>BSBK01002325.1:922500-1322500 GCA_027943335.1 Chamaecyparis obtusa
CTTTGAAAGTAGTCATGATAAGTTGTTAAGATGATTGGTGTTTGAGGATAATGGTAATGATGATTGCTAAGTTGAAATGCCTTGAGAGATTATATGGATTTAAGTTAGACTCGACCATTACATGTAAATTATAAGACCCTTCAGCCAAAACTACTTTAACCACCCTTAGCACTAAACCACTATCATTTTGCAATTTTAGGCTAATGTTGCACTTTAAAAATTTGCTAGCAACTTTTACATTTTGACATGAAGGACTTCTAACTTTGTATAGATACTTTAAACACATTGAAATGGATTAGAAACAATATTTTACATCATCCTTAACCTCCCTTGGTCATTTTTGCACACTTTGGCCATATTGACCCTATTAGGACCTTGATGCACTATTTGAACAACTTTATACAAATGGTTTGTATTTCCTTACATAAAGACTTATTACGATTTGAAATACATTCAAATGACTTTATAAAATCAAACATAAATTAAATTTCTCTTGGCATATCCTCTTGACCTCTTAGTGTACCTCTGGTACTAGGTGTTTCTCCACTAGGAACTAACATAAACTACCCAATTCACTAGCTTGCATAGTAGACCTACTAGGAGATCTAGTAGCAATTAGCCCTCCAACTTGGCCTTTTTGCCTCAAACTTGCAAAATTCATGAATAAGGGCCCAAATAAAGACCATTTATGGATACCCTTTTTCATGATACAAGATATATCACAAATTGGGAACTGGGTTTGTTCTTTGACCAAGTCAATGTAATGGTGCCAAATTAGACCTAAATGGAAATTATGCTTGGGTTTTAATGGATATCTATTCTACCAAGCCCTCCTTGAATTTCATACCAATACCCACACTAATCTTTGACCAATTTTTCCACACCTTTGGACACAAGGATTGTTATTTCTCTCAAATCTGTAACATCGCATTATCTTTATAAAGTTTGTAGGAATTGATGTTTTAGGGCTCAAGAGACCAAAATAATTTCTCTGAGTGTTTTGTTCATGGAATCACAAAAACTGTTTTACACTTATGCATCTTACTTGTTCATGTAAGAAGCATGCAGGCCAAAGGAGGAGATGCTTCTTCATCATTGTACTCGTAGTCCACAAGGCTTGCCTTTAAAAAATAAAAATAGAATTTAAGAAGTGCATGAAATAGATAGATTTATACAAAGTCAACTACAACAAGATACGTTAAATTTTCATCATAATATATCTTATTGTATTTGAACTTGCAAAAATCTATCTATTTTGTGCACTTCTTAGCATCTATTTTTATTTTTTTATGACAAGCCTTGTGGACTACGAGGCAGTGATGAAGAAGCATCTCGTCCTTTGGCCTACATACTTCTTACATGAACAAGTGAGATGCAGAATTGTAAAAGGTTTTGGCGCTCACATGAACAAAAGACTGGGAGAAATTATTTTTGTCCCTTGAGCCTTGAAATATCCACTAGATATTTTTTCATAATTTTGAAGATATCCTCAATAGGCTCCGACGAGAGTGTTATCCTTGAAATGGTTTTTTCATCGCAGGTTCATCATTCTCGTTAGAGCCTACTAAGAGGTGATGACTATCATCAGAGAAATGATGAGACATAAATATCGGTATTCTGATGGCTATACAAAGAAGTTTTGACGAGAATGCTATATGTGTGATGGGTATCTCTGTTGTACGTATAGCGTGATGTGCATTAGGAAACTAACATAATTTAGATATGGCTATTGTCAGTTGTGTTGGTTCCCAAAACCATAGATTGGAAATCCAAGAGATCTTTCCACTTCTCTTATTAGGAATCCTCAATCATTTCTAGCCAAAAAAATGGGAATGATCAATGACCTAATTCCCCTGCAATTTTGGCTCTATAGGACCAAGGTGGGTAGACCTATTCCTTAACCCAAATATTAGGTTTAAGGATTTTTATAGCAGATTAGGATTGAATGATCTCTCAAGATGGAAAACATTCTTGAGATAGATCAAATTGTGTAACTTCACAACTATTTGCTTAATTTATAAAATTGCTTGAATAAAATAATTGAACACTTTATGAATGGTTTCCAAATATAAGTGATTAAAAATGAACCAAGTACGTACTTCTTGATTATAGATAAGGCCAGTGCCTTCTCCTATTTGGGTTACAACGTCATTCCAATTCAACCCTATGTGCAATTTTGCAAGACAATATATATTTCCCAATACACCATCAGCCAACCAATGTTATCAATACAAAAAATGTCAAGCCCACACACATTCACCAGTCTAATTGAATTGAATTTCTTCAAGAGAAAATCAACTAGACAAAAAGTAGGAGGAAAGACACATCTCAAAAAATTTCTTGATAATTAGATAAACATGAGGAACAAATAACTTCTATGCACAAGCATCATAAATTGGCAATTGATTCAGCAATCAATAATTACAGAAGATTGATTGAAATGAAAAATAACTTTAAACCACAATTGTAGAGAAAGAAATGGATCTTTATATTTTATTTCTTCATGATAGTATGGTACAAAATGATATATTTACAATTGATGTTGATTTCTCCCTTTGTTTACACTTTACACCACATATATATGTGGTTGAATGATTTTCACACCCCTTTAGGGTGAAAATCTACCACTCTACATTAAAATCAAGAAACTTCTTTTGAAAAACTTAATCAACAAATTAACTAATAACTACCTATCTTTCAAATTTGATTTTGGCCAAAAACTCAAAACATCTCGTGAAAAGATAAGATTTTGACTGGAGCTTTGAAATGGGATTTTCTAAACTGGATCTATTTTAGATTTTTAATTTTTTATCGTTTCCATCCTCTTTCGACATAATCTTTACATCGGGTTGAAATTCCAACATCTTTGAAACCTTCACTCTCAAAATTATGATTGTTCCTATCACAAAGCTTATTTCCTTAATCCTTCATATTTCAATTGAAAAAAATATAATGGTGTATCCCATGTCATGTGATCTATCATCTCATCAATTATGGGCATGGAGTTTAGGAGACCATTTTAGGGTTTTATTACTATATGGAACTCCAAATTTTACCTAAAATTAGAGCTCCAATAGGTTGTCCAATGACATTGTCTGTCAAAACATTAACGGGTTCAAGGGAAAATGGTGATTTGAACTTTTGATGAAATAGATGTCAGAAATGCGATGACAAAGTAGTCGTTGAAGCCTCCAATGAAATTATAATGATGAAAACCTGGTCCTAGCTTCGTCAAATGTTCGATGCATATTCATCATCATTCTAACAACCGTTTGTCGAAAAATGGGTCCAAATGTGTTAGTGCAACAATATCCCCCTTTTTCATTGATGGCAACAAAATTTATTTCCAAGTACTAGTCATGTCCTTATGTCTCCAAAAAAACTAAAAGATTTGCATTGCTCATACTCCCAAAATTCTCCCCCTTTGGCATCAATGAAAAGGGGTGCCAAAAAAAAAAATTAAAAATAATCTCAAACAAGTAGAGAAATACCTCTAAGAAAAGTATAAACAAACTATATGTACAAGGGATAAGAAGATGTGTACACTAGAAAGCATGATTCAACCTCAATTGGTTGAACTCTTGATCTTTTGTACCTGAGCATTCAATGTGTCTCTAATTTCAACCCAAACCTGCATTGCAATATCCATAAAGTTGTTTTCATTTTCAAGTAACTTTTGATAAACTACAACTGATTGAGAACCTGATTGATGAACTACAAGTGATTAGAGATCACCGAGCACTGAACTGTTATGTAGGATAATTGAATCAGTCATTATGTTGTCATTGATGTCAACTAGTTTTGACAGTACTTATCATGGGAGTTGCAAACATCTAAACATCTGTAAAGAGGAGAGAAAAGATGAAGAACTGAGATATCTACATGGAGGAAGATGGATATGGCAGATAAGGATAAGGAATACTCTTGGTAACTTATTGATGATTCTATGACTTCATATTGTTGACTTGATTATGTTGCATTAATCTATTATGAAAATAAAAGAAAAATGTTACAAAGCAGTGTGGTTGGTTAATGAAGCATTCCAATATACATCGAGCCAGTGTAGTGTATACCGAGCGACATTATCAACCAAGCTTGTGTTCACCAACACATTTCTTTGTTAACCGGGTATGGACAAAAGAACTAAATGATTAGTTTAGCCAACAGATATTGATGAGCTGTAAAGTGTATGATTATGAGGTGGAAAGATAAAGTTTTTTGTGAGATCTATAGCTAACAAAATTTGAAGAAGATCTAAAGGATGGAATTGAAATGAGTCATTGACACAACTGCCAAGGAAGGTTTAAGCGGCAAAATCAAAAAAGGAGATTAAGTGACAAAATCTGATGGATGAAAAGAAAATAGTTTACTTGTCTATTTAAGAGACTAGGGTTTCATAGTGAAATGAATGCCAAAAGGAGACTGCAGAGATATCGCGTGAACAAGCTTCATGCATGCTTGATCAAACTGGTTGAAGAAGAACCGAACTGCAAAATAGTACCAAGCTTCAGAGAGCTTTACCGAGGGACTGTAAGTTATTGAATGTTGATGAACAAAATAGAAATATTGATCAGAGGATTGTATGGACTTAGAATAGATCTAAACATCTGCAAATCAAGTTGTATTGTATTCAGATCACCTACTATTTCAGTTTAACCATTATAAACAGATAAAATCTCTTAACTGAGTGGACTTGAAAGCCGTATATGTCATTCATAGAATGTACATTGTTATCATGTCAACCCCATAGTGAATGCTAGTTGGATGATAACTGTTAGTGTTAAATCCTCTAACAAGGTCACACCTTACAGTATGTTTTGTAACCTTTAACAGGGTTGGCTCTTCACAGAGCTCACTATAGAAGAGTAAAAAAATTTTGGGTTACTGGTCCCAAGTGGTTTTTCCCTTTGCAGGGTTTCCATGTTAAATCTTTGTGTTATGTGTTTATGTGGTGATTGTTTGGTTATCATACTTTACCTATTGCATATTTGATTTGGTTGGTAATCACTATGAGAAATTAACTAGTAATCGGTAATTACACAAACAGTTAGTATTTCATGTTTACCAAGCTGCAGAATTAGCTAAATTTATTTTAAGTGATAGATTTTGTATTTGGGACTGTGGATAACTGATTCACCCCCCTCTTAGTTATTCTAACAATTGGTATCATAGCGTATTGTTTTCTTGGAATAGAATTTTAAGGACTTTAGCAGAAAGATCACAAAATGTATAAGAGGGAAGTGCCAAAGCTTAATAAGGACAACTTTACAATATGGCAAAGCTGAATGAGACTTCATATATCTGGGATTGGAAATTCTACCCTCACCCTATTGGATAATGGCTACTTAGCACCGCCTACAGGACCTTTGACTCTTGACCAATTAAGAGATAGACATGAGCATAATGTTACTATGATGGAGATTGTTGCTGCTCTATTAGATGTCGAGTTTGAAGATGTCAAGGACTTCCTTACTTTAAAGGAAATGTGGGATAAACTTAATCAAGTTTATAGTGGTGATGCAAATGTCAGAAGAGCCAGAGCTGAAATTTTAAGAGGAAGATTCAATGATATGAAAATGAAAGAAGGAGAAAACATTGTGCAGTATACAAACTGAATAAAGGAGGTAGTTAATGCTATCAGAGGATCTGGTGGTGTCATTCATGAAGATACAGTGGTAAGAAAAATTCTAAGGACTTTATTACCTATTTATGCAATCAAAATATTTGCAATACATGAAAATAGGTCATCACCTAACAGTACTCTCATTCTTGATAATCTGATTGGTAAGCTAACAACTTTTGAACTGAACAACTATGATAATAGTGTTGTACTGCCTATTGAGTCTGCTTTCATGACTTCTCTAAGGATCGGTAAGTCTAGTAGTAGAAGTAATAATGATGATAATGCAGTAATACTGATGATGAGCTTGATGAGCTTGAAGCTCTTATGGATAGGAGATTACCTAAAGGTAAAGGTAGATATAGAGGTAAATTACCTTTAGCATGTTTTAACTGTAAAGAAGTTGGTCATATTGTTGCTAGATGCCTGAAAGGAAAGAAGATGATAGAAATAAAGAATGATCTGGTGAAGGAAGATATGGGAGGAGAAACAATAGAAGTTACCCGACACTACAACAGAGATAACCAAGACAACAATGATAAAGGAAAAAAGGTATGTTACATTGCTGAAGAGAATGATATCAAGACCGGCATAGATGATGATGTTGAAGTAGTTTTTGTTGCGATGAAGGATGATTCTGAGGAAGAAGAAAGGTATGTAGAGACAACACTCATCTCTAAAGTAAATAAAAATGATACATGGATCATTGATAGTGGCTATACCCATCACATGACTGGTGATGAAGAAAAATTTGATCATCTTGAGCAATATAATGGAGGATCTGTAAAAATGGGTAATGATACACCTTGTACAGTTAGAGGAAAGGGATTATTACTGATAAATGATAAAATCAAATGTGATCATGCTTATTGGGTAGAAGGACTAAATTATAACTTGCTAAGTGTGGCACAACTTAACAACTCAGGTCACTGAGTAGCATTTGAGAGCAAGAAGGTAAAGATATTTGATGATGGAGGAAAACTTGTTGGAAAAGGAGCACAAATGAAAGGTAACTTGTTTTATCTTGATAATGATAAGTCTTCCTGTTTAATAATGCAAAATGAGGATGCATGGTTATGGCATAAAAGGTTATGTCATGTAAACTTTGATAACATGATTAAAATCAGTAGAAAGAAAAAGGTTAGAGGTCTACCTAGCCTAGCAAAGCGAGATCATGTTATGTGTCATGAATGTCAAAAGGGTAAAATGACAAAATCTAGTTTTAAGAGTAAAGACTACTCAACAAAGAGAATTTTGGAGCTAGTTCACACCAAACTATGTGGTCCAATGAGAACATGAAGCTATTATGGAGATAGATATTTCATTATGTTTGTTGATGATTACACTAGATTAATGACTGTGATGTTTTAAAGAGAAATCAGAGGCATTTAAGATGTTTAAATGGTATAAAGCAAAGGTAGAGAAAGAAATTGGGAAGGAACTAAAATGCTTGAGATCTGATAGAGGTGGTGAATTAATTTTTGATGAATTTACTAACTATTGTAATGAGCATGGTATAAAAAGACAAGTGTCTGCACCGAGAACACCTCAGCAGAATGGTATTACTGAAAGGGGGATTAGATCAATTGTTGATTGTGCAAGGACACTGATGTTGCAAAAGAATGTTGCTCAAACATACTGGAGAGAAGTAGTTAGTACAACTATTTATGCTCAAAATAGGGTACAATTGAAGAAGGACACAAACAAAACACCCTATGAGCTATGGTTTGGTCACAAACCGACTATAAGTTACTTCAAAATTTTTGGTAGCAAATATTTTATTCTGAAAGATAAAAGAAATGGAAAGTTTGACTCTAAAGGGGATGAAGGGATATTTCTTGGATATTCCACTAAAAGCAAAGCTTACAAGTGTCTGAATAAAGTTACTAATAAAATGATTGAAAGTACTAATGTTAGGGTTGATGAATTTGGTACTAAGACCAGTGAAGAAAGCACTAGGGAGCTAGAAGACTATAGTAGATTCACTTGCATTGAACAACCAGAGTACCTACCGAAGCCGCAGACTATGTCAACTAGTCATTGGGAAAACAACACTGAGGAACAACAAAATGAAACCGATGATCAGGAAGGAGCTACCGAGCAAGCACATGAACCTGAATAGGATGAACAACAAAGAAGAGATCAAGTACTGGCTAGATTTGTCAAAAGACATCATCCTGAGAACCAAATCATTTGCAACAAGAAAGTTGGCATGATGATAAGAAGTAAGTTAAGACAAGGTACATGCTTAGTTTGTGAGTTTGAACCAAAAAATGTTAAGGTTTCATTGGAGAATGAAGAATGGGTAAATGAAATGAATGAAGAGATAGAATAGATAGAGAAAAACAAGACATGGACTTTAGTACCTAGGCCTAAGGATAAGAATGTTATCAGTACTAAATGGATTTTCAGAAACAAGTTGAATAAAAATGGAGAGGTTACAAGGAACAAAACTAGACTTGTATGCAAGGGGTATGCATGGGAGGAAGGTATAGATTATGGTGAGACTTTTGCACCTGTTGCTAGACTAGGAGTCGGAATGTTATATGCATATACAATGCATAAGAAGTTTAAATTTTCTCAAATGGATATTAAGTCTGCATTTTTGAATGGGATACTAGAAGAGGAGGTCTACATCGAACAACCAAAAGGGTTTGTTGATCCAGACAAGAAAGACATGGTATGTAGACTACATAAAGCTTTATATGGTTTAAAGCAAGCACCTAGAGCCTGGTATGAAAGGTTGCATACTTATTTGTTAAGTATTGGTTTTGTTAGAACAAGTGAGAACAACAATTTGAATATGAAAGGAGATACTGATGATAGTATTTTGATTGCTGAAATATTTGTGGATGATATTATTTTTGGAGGAAAAGATCATATCTATAAATCATTTGCTGATGAGATGCGAAAAGAATTTGAAATTTCTATGTTTGGAGAGATTAAGTTCTTTCTAGGCTTGTAGGTTATTCAGTAGAATGATGGAATATTCATCACACAATCAAAGTATATAAAGGAAGTACTGAGAACATTTGGCATGGTAGATGCTAAACCAGTTGGAACACCAATGGTCACAGGCTGCAAATTGCCTAAAGATGATGAATCCATAGAGGTGAACCAAAAATTGTACTGATCTATGATTGGTAAGTTGATGTATGTAGTGCATAGTAGACCGGATATTGCACATGTTGTGGGAATTGTTGCTAGATTTTTTGCAGATCCTAATGAGTCACACATGGTTGCAACAAAAAGAATCTTAAGATACTTGAAGAAAATAGAGGACTATGGATTATGGTATCCTAAGGAAGGGAAGTTTGAACTAAGAGTCTACACCAATGCAGATTGGGATGGAAATATAGATGATAGGAAAAGTACCACCGGAGGAGCATTTTTCTTTGGTGAAATACTTGTTACTTGGACAAGTAAGAAACAACCTTGTATTTCTTATTCTACTACCAAAGAAAAGTATGATGTTGCTGCTACAAACTGTTCAAACATTGCCTACATCAAGCAAGTGTTGGAAGGTATGAACAAGGTAATCATTGAGCCAGTGATTATATATTGTGATAACACAAGTGCAATAAACATTTCTAAGAATCCTGTAATGCACTCAAGACCAAGCACATATCTATTAAGTATCACTACTTAAGAGAACAAATAAAGGAGAAGCAAGTTAAACTGGAATATGTTACATCAAAAGAGAAACTTGCTGACATATTTACCAAGCCTCTACCAAAGGAAACTTTTGAATACTTGAGGACTAGACTTGGGGTTCGTCCCCTGTCTACCGGTCACTAATGTGATCTGGAGGTTGCATCAGCCTAATCTTATCAAAAGATCATTCATGTTGATACAGCATAGCTCACACTTTGGATTCTATCTAAGCTTGTGAAATATTTTAGGAACAGCTATTTTCATATCAGTCTACCGAGATACATTGTATGCACCAGACAACAAAGAGTCACCTAGCTAATACAGAGTTGTATGTTTATGTGTTTCTTTGGCATTGTTGTCAAAGGGAGAGATAAACAATATGATAACCGAGGAGATCATGAGAACATCTATCTAAGGGAGAGACAATCTGAGAAAGTTAGGAAGAGTCTTGAAGATTTCTTGCTAAGAAAAGAAGGAATCTGAGAACTGGAAAGATCATATTTGCAGAGGAAAGTCTGCATTTGCAAGGTTGTCATGTAATGTAGTGATTAAACATATTAAGGTAGGGAGAGCTTACCGAGCTATAGCATTTGCTTATAGAGTTATAGAATACATGTTTGGTATGTGTATGGTATATTTAATATTGCTTGAGTTTTCATCAATGCCAAAGGGAGAGATTGATGAACTACAACTAATTGAGAACCTGATTGATGAACTACAAGTGATTAGAGATCACCGAGCACTGAACTGTTATATAGGATAATTGAATCAATCATTATGTTGTCATTGATGTCAACTAGTTTTGAAAGTACTTATCATAGGAGTTGCAAACATCTAAACATCTATAAAGAGGAGAGAAAAGATGAAGAACTGAGATATCTACATGGAGGAAGATGGATATGACAGATAAGGATAAGGAATACTCTTGGTAACTTATTGATGAGTCTATGACTTCATATTGTTGACTTGATTATGTTGCATTAATCTGTTATGAAGATAGAAGCAAAATGTTACAAAGCAGTGTGGTTGGTTAATGAAGCATTCCAGTATACACCAAGCCAGTGTAGTGTATACCGAGTGATAGTATCAACTAAGCTTGTGTTCACCAATGCATTTCTTTTTTAACCGAGTATGGACAAAAGAGTTCTAAATGATTATTTTAGCTGAAAAAAATTGATGAGCTATAAAGTGTATGATTATGAGGTGGAAAGATAAAGTTTGTTGTGAGATCTATGGCCAACAAAATTTTAAGAAGATCTAAAGGATGAAATTCAAATGATTCATTGACACAACTGTCGAGGAAGGTTTAAGCGACAAAATCAACGAAGGATATTAAGCGGCAGAAACTGATGGATGAAAAAAAAATGGTTTACTTGTCTATTTAAGAGACTAGGGTTTCATAGTTAAATGAATGTCGGAAGGAGACTACAGATATATTACATGAACAAGCTTCATGCATGCCTGATCAGACTGGTTGAAGAAGAACCGAACTGCAGAACAGTACCAAGCTTCAGAGAGCTTTACCGAGGGATAGTAAGTTATTGAATGTTGAAGAACAAAATAGAAATATTGATCAAAGGATTGTATGGACTTAGAATAGATCTAAACATCTACAAATTAAGTTGTATTGTATTCAGATCACCTACTGTTTCAGTTTAACTATTGTAAACAGATAAAATCTCTTAACCGAGTGGACTTGAAATTCTTATATGTCATTCATAGAATGTACATTGTTACCCTGTCAACCCCATAGTGAATGTTGGTTGGACAATAACTATTAGTGTTAAATCCTCTAACAAGGTCACACCTTATAGTGTGTTTTGTAACCTTTAACAGGGTTGGCTCTTCATCGAGCTCACTTTAGAAGAGTAAAAAGTTTTTGGGTTACCGGTCCCAGGTGGTTTTTCCCTTTGCAAGGTTTCCACATTAAATCTTTGTGTTATGTGTTTATGTGGTGATTTTTTGGTTATCATACTTCACCTATTGCATATTTTATTTGGTTGGTAATCACTATGAGCAATTAACTGGTAATCGGTAATTACACAGACACTTAGTATTTCATGTTTACCAAGCTGCAGAATTAGCTAAATTTGTTTTAAGTGATACATTTTGTATTTGGGACTGTGGATAACTGATCACCCCCCTCTCTATTATTCTAACAACTTTAACATGCTTTCACCATCCTCAATAGATTAGGGGACCATGTTGGTTAACAAATTAACTTTTTATGTAATCTGACTCTTGCCCTTAAACCCCTCTATTAGACAATATTGGAATGAACCATAATAGTTCACTCTCTAAATCTTTAAAGATACAAGTCCCTTTTATGAATATATAATAAATGAATCTAATCTAAAAAAATAAAGATATGATTTTGACCAAAAAGAAAGAAATGTGTCCAACAATTACCCATCACTATGGAATAACTATGAATAGATCAAAGTTTCTACTTGTATAAAAACTGATTCCCAACACTGATATCCACACAATGATGAAGGTACAATGTTGGTTTTTTTTTTTATCAGATTTCTTCTACAAATGGCATCAATGACATGTTGAATGAATAAATAGCATTACAAAGAACATCCTGACTTATAACACACAAAAAAAGTTATGTATCAATAACATTCATTTACTCATTAGCAACATCTATTAATCGCCATTAAGCAGAAAAAGAAATTTCATATAATGAAAGACAATACTCCTTCCAAAACTTGAGTCTCACTAAGCTATCAAAGTAGCAAGGGAAATTCTGAAACAAAAAATTCCCTCCTATAAAAGATGAAAGATGAAGACCTTAGGATAAAAACAACCCCTGGTGTCCTTTCGCTTTCAATAACTGATTCTTTTAGAATATGTCCTTTACATATTCCTATTCCTCATAAACCTTTTTGTGTAATGGTTTCTTTCTAAGACAACCAAATCCAATGGAATAATTAAGACCCTATTTATTCTAACCCATTAAGATACTTCAACTTATACACTTCACAACAAAGATGAGTGAAAATTGTATACCAATTCGATGTTGACATTGCTTGATCCTACTCAGATAACTTCTCATCATGATTGAAAATGCTGCTCCAAAAGATAATAAGCATGAGAAAGATATGAATAATAAATTTTTCAATCTCTCTAACATACTTACAATAAATAGATGAGACAAAGTTGGTATTGGTGATAATGCATTTGATCACAATTTCTTAGATCCTTATCAAAAGGAGAACCACCCTTGCTACCTAGTAGACTCGATCTACCACCTCAAACAAGCTTAACAATAATGAATTGCAAAGGTTTCTATTTATGAGCAATCAAAACTTTCTAAAATAGATCTCCACAAGAATTCTAAGATCATTTCTACAACCAAATAGAATTCTCATCTCACAACGGATCCTCCATCATGGTGACTATGTAATAGATCATACAATACTGTCTCAAGCATTTTCTCATAATCCTTCTTGGCTCTACAATTTCTCCACATTGACTGCAAGACTATGATGACCATGAAGGACATTTTCCATTGAACTTTCAATAAAATTTCAAGAATGTAAAACCAAAATCAGAGACTTTGATGATTCACAAATTGCTTTGAATACCTGATCATGCACACTTCCAATTGGTTCTATATGAGATTTGCAATCAAGGTTCGCAACATGTGATCAAAGTTCCTCCTTTGATGGCATTCTATTCAAACACTCCATCCACACCCTTGATTTGTACTTTTATATCTCTTGAGTATTTCAAGAAGTTCTTTAGTATTGATGATCGTTGCACATAAACAGGGACCGTCTTCAAAGATTTTTCAATGAGCCATGATAATCTGTTCACACACTTTGGATCTTTTTCACCATCATGAGCCTACAGTGAATCCTAGGTATCATGAATTCTGGCTTAGGCCTCAAAAATTGAAGAGGATGACAGCTTCATTGAGGAATTTCTTAGTTTCTTATACCATGTAGGGGTGTTGAAGTGGTTCAAGTACCATTACAAATGTCGACTCATGGGATTTCAAGTTACTATAAACTCTTTTCCTATATTCATGTTTTCATGCTCTGTGTTGGGAAACACATCAAGCTTTGGATGATTATTGCCATGTCAAGAAGCTTGAAAATTTAGGGAAACATATTGGGGATTTTATTTATAGTTCCAAATCCAATGTTGGGAAGGATGAGGAGTTCTAGTTCTGGAACTCCTATTGGGGTCTGAGGTCTGACTTAGAACACCCCCTTTGTCAACAAAATAGTAATTTATACTATTTTTTCTCCCGATAACCAAATTAGGGCTTTAAATGCCGCTTTTTATAAAGTAAAAGTATAATCATGCTTTCAACACTTCTATTCAACATAAGGTGTTGAACCATCACTATCACCATTTAATAAAAAATTTGATCAATCATGAGAAAACACTTGAACAAATCCTAGACATTGGAAAATTTTCAATAGGGGTTTAAGGGCATGAGTCAGATTTCATAAAAAGTAAATTTGTTAACCAATAGACCAAATCTGTCATATTTACTTGTTGGGTTAAGAGAAGAGCACAGGAAACCAATGATACATTTTCACTCAATGAATCTTTGAGATTCCCCAAAGGTAGAATGATATTGTCTTGCTGTTGTTGAAGTTCAAAGTATGTTTTATGTAGTTCTTCAATTCCTATTTTGATAGTACCTGATCAATCCTATTCCAAATCATAGCCATGAGTTGCTGCTGAAATTGAGATTTGATTGAATTTTTTTATTTCCTTATGTTTTTGGTGGCATCAGGCCACAGAAAACTAAAATGGTAGAAGGCATGGGCCTCCTTGAGGAATTCTTTTCATTTGGAAATGAGCTCAATAAGTATTTTTTTCTCAGTAGCACACTTCTCTTTCGTCACAGATAACCTCGATTCCTTTTATTTTTCCAACTAATTGATCACAACATCTTTCATGCTTGTAGAATAAGATTTAAAGGCATGCATTAAGTTTCTAAAATAGCTCTTAAGAGGTGAGCTATCTAAATTGTTCAATAATTTTGTGTAGAAGCTAACTATTTTCTTTTGGATATCTTTCTAGTCTTGCAAAAGAGCACCCTCTGAATTGGCAATTTATAGAATCTTGTTCACACGCATGTGTTGCTTAGTGCTAGAATGGAAGAATTTGGAGTTTTTATCTCTGGTAGCCAGCTAATTTTCTCTTGATTTTTGTTTCCAAAAGATTTCCTCTTTAGTTAGAATATCTTCTAAGTCTCTTAACAAAACTTTCTCAGCCACAAAAAGGTCCTGGTCCATCCTGGATTGCATAATGGTTTCATTCAATGTTGCAAGTTTTTTCTCTATGTCCACTTTTGACGAGAAAATGTTCTTGAAGTGAGTTTTGTTCAGATGAGTAGATTATGTTTAATATATTTTAATCTGGACACAAAGCAAAAACATGATACCTGACTGGTGGTCGGAGGTCAAAGTGAAGGGTTCTAAGTTATTCTGCTTTGTGTCCAGATTAAAATATATCAAACAGAATCTACTCATCTGGAACAGAACTCACTTCAAGAACATTTTCTCATCAAAAGTGGACATAGAGCAAAAAAAGCAGCATTGAAGGAAACCATTATGCAATCCGGGATGGACCAAGACCTTTTTGTGGCTAAGAAAGCTTTGTTAAGAGACTTAGAAGATATTCTAACTAAACAAAAAATCTTTGGGAAACAAAAATCAAGAGAAAATTGGCTGGCTACAGGAGACAAAAATACCAAATTCTTTCATTCTAGCACTAAGCAACGCAGGAGTGTGAACGGGATTCTACAAATTGCCAATTTGGAGGGTGCTCTTTTGCAAGACCAAAAAGATATGCAAAAGGAAATAGTTAGCTTCTAAATAAAATTATTGAACAATTCAAATAGCTCACCTCTTGAGATACATCAGGATTTATTGACTAACATCCCTAAGATCATAACGGATGCTGACAATCAAATGTTGTCAAAGGAGTTCTCTGAAAATGAAATTTTGCAAATGCTAACACAAATGGCTCTAGATAAAGCCCCTGGCCCGGATGGTTTCCCTCTCAGCTTCTTCCTGCACTATTGGAGTGTCCTTGGGAAAGATCTTACTACAGCATTGGAGGTTGTTAGATCATCAGGTAGATTCTTATCTGAAATCAACAATACTTTCATTTCTTTAATCCCTAAAAAAGATCAGGCTAGTTGTATGGATGAATTTAGACCAATTTCTTTATGTAATACAATCTACAAGATATTATCAAATTTTCTAGTAAATAGATTGAAATATGTTCTAATTGATAAGATTATTGGGGAAGAACAGACAGGTTTTGTGCCAAGAAGATCAATTCTAGATGGTATAATCATTGCTCAAAAAGCTATTCACTCCATCCAATTCAACAAACAACCCAGTATGATCATTAAACTAGATATCAAAAAGGCCTATGACAAAGTGAATTGGAGATTCTTAGCTAAATGCATGGAAAGTTTTGGCTTTTCCAAGGCTTGGATAAATTTGATATTCTATTGTATTTCCACTCCAAAATTTTCTATTTTAGTGAATGGATCTCCTCTAGGTTTTTTTGAAGGTTCTAATGGAATCAGACAAAGAGATCCACTATCCTCTTTTCTCTTCATCATTATGGTAGAAGCCTTGGGTCACAGTTTAATCAGCCTTCAAGATCAAGATTGCATTCAAGGGATTGAAATCACTTCTTCAATTAGAGCAGTCACTCATCAACAATTTGCAGATGGCATTCTTTTCTTTGGTAAAGGCACTATACGGGAAGCTAGTTAGATTATTTCAATACTTGATAAGTATGCTAAGGCTTTTGGTCAAGTAGCCAATAAAGATAAATTAGTGATTTTCTTCTTCCACACAAAAAAGAAAATTCAACAGAAAATAGAAAAAAAATTGGCCTTTAAAATAGGTTCTCTCCTGTGCTCTTACTTGGGAATTCTCATAGACAAAATGCTCAGAACTACATCAGTTTGGAAACCTATCAATCAAAGAATGGACAAGAAGATGGATAATTGGAAATCAAAATGGCTATCTTGGGTGGGCAAAATTGTGATGATAAAAGCTACCTTAGTAGCAATTCCCATTTATCTAATGTCTTACATCTCTCTTTCCATGGCTGGCTATATGGATATGGTGAAGAAATTAAGGAAATTTTTTTGGCAGGGAACAGACACAAATAGGAAATTTACTCTCATTTCTTGGGATAAGATTTGCAAACCACTAAATGCAAGGGGCATTAGCATTAAAAATCATTTGTGGCAGAATCAAGCTCTCGGAGCTAAACTATATTGGAAAATTATGAAGAATCATAATTACAAATGGGTTAGAATCATAAGGGGTAAGTATCTTGGCAACAGTATTGAAGAAGAGGTCTTTAGAATTAAGGATCTTCCAAGAGGCTCCAGAATTTTGAATTTCATTTCTACATCCAGACAAATTGTGGATAGCAATATTTCATGGAATATCAGAGAAGGAAATTTAGCCCGGTTCTAGGAGGATTCATGGGGTGGGTGTCCAAGTATCAATTTGTTGTTGGGGCAGAATCAAATCAGTCAAATTTGCTTGGCTTCTTGGGGACCCTTTGTCAAAGACTATATTACTCATGCCTCCCTTTCCTCAACGGATGGCTCTTGGCAGTGGAAAGACTTTTCAAGACTCAGCCTTGATCCACTGGAACTATGCAGATTGAAAATGTTCCTTAAAGATAGATCTTTTTTTCTTAAGGAGAGGTGGGATGAAATTATCTAGAATGGGGCTAAATTAGGAATCTACAATGTTAAGGATGGTTATAAAATGTTGTCAGGGCCTACTCAAAAAAAGACAGATGAAATTCCAATACAATTATGTTGGAACAAGGTATGTCTTCCTATGGCAGGCTTATTCACATGGGCAGTTTCTCAGGCCATAATTTTAACTACATATAGATTCCTAAATATGGGCTATCAAGGACCATCTAGATGCACTCTATGTCACAATTGTGAAGAGGATACAAATCATTTATTGTTATCATGTCCTTTTACCAAAGATTGTTGAAATTGGTTGTGCACAAAATTAGGATGGTTTTCAGCATGTCCACAGGAGATCCTTTCACTTTTTTATCTTGGCCTAAGCTCTATGAAGAAAGCTTATGTGGAAATCTATGGATTATATCACCGTCCATTCTGATATGGGAAATATGGAAAGAAAGAAATATGAGACTTTTTCAAGACAAATAAATGGGAATTGACTCTATTCAAAACAAAATTGAAACAGTAATAGTTGAGGTCATGAACTCTCACATCCAAGCTCAATCAGCCCAACACAAGTACTACACCAATTGGGATGACCAAATGATCAAAAGGTGGTATGGCCTCAAATCCCCAATCACGATAGGTAGAGGTTGCAAAGCTAATTGTATTCATAGAGCTTCCTATGTGTGGATGTCTCCATCTCCAGGATGGTTCAAGCTCAATTTTGATGGAGCTTCAAAAGGAAATCTAGGTCCATCAGGTGTTGGATGCATCATACATTCCTCATATGGCAGAGTCATAGAGAAATTGACTAAACCTTTGGAAATAGATACCAATAATATGGGAGAATTCAAAGCTTTATTATATGGTCTTGCTCTTGCACATGATATAGGGTTGAGAAAAATGGAGATTGAAGGAGACTCCATGATAACTATAAATTCTATAAAAATAGAGGTGACATCAAATTGGTGCCTACAAGCTTCCTTGGAAGTCATTTTGCAGCTAACTAGAAAATTTGAATCTATAACGGTCAATCATATCTTTCGAGAAGGTAACTCCAAGGCTGATGAGTTAGCCAATATAGCGGCAAGTGGTGCATTTATGAAGAATATTTTAAGGAAAGCACAATCATAAAGTTTACCCTAGGCCCCACCTTCCTAGCAACTGTCTCAAGGTTTCAAAAATATGTTTTCAAAATATGTTTAAATCCCAAGGCTTCTCGGCAAGTTGCCTCAACTATGGGGAGTGTCTTATCAAGTCATCTTGTCACCTCATCAATTTCCTGAATGCGTTGTCTTCATTTTCTTTGAAGATATGTAAATCCATTTTTAAAGCTAACAAAGAATATTCAATGTACTTGAATGGACATGAGGTGACAATTACCTTTTTTGGGAGTCAAAGGAGCACTTTTTGTCAGTAGGATTAAGTAAGATGAATTCTTCACTCAAAGTAGGATAGGAGAGTTACTTGGTTCAGATGTCTGTAGTCCATATCACATCTCGAGTTCCTGGCCTGCTAAGTATATCATATTTTTCAAAATTTGGTCTTCATCTTAACAATATTTTGGTCGGTTCACATCCTATCGATGTTTTGGCTAGTTACTATCTTAAATAGCGACATTATTGGAGACCTCCAATGGTCTTATCACCAAATGAGGTAGATGATAAACTCTATACAATATTCGATGGTGGTCTAGAGCTATTCATTGCCATATTTACAGAAAGTTGGCGATCTTGTTTCAACTAAGAGATAATTTTGGGGTTGTGGGATTCATTTCATTGTAGCTAGGCTAAATTTTTGCTTCGTAAGCTTCTTCTATGCCACAATGGACTCTCCAATCAAGCTGAACATGAGCATTGAGAAAAAAACATTTGATTCTCCAATCTACAATGATAAATTGATGGAAGTCTTCATTTATCATCAAAGAGTGGTCTTACATGCAGTGAAAGAAATCTTGGGCATGAATTTTTTGCGCACCAACCATAGATTCAGGGTGAATACAAACATATGCTCAGGTTTCTTGGCAAGAATTCTGGTAGCAAGGGCTCACAAAACTTAGCAGAGGAAATCTATGTACGTCTCTTTGATGGAAGGTATCTTTTAGGACTTCACAATGCAATTGTGGGCATTTATGATGACTTGTATACTTCATTTCCATGGGATCTCCTTATTGTCATGACTATTGGTTCCCCTTTCCCTAGGCTGGGCTGCAATACAAAATGCAACTTTTATGGTGGTCCTCCTGTATGGTAGAAAAATGACCACACTTCTATGAACCATTACATGAAAGGTTGCTCAAGATTGAGGCCTCACAAAGCAGCTCATAGCTCTCTATGCATGGAGTTGCAAGGGACTATGATGTATTTGCTCTCAGCTAGAGCTACAAGCTTGTGACCTTGCTAGTCAACCACACAATGAGAGATTCGAATGAGGACAAGGGCAAGAGTGCCAATATCCTCAAACATCACTATGAAAATGCAATGCAATGCAAACTAGTCTATGGAAATGAAAATGCAATGCAACTAAGCTATGAAATGGAAAGAACAAGTGTTACAAATCCTTCCTATTAAGCTATGTGAGTTAAATCTATTGCATCAAAGGAAACTAAGCTAGATGCCATGAAAGCTAAAATGTAAGAATGAAAGACTAAGAACAATAAGGTCTCCAAAAGCTCCAAAAGTCTCCAAGAATTCCTGCAACATAAGATTAGTATTCAAAACATGATCTCAAAATGAAGGAGAGAGCTTTCCTTTTATAAGAAATGCAAAGGAATGGACCATTGAGATTAAGAGGCAAAAGTCTTAATCAGCGGTGGAGTTTAAAAGAGGAGTGATCCGTGTGCACAAGTATCCTCCAATAGGAATTGACTTTATGTCCATGTGAGACAAAAGTGCTTTTTTTTCTTTTTGTAAAATAGGAATAATGCTTTATTTGTGCAACTTAGGATAAGAGGAAAAGGTGGGGCTTTTTATTTATTAAAAGGGGAGGAAATATTCCTTTTAATTAAATAAAGACTTAGGATAAAATGGTTAGCCCAAGGCAAATAATCGAAAATGATGAAATAAGACTTGATCAAGGAAATTGATAGTGTTGAAAAATGTTGATTATTGATAAAACTGATTCAGAGATAAATAAATTGAATAAATGGGGCCCAAAGTCTAGGCGACCATTTTTGGGTGCATACATTTGCCCCTCTTTGAGTAATGTGTGATCGATTTGGGAACACATGTAGTCAAAGAATGAAGTTGAAATGTGAGATCGATTTGGGATCACAAGACAACTTAGATATGAGGTCAATTCAGGATCACATCCGAACAAAGCATAAACAAAGGCCTTTGAACATGAGGTTGATTCGGGATCACATTCAAAGTAAGAGATAAGAATCTCAAATTTGAGCAAAAGCTCACAAAAGATGTCTGAATCAAGAAAATCAAGGAATTGGGGATGAGAATCCCATAAATACTACCCCCTCAGAATTAAAATCAAAATCAGGTAGAGGAGAACAACAAATCGATAAAGATTTGATCAAATCAAAATGAAATCATAATCGAATGTAAATGATAACAGGATAACCATTAGGCAGTGAAACATGCCCCAGTGAGGAAGTAGAAGAAAAGAAATGGAAGACTAGAAATAGAGTGAAAGAAAGACTAGAAATTTTGAGAGACATGGAAGGAAGAAATTCCATCAAAGATCGGAGAATTATGCCTCAAAAGGGTCTGTCAACTGCGCAAAAGAGGGAGAAGATTTGAAATGTGATTTTGACTAGCAAGATGACCTCGCATTTCAATTTCGAGTCCAAAAATGGATAGAAAATGATGTGATATGAAATACCAGAAATGAAAGATATGATCAAGAAGAATCAGGAAATGAGCACAGTTGACCAACTAGTCTGTAGATGATAAAAAGGAGAGCTCTCTCCATATGCAAGATGAAAAAACTAAACTATGATGAACCTAAGAATGCAAGCTACTATGAAAGTGGTTGACTTGCAAGGTCACAACGCTTATAGACATCTAATTATCATCATCGAGTGTTATTGGTAGCATCGTAAGATCATACAATGCACACTAGCATAACTATGTGGATATGAATATGATCTTTATCAGATAGAAATGTGAAAATCTCATCTAGGCATCAAAGACATGTAGGTCAAGATGACTAGTGTAGTGAGATCACCTAAGTTTGATATGGTGAGATTATGCTTGTATCAAGACACATGAAAGTCAGGATAACTAGAAGCATGCACTCGCAAAATAGTCAAGGATAATACCTTATCGACCCCAAGTGTCAAGTAAGACCAGCATAAATGCTCATGACTGTTAGGATCAACAAAATATACCCACAAGCAGATAAAAAAATAAAATATATTCTCATACCCTCAGTCTTCTAACTGTGCATCATCGAAAACATCTCAGGGAGAGACCACTCATCAAAGAAATCCTCATAGATAGCACACAAAGAAAAATAAAGTCAACATATCTCAATAGAGTTGATTGTTTAAGTGTGTGTGTGTTGGTCATAGAGTCAACTTTGGTTATCACATCTGCAAATGAGAAATATCACATCATACTTAGACTACTGGGTAAGACATTTGATAAGTGTTAAGAAACACTTGACGCAAAGGTAGTGTTGAAAAACACTGTTTGGGGTGGTGTTGAAAAACACCTGTTGGGAAATGCCCCAAGAGATGAACGCACCTAAAGGACCTATGCGAATAGTTATGCCCCTAGACAAAAACAAAGACCAATTCCAGCCTAAGTCAAATAAGGTCAAGACATGACGAAGAAAGGTTCAATGTCAAGGATGCATGCTAAGAGACAAGGGTGCAAAGGCCTCAAGTAGTGCCTATTTCCAGGTTTTCACCACTTGGATTTTTATTGCAATTTTCTCTTTTCTTTTTTTCATTTTTTTGAATTTTTGCTACCAAGGCGCCTGTTTCCAGGTTTTCACCAAGGCACTTTTTCTATTTTTTTTAATTTTTTGCATTTTTTTATTTTTTTGTATTTTTTCAAGACTTTTTATGCTTTTTAGGATTTTTTTCAGCATCATATATCAATTTTTTTGGTATTTTTTTAGGATCCATAAAATATGTACAAAGGATGCCCCCAGATAGAATGGGCATTAAACTCTTTGAGCAAGATCACATCGTGCAATCCCAATGTCAAGCAAGGTGGAGAACAAGAGGGATTAGCAAGTTGGTGGAAGAGATGAAAGATAAGAGAATGAAGGAGAATGAAGGGAAGAAATCCTCAAAGGAAAACTCTTCAAGAGTACCAAAGCTAGGGAAAAATGTCATGTAAAGCACATTTGGATAAGCAATGAAAGGATAGCATAGGATAAGCCTCAAAAGTGCACTGCAAAAGAAGGAAGGGATGCAGTCCAAAGGAGTAGACATGTCAAGAGACTTCATAGCATTGTGTTTTGCTCTTTTTTATTAGATCAAGACCAAAGGGGAAAAAGATAGCGAAAGGCTAGAATGAAGGGAGAAAAATAGATATGAAGGTTAAAAATGGACAGGATGAAAGCAAGATCATCGTAAGATAGCTCACAAGATAGCCAAATGTTCATGTATAGTTCAACATTGCCAAGATCAAAGAGAGAAGACGGAATGGATGAAATATGTAGAAGAACTACGCATGATGCCTGATTGTCAGGTTTTCATCATAGTACTTATCCTAGGCGCCACAAGGGAGTGGTTTTCACCATAGGATGAATTTATTTCTCTTTACTTTTGCTACCAAGGCGCCTGTTCCCAAGTTTTCACCATGGCACATTTTTAATTTTTTCATCATTTTTTTGTTTTCTTTTTGAATTTTTCTATTTTTTGAATTTTTTTTATTTTTTTATTTTTTTATTTTTGGAAGAAGGCAAGCTTTTTAGATAATGCTCCTTGTAAGGATAAATCATGATATGTCAAGAATTTAAAATGATATGCTCAAAGATGCTGATAGGGAAAGGGAGATGGAGGATAAAAATGGAGGATAAGATTTTATGTAAAGCGAGTGAGGTTGGAAGATAGGAGGAATAGGCAAATGAGGAAAAATGATAGAAGGTAGAAGGATAATGAATGGAAGGATTGTGAAACGGTAGATGAAAAGGAAGGCAAGATCAACATCAACACACACCTTGAAGGGTGGCGAGAGGGTGGAGGAAACTTGAATGAAGGAATTCGTGAAGGAATATGGTGAATGTTTAGCAGAGGTTGTGGTTTAGGCACATGGAATTGAAGAATATTTTTGGAAAAAGATGAGGCAGAAGCCTTTTGAAGCTTGAATGTCAACTTCTCTTTTTGTTCAATATTAGACTCTTTCAAGAGAGACTTTGGAATCCATATAGCCTTAGGCTTTTTATTTCCTTTTGATGTCTTAGAGAGAATATTTTGAATGATGGATTTTGGAACCCATACTTGTCTTGTAGTTTTCTTCTTAGATATCTCTTTTGACTTTATGGCTCCATGTCGATTAGAAGAGACATGGTAATCTTATTTTTTTGATGGATTCTTGTATTGCTTCTTTTTCTTGTATTGAACATTCAAGTTACTTCCAAAAGACTTAGGACTTATGGAAGAAGAAGGACGATATGACTGGTTTAGATGGGTGGATGAATGAAAAGGATTCAAGGGTATGCATCTATGTTGATCTTGAGGAAAGATAGGAGGTGGAGGAACATAAGGACCCAAGATGGATGATGAATTAGGAGAGTTAGGAGGGGAAAGTGAAGGGACATAAGGACCCAATATGGAAGGCAGACGTGAAGTCCTTAGCAACGGTGGAAGAGGTCCAAGGATGGAAGTGGAAGACGCAAAAGGATAATCAATAAGTTCATCAGCATCTATATCACAACCAAGGATATCAGCATCTTTAGAGTGAGCATTAGAATTTTCAACAGGATCCTGGACATCTTGAATATGAGTAGTTTCTTTGATAGGATCATTCAAAGCTTGTGAAGACTTAGGAAGAGTAGAAAGTAGAAGTGAACATGGAGTGGTAGAACAAGAAGATGGAAGGCTTTGATCTTGACAAGTTGCTTTGGATAGCATAAGCATATCATTTTTCTCTTGATTTTCAATAGGCTTAACATTGGAAGTAACAACACCATTTTTAATAACCTTAATGGAAGTATCATCTTTGGAAAGTGCAAGTGTAGTAAGGTTATTTTGATTGTCAATAAGCTCAACAGTGTAAGTAGTAGCTTGATCTTGCTTAGGAGAAGATTTAAGACATGGTGGAATGAATGCGGAAGAGCATAGAGGATCAAAAGAACCATGGAGCGGATCAGAGATGTCATGAAAAAGATTGGATGACATGGAGGGTTTCTGATCTTGATCTTTTTTATGTTCTTTTCTTTATCATTTTTAGAGTCCTCTTGACATGGAGCCACTTCTAAGGACAAGGAAGCATGTTGGAATTGTATGGAAGACTTTGGAGGAGATGCTGAAAGACTAGATGAAATAGGCATTATAGCGCATAAAGGCTTAGGCTCTTTAGGTTTAGCATTATTGAAAGTATTTGCAGCCAAGTGAAGGTTAGCTTGAGTTTCTTTAAGAGGTGGCTCTTGAGGATAACTATAGGGAACCGCATGAAAAGCATTAGGATTTTTGGTGGATGAAGGATTTGTGAAAGATTTGGAAGACTCAGAAGCTTTAGGAAATGTATGGGTATTGGAAGAAATAGGAGATGGAAAGGAACCATCCCAAGACAAAGGTTCAGCATTAACATGATCTTGCTTGAGATTGCAACCTTTATTTTCATCATGAGAACTTTTAGAGGAGAGATCCTTTTGATGTTTGAAATCAGTGTAGTAGATTTTCTCCTCCTTAGTAGGAATATTGTATTGTTCACAAAAATCATCAAAGAATTCTTCAAATTTAGAGTCATATGGATCACCATCACAGTCTACCCAATACGACTCTCCCTTAGAAATCACAAGTGTACCACGAGGATGATGCTTAGGAATAGAAGTTTCATGGGCATCACTACATTGTCCATCATCATAGTCATCATAGTCATCATAGTCATCATAGGTGGGTGTATCACTCTTTGTGGAAGAGACATCACAAGGACTATCACATTGCTCTTTATGGTATGTCTTCTGAAGAGAAGTAAGACTCTTGGGAGAAGTAGAAGAGGAATGAGATTGTGAAGAAGAGGAAGGTGAAGACCTAGTGGAAGAAGAAGACTTGGATAATGAGGAATTCGAATAATGTTTAGAAGATTCATGATAAGATTTGGAAGATGAAGAATTCAAATGAGAAGACTTAGATGATGAAGAATGTTTGGAAGAAGGAGATCGTGATAGGTTCTATCACAATGATAGTAGTAAATTGATAGGTTTGGAAATAGTATGGGATCAAACATTTCATAGAACACTTGAAACAAGGGCAAAAGCAACCTTGCTAAGACAAGCACTTGTGATATCAAAACTGAAAATCTATGAGCATTACCGTGATGTTGATTTTTGAGAATGTTTACACTAGTATAGCACAATGAAAACACTTCAAGCACTTACTACCTAGAAAGACAAGGCTCATTACTTAGCAACGTGGCCCACAACTTGATGCTCCCTTGCCTCACACCAAGTGGTTGCCCACAAGAGATATTGGCATTTTCATGGAAGTGTCAAAAACACAACCAAAGGAACACATATGGTGAGTGTCTTGGGGTGATCCGGGTAAGTCCACTTGGATCAATCTTTGCACCAAGAAGCTAAGTGGCAAAATAGGGTGACTTCTATCTAATGGTTCTTAGTAAGGGCTTCCGTTCATAGCACTCCTCTTGCTCCTCAAAAAGGACCAGGACCTCACGGCCTCAAGAGTACCTTAAGCATTCTTGCTTGACATTTTCCTCATGGTCACAATCCCACAAGTTACTCACATCAAGCGAAGACAAGTGCTACATCTACCAAGGTTTTGTGTCCTCAATAGCCTTGAGATTATAGTGGGTTGGAATAGCTTGGTATTAGCTTGTCCCCACTTGGTTCGTTCCTCTTGATTGCTCAAGAGCAAGCCCACTAAAGGATTCTAATGCTAAACAAAAAGTACATCAATTTTTGAGGTTCAAGGTTTTTGGTTCACCACAAGGGTGAAGAGCATACTCCCCTATCTCAAAAATTTCTCCCAAACACACCAAGCAAAGATTCAATTACCCCCTTGCTTTCAAAATCCCAAGATGGGTCAAGATTTCTGTTTCACCACAAGGGTGAAGAGCATACTCTCCTACCACCTCAAAATTCCTACAACAAGGTATTAAGTTTCTATGAAATGAAACAACTAGTATATGCCACACTTAAAAAGAAAGCAAATAAACAAGCAAGATTTTTTTTTGTTTTTATGCTTGGGCAGCCCTACAAAAACTATTAGTAGCCCTCTTTGACATGCGATTTTGACAAAATATTCAAGCAAGAGGCACCTACAACCACAACTTGTTAGACCAACAAGGTTAGCAAAATCCAAAATCTAACAATGGTTAGCACATGAAACATCAGATAATCTACAAAATAACTGATCAAATGACAAAATCTGAAAATGAACCATCATGGTTGGATTAGGCTCAGAAAGACCTTTCCAATGATATATCATACTTCAATTTTCGATACCATTTGCAAAAATTTCTCAAAAATAGGCACCCGTTTTCTAAAGCGGCACAGATTTGAAAACACTGGAATTTTTAGAAAATTTCAAAAAGTTAGCAGAGAACCCAAAACTTGCAAGATAGAAAAAAAATAGCTCAAAAATAGCTCTCTGTCAGGTACAGGTGATATATCTCAGACTTCACCAATATCGTGCGACACAGTTTCCTGTAGTCGGGCGATATACTGCACAATAGGCGGGTGATACTTCGACCGACACCAAGTGATAAACCTCAATACATGCATGCGATTCTTCTGTGATCTGAAGTGTCACACTGGTATTATAAGGTATATCACACAATATACCTGAGAAGTGTCGCGCGATACTCTGAGACAGAAAACCAGAGAATGCAAAATTTTCACAAATTAATCCAGGAAAAAAAAAATGATGAAAATGCAAGAAACTAAAGGACAAAGTCTATCTACTTTGCCCCATGGTGGGCGCCAAAAATGTATGGTAGAAAAATGACCACACTTCTATGAACCATTACATGCAAGGTTGCTCAAGAATGAGGCCTCACAAAGCGGCTCATAGCTCTCTATGCATGGAGTTGCAAGGGACTATGATGTATTTGCTCTCAGCTAGAGCTACAAGCTTGTGACCTTGCTAGTCAACCACACAATGAGAGATTCGAATGAGGACAAGGGCAAGAGTGCCAATATCCTCAAACATCACTATGAAAATGCAATGCAATGCAAACTAGTCTATGGAAATGAAAATGCAATGCAACTAAGCTATGAAATGGAAAGAACAAGTGTTACAAATCCTTCCTATTAAGCTATGTGAGTTAAATCTATTGCATCGAAGGAAACTAAGCTAGATGCCATGAAAGCTAAAATGCAAGAATGAAAGACTAAGAACAATAAGGTTTCCAAAAGCTCCAAAAGTCTCCAAGAATTCCTGCAACATAAGATTAGTATTCAAAACATGATCTCAAAATGAAGGAGAGAGCTTTCCTTTTATAAGAAATGCAAAGGAATGGACCATTGAGATTAAGAGGCAAAAGTCTTAATTGGCAGTGGAGTTTAAAAGAGGAGCGATCCGTGTGCACAAGTATCCTCCAATAGGAATTGACTTTGTGTCCATGTGAGACAAAAGTGCTTTTTTTATTTTTTGTAAAATAGGAATAATGTTTTATTTGTGCAACTTAGGATAAGAGGAAAAGGTGGGGCTTTTTATTTATTAAAAGGGGAGGAAATATTCCTTTTAATTAAATAAAGACTTAAGATAAAATGGTTAGCCCAAGGCAAATAATCAAAAATGATGAAATAAGACTTGATCAAGGAAATTGATAGTGTTGAAAAATATTGATTATTGATAAAAATAATTCAGATATAAATAAATCAAATAAATAGGGCCCAAAGTCTAGGCGACCATTTTTGGGTGCATACACCTCCCAGAAGGTTTTTTATCCTTTGGGGATGGGAATGGGAACACCAACCATTGAGGCTCTCAATGATGAAGAAAGGGCTAAAATTCCTCACCAAATTTCTTGGAATAGATGAGGGTTTGGATTCTCCATATGGAGATGACTTTGATGAAGATCTAGACTGGGTATACCAGTACAGATACGATGAGAAAATGGATGGTCTTGGGAGCATGGATTCCTTGGATGCCGCTAAGGAGGAGGATGAGTCTGATGAGGTCATGGATGAGGAAGAGGATGATGAGGAAGAGGTTGATGATGAGGAAGGTGGTGCTGGTGATGATGAGGATGAGGAAGATGAACAAAAGGATTCAGAGGAAGAACAAATGGACCAGGGAAACAACTCTGATTCCCAAAATGATGATGAGGATAGACAAGTTTCTTCCTCAAATAGCTCAGAGCAGAACTCAACCTCTGCTTTGGACTAGTATTTGTGCAATGTCCCCTTATAGGCTCCTTTTTGGTTTTACAGCTATTAGTTTCAGTTTAGCTTTACAGCACTAGTTGGATTTTGGCTTCTATGTTTTGGAAGTTTGTGGAGGTATTGAGCAAGAATGCTCACTCTTTGGAGTACCTTTGATACTTTATGGATTTATTTTTCTTTTGAACTTATTATCTATTATTTCTTAATATTATTAATAGAAATCCTTTGGTGTCGGCCCCTTATAGATAAAAAAAAAAAGTTTCTAAAATTATCAATCATGGACATGGAGTGGTTAATAGAGCTTCTTAGAGTATCTAGGAGTAAGGTTTCATTCATTTTTTTCATCAATTTGGCATGTTTCTCCTTTTAATCAACTAGATCTTTCTTCACATAAGAAAGAAGTACATCACTCATTTGGAACTTATGCATAGAATCCATTTTTCTTAATTCAAACAAAATATTACGCAATGTTACCAGTTGAATGTTCAATATGTCATTCAATGGATCATGGGAAGTCCTAGATGGAGTACCAAATACAGTTTCAAACTTAGATGAGTCTCTCTATTCAATTCCTTTTTTCTTTTTTCTTGCTCATTTGTGTCAGTATTATCTAATTATTTCTTTCTTTCCTTCTCCTGACTCTTCTGATCCAAGTTTAATCGGGTTTTCTTCTTCTACTTTATGATCTTCCTTCTTTGATGTAATCTCTCTAGAGTGTTCAAAAGAACCATTGAGTGTCTCCTCAATAAATTTTGTAGTGTTTGGAAAAGAGATATCTCGAGGATTATAATGGGAATTATCAACTTATTTTGTGTGTTCTTCTTTTGGTCTTTGATTGGAGGTAGTGGAACATCAACTTGTACCTATTGTGGAAAAATTTCAATACTGTTGGTTAACAACATTCGAAGGTTTTTAGCAATGTCTTGGAGGGACTATAATTTCATGCTAAAATTTGTCATAGATTTATTTTTCTCAGTTTAAAAGTAAATTCTTCCTTCTCTTAGAACTGAAATAATTAGGAAAAATATGTGTCAATTTTGCCTTGTAAGCATCTTACAAGTTAGCTATAATTGTTTGCAATGCATGTTCCTTGATTTTCCTGTCATCTTCTAATGCATCATGTATCAACTAATCTAACATATTCTAGAGATCATTTGGAATGTCCTATTTGAAATCACCAAGAAATGCATAAAATAAAGTAAAGTATTTTTTGAATGCTTTAACAAAGGTTTCTTGGTGAGTCTTATCTAATTTTCCATATAATTCACAACTTCTTTTAGTTTCCTATCCTATGTCATGTAAGAAAATAGAGTATTTAGTTTATGTGGCTTCTTGGAGACTTTATTTTCTTCATTTATTGCCAAAGATTCTATTTTATTGTGTCCTTTCTTCTAATTCCTCATCTAGGGATTGAACAATAAAAGTCCTTGTCTTTTTGTCTTTCAGGCCCTGCTAAGTTTCCTTTTCTTATCTAAATCAAATTCTTGTAATTTCAATTCTTGTAGCTCTTCTTCGGTCATTTTTCTTCTTGTATCTCTATGTTAGATTCCTCTATGGGAGGAGGCAATTTTTTTTCCTTTTGATCATTTTTTCTTCAACTTTTGGAGGGGACATGTCCCTGACTAGAGTACGATTTCTTCTTTTTTTATGATGATCTTTCAATTTTCCCAGAGGACATAGGAATTTTAGGAGTAGTGGTAGTCCTTCTAGAGCTTCTAGTAGAGATAGAGATACCAACTTACTTCTTTACTTCATCAATCTCTTCTTGTGACATGCCTGATGACAAAAACGATTTCTCAATTATCTTATGAACCTTTTCTTCACCACTGGTTGCATAAGTTTGTTGTGTACTTTTAAACTCTTTTCTTCATAAGTTTTTGTTCTGTCTTTTGTGGTGTCTATGGGACTAGCCAAAATAATTACTAGAAAACTATCCAGATTGTCCTCTATAACATCATATCCCAAAGTAGGAACCCATCTAGTTCTTGGTTTTGTTGCTTCTATAATGCAATTGTCTATAATAACGAGAAAGGAGATCATTCTTATATTTTTCCACAACCCTTTTAGGGATTCTCTCCCTATGATGCATCTGATGTTCAAAGAGAGTGAAGAATGAAACAAAGGCCTTGTCTCTTGTGATTTTTCCAATGAATCTTCTTAACGAATCTTGAATTTGATGTGCTACTAGTCTGTCTGAGCTCCATTCAATTTTGTTGGTACCCAGAAACTCTCTCATGAAGTAAAATATGATACATAGGGTTAGGGTTCTATATTTCAATTTGTGCTTATTTTCTTTTGTTTTCTTCATATTTTTCCAAGAAATTTCCCATAGGAGCTCACACAAATTGTAGTTTACGTTCATTACTATCATCTCATATGCTACATTAATTGTAGTTTATAATACTGATTTTTCCCTGTTTGTGAAATACATTTTGCTTCTTATCATCAACAAAGCATATATAACTGCAAGGTTTACATTTTTGCTCATAGCCATAGCTCTCTTGTTAGGAGTTGCCTTAGTCAATTTTTCAACCTCTTTATTTTTCATTTCCTTAAGTTTGGGAACTAGTCCTATTGACCATAGACTAGTGACTTTGCTCATCATTTTCTTGGTAATCAGACATAGTTAGTCTAACCAAAAAAAATCATCATGAACCTTACTCATTTCCATTCTAATCCATTTTTCATCATAGAAAAAATTGGGAAAGTCATTCTATACTATTAATTTCTTCTCAATCAAGTTGTTTAATTCAGGATTTACTTGTAGGTCACCATCTGTTAATTCATTTTGTCATGTGTCTAAAAATTTGTCATTATGATATTCTGCCACCTTCACATGAATGTATGTTGTGATTTCCTCCGTTGGTAAAACCCCATGTGGAATACTTGATAGTGCACCCATGGGATCATTTTGCATTGATTTGTTGGGGTATTGTTTGAATTTAGGACGGGGTTGATCTTCAATATCAATTATGTTTGGAGTAGAGAGTAAGAAAAATAGATTCATTTCCAAAATCTAAAAAGTAGGACACAAAGAATACCTTGTTTTGTTGAAAACCCTCATTTGTTCTCAACTTTTCTCCCCTTGAAATTTTTCCCTTTGAGTGATTTCAAATTGGTCAAAAATCTCCCTTTTGAGATTTTCTCAACACACCCATACAACTAATAAAAATTCTTAGGAAAAACTACTAAATAAAGTGTATGTCATTTACAGTCACTAAATACATTTTCATAAATTACTACATGAATGTATTTTCTTATGCAACTTTTATTGTTTAAATCTTTATATCATTTTATATTTTGTATTTGGGTTTTAGTGTGTTATGATACAGCATGTCACATTTTGGAAAGGGACAAAGATATTTCCTTTTAGCTCCCCCTAAGCCAAAGCTAGCATGACTTAATTTTTGGAGAGATTATCTACACTAGAGTTAAGTACAAACCAATCTTCTTTATTTCTCTAAGTTTTCTTCATTTCAATTTTGACTTATTCAATATTTATTTTCTTTTTTATTTCACTAATCTTTTATGGATCAGTTTTCTTCATACTTTTATTTCTACATAATTTTGCAATATTTCCATCTTTGTTACAAATGTAACACTTAACCTTTCTTGATTATGCGCTTCCTTTGTTTCTCTAAATCTACACTTGTCAACCTTGTGCCTATAAGTATTGCAAATTTAACTGCAACCATAGAATAGTCTATTTCTACCCTTGTTATGACTGTTTGTAAGTTGACTTCTGCATTGCCCAACCTTATGACCAAACTTCTTACAGTATAGCATTTTCTAGAAAAGGATCTTCTATTCTAATTTATTCTACTCCTATATTCTATTTCTTTGTATCCAAATTTATTGCAATAAAAATAATATCCATTAAAAGATGTGTGCCTTTGTTTTTCTAGGGGATATCTCACTTGATTTATTTGACCTTAAGACATGTTTCTTTATTTGACATCTACAATAGGTGACTTGGTCTTGGATCTTATGTTATTCTATCCTTCCATTTATCCTTAGTCATCTTATGGGAGCACCCATTGGCCTCAAACCCTGAGCCATTTTTATCTTTTGGAGTTTTTTGTATAGCCATCAATTTATCAAGTTTTGTGGTACTCGTCTTGAATTTTCCTTCCTGATTCTTTTTCCTTTCTAGATCTGATTTAAGATATATTACTTCTTGCTTTAACTTTTTTCATATTTATAACTTATTCTCAATGATATTATTTAAGCATTACTTTTTCTTTTTATCTTCTTCAACTTGCAGCTTCATGTTGACTATGATATCATTTTCTTTCTTAAGTTCTTCACGAACTTCCCTATGCCCTTCCTTGATTTTTTTTATTTGATCCTTTATTTTTCTAATGCATTCATTTTCTTCATTTAAGTTTTCCTTGAGTTCTTGGTTCTCATTTTCCAAGTTTTCAAGATCTTCTAGTGCTACTTTCAATTCACCATTCTAGTCATCTTTTTTGTCATTTGAGAATTCTTCTAGAGTAGATTTAGGTTCCATATGTTCAACCTCCATGATCTCCTCAATATTTTTACGCTCAATCAAAGAATATTTCTCTGATAGCAATTTTTGAACATTCGATATACTAAGGGGGGTGAATCAGTATATCCTTAAAATTCTTAATGCCTTTAAACAACCATCCACATAACATAATTATAATCTGAAAGTAGATAAGAAAATGAAGAATAGAATGCAACATGTATGACAAAAGTATTTTACATAAAAACCCCAATATAGGTAAAACCATGGAGAGGATTAGCTCTCAATATATTCTAACTAGTCATAACATACTACATTGTGGCTCATTGTCCTGAAAAAGGGTCATTGTCAAAAGCGGGCTCACTATCCCAATATTAAAAATTGAACTGTTATGATTGCATCTTGCATATGCATGAGATACAGTCCCAATGAGGTTTAATATATAGAATTTGCACACTTCATCTAACTTTTGCAGTTGCAAGGATATTATTGTGTAATATCCTTTTTAAAAGTTACCCAAAATTACATCTACAAAATAATGTATAAGAAGTGTGTGTGTGTGTGTGTGTGTTGTGTGTGTCCATGAAAGAAAAATGTCAACCAAAAAATTAATCCCAAAAGATAGGTTGGAATCAAGAAGGATTACACAAGTTATCATGCATTGCTCTATGTACATTACTTTAGCCAAGTCATCCCAACCAAGTAACTCCACAAAACATAAAATCATAAGATTTACCCAAACCTTAACCTTGACCCAAGTAGTAGATCCACGAACTTTCTTATGTCAAAATGCGGTCACATAAATTTATTTTCTTTATTTTTAGAAAATAGAGTGTTTTCCAAAAGCATCATTCTGGATCCATATCTTCACTGTTAGATGGAACTATGATGCAAGGAGGGTTAGAAAGTGGGGCCGAAGGCTCACCCAATTACCAAACTACCTTGCAAAATCACAACACGGAAGCAATAACACATAAAAGGAGAGAAGGGAAGTAGATCATATTTATTTATTCATTCAAACTTGATACATGTCAGGTTATGAGGCCTTCCTAGTTACGGCCAATACAATAGAAACCAATTATAGAAACATAACCATTCGCATGCATGCGAGATCCATGATCTCCATCTTCCTATCCCTTTCCCTATCTAAACCTAGAATAGATCATTACATTTATACATGAGGCTACTGAATAGGTCAGCCCAAAAGAATCTTCAAGATCCAGCATTGGAGAAAACAACGACCTAGATTTAGGTCCACATGTTTCCCAATGAGTGATCCTAGCATTAGGATCATGACCAAAATTAAATACATGAGTCAGCCCAAACAAAAGATCCAAAAGAAAACCCGTCAGTGAACTAGGCCACCGAGAAACACAAAACACACCAAACCCACTTGGTGAAGAACACCATAGAGTAGAACAAAATACACCAAGCGGTAACTGAGTCATTAGTGAACAAACATAAACACTCCACCGAGAACTAAAAATAAGTTACCGAGAACATCTAATAAGATACTGAGATACAGGGTTTCCATGAACCCAAGATGCTCCTACATCAAACTACCATCTATACTCTTGATTGTGCATACTTATTTTTCATACAATCTTGTTACCAAAACCTTGTGATCATGTTGTAGTGTGCAAAGAAATGTGGATTAAAAATCAAACATAGTTTTTCATGCTTCCAAAGGAAACAAATGACATCAATGACAACATTCCAACAAGCTAAGGAGCTTCAAGGTGAAATATACACTATTAAGCACCAAAGGAGGAGGTTCAAATCAATATTATTCTCTTCCAAGAATCATTTCTAGTTACATGTAACATATTTCTCATCATAGATTCTCTTGCATATCTACTTATATTTCCATTGTGATCTAACAAAAAACTCGCATGTACCCGATATTCATCATGGTAAGTTATCATTCAAGAATCTAATGGATTCCTCCAAGGATAGTGCCCCATCATATAAGGTTCCAAATTAAAACATAGTATAACTATTAAATTATTACATGACTTTCAAGGTGTACAACACATCTAACCAAATATTTTAAACAAATAACACCTAATAAAAAGGTAAAGAGTTAGGATAAATAAGTCTACTAAATTCAAACCCAAAAATGAGCACATAAAATACTCCACCATGGTCTTACAAAATTATTTGTACACCATAAATAAGGTGCAAATAAGGTGATAAGTTAGAAAGGATCAATCAATGCACAAGCAATCTCAATATCAACTAGTATCCAACATGTCAAATCGGAGGATGTGAGGTTGTTTCTCCCAACCCTCATAATGGATGAGTGGTTCCAAAAGGTCTAATATGATAATTTTTTCAGCTTACCAATTCTTGTTGTTATCTCTATTTGAGTATTAATGGATTGTCATTAGTATCAGTCAGTTCTTCAGTCGGTAAAGTTTGGAATGAGCAGACAAACATAACAGTTGGTCAAGCATACAAAGCCTTCACATTGAGAAAAGTCAAGGTAGGACTCTAAGACAATCGAACACAGGTTTGACCAAGCACACTCATCGAGCGACAAGCATTTACCGAGTACCGAGCTAGTGATCATTGAGCATTCATATGAACCGAGCACCAGTAATTTACCAAGAGGAGAATGTAGTGATTACCGAGTAAAGTAGGAAATGAAATAGTAATTAGGAATGGCACAAACATCTATTAAAATAGTTTACACCGATAAGGGAAATGGTTTACCAAGATCAAGACATATTTAATATTGATGTAATCATTAATTTTTGTGATGATTCCTATGTAATGTTAGATCTAGGTTATTTTATTACACCGTTGATCTTAGGTTTTCTAAGATGATGTAAACTCTAATTAGGTCAAATTAGTTTGATATAAATTTGTAAAGATGTCATTATGATCATGTATCATAAAGGAGTAGTCGCAATAAGGACATCAAGAGATCAGACAAAGGGTCTTTTACAGAAGGTTAATGAAAGAAGGATTCAATTTTCAAAACACATATAAGTCTATCGAGAATAAAAGAAGGGCACATACATCACACTAAGGTGATATTTACTTGATACTTGTAACTTCACAGATCTGAATCAGACAAGAATAAGTTGTTATTTACAGATACTTTACTATTATCAATTTAACCATTGTAGAAGAATTTAAAATCTCTTTAACAAACTAAAATTAACATTTTTTATGTAAATCTCTTAACTGAGTACACACATACTTTGTTTTTTTTAAATCCTTTAACCAGGTAGATCTAGTCAATCTTTTGTTACTCCTAACAAGGTAAGATCATCACAAGTGATCACAAATTTGTAGCCTTAACCGACATACTTTATTACTGTATTAGTGAAGATTTGTGGGTGTCATCCCCACCATTGTTTTAACCTTCTAACAAAGTTTTCTACGATACCAAAATATTTTTGTCATGAGTATGGATTTTCATGTATGATTTATTATTTTATTTACATATAAATTACATTTTTAGTTACTTGAATGTATGTTTCAAAAAATAGAATCAATTGGTTAATTGAGATCTACTATTGCAAATTTTAGTCTTAAAATTTTTTGAGGGTATTGATTCACCCCTCCCCTCTCAGTACTTATCTTTCCATAATCCCAACAATTGGTAGAGGAAAGATCTAAGGATGGAAAGATATAAGTTGGACAAGACCATTGAGAATCAAAGGTTACAGATGTAGATCTTTATTGAGCAATTCAAAGAAGCCAAAGAAGAATTGAAGAAGTTACTGATCGGGAGGAAGGATATGGAAATTTAGTATAGTGAGAACAGCTATCATGAAGAAGAGATAGATGACCCATTTGAGACATCTGGATCTATATCTAGCAGCATATATGATGCATCTGAAGGAACAATATATGATTTATCTGAAAAGAACCTACATCTTATTGAACAAGTCAAAGCTCTGCAGATCGGTCAAGAGACACAAATGGTTAGGATGAATGTCATGAAAAATGCTACGAAAGAAGAACAAGAAAGAAACTTGGTTATTGAAGACAAGAGACAAATGACTGAGAAGCTACAAGAGAAGGAATTTGAGATACTAAGACTCACTGAGCATCACTTTGAAATCTCCAATCAGATGGTTGTCATAAGTCAAGAAGTCTACCTAGTAAATAGTGAGATTACAAGAAAACTAGAAGACATCGGTGAACTAAGAGAAGAAAATGAAAGATTGAAGAATGAGGTAAAAATGTAACAACAACATAATGAGATGATCAAGAAATCTAAAGATAGTAGTACTAAGAGAATATATAAATTTCTGATAAGTCAAAAAGGACTTGGCAGCACAACTAGTTTAGGCTACACCGAGCAGGGAAAATCATCAAGACACGATGAAAAGAACAATGCCTACACTAACCAAAGGCCAAAGAAGCTATCATGTTATCATTGTGGAAAACTGGGCCACACAGCAAATATTTGCAGCAACAAAGCAAAAGGTATTCGTAAATCCACTCCTAAGTTTAATGGATATTGTTACAACTATAACAAGTATGGACATCAGGCACATGAGTGCAGATATAAATTGAATAGGACTCCTAAGAAACCCCACATACAAAAACATTATCACACTTGAAACATGCATGGACACATATCACAAGAATGTAGGACAAAGATGAAGCAAGTTTGGACATCGAAAGAACAGAATAAAGCATATCAACAGAGAAGGAAAGGTAATGCATATACTTGGGATTACAACACATGGGTTGATTACACACCATGTGGCTGGTATGGACATATAGTAGAAAATTGCATGAGAAAGAACTCGAGAGGAAGATCTTGCATTTGGACAAACACTGGTATGGCATATTTGCATCGTCAAAAAGTAAGTTACCTAAGCAAGGATTGAAAAGACCGAGCACCAGAGACAAAAACAAATGAAAATGAAAATAAAATTGAGGAAATCATGAGGATAAGAAATAAAATGTGGAGAAAATTATCAAGTGATAATGTTGGATCAAGCAATGCAGTCGGTGACACCTCGTCCATTGGATTGGGTGACATCACCACCTCCACCTAAATCATAAAAGGTATGTATGGAACTAAATTTCAAATTGGCTATATCTAACAAACAGTTCCTTATATTTAGTGATTGCATGCAAAATTTGTATGAAACAAGATGCACTGTGGATTTATATGTTTAGAGCTTTAAATGTATATAGTCGGTATAAGCAAGACTGAGTATGTCATTTCTAGTTGTTAACTATTGGCAAGGTTAACCGAGTTGTGGTATCAATCGAGTAATGTTTAATTGTTAACTGAGCTTACGATCTTTTGAAGTATAAACTGAGTGTAACTACAACTACCGAGCTATGGTAGGTAAAGCATTAATGTGAAATTTTGAGCGGGAAACAAATTTTCGGGTATAAATAAATGGTGGACTTAATCATTTTTCACATTGCGACTACGAAGAAACAGAGTGATTTCAAGTGAGAATTGAGCAGAGAATTTCCAGATCAGATGAGCAGAGATTTGAAAGATTTCCAAGAAAGTTACTCTCAATCACAAGTAAGTTATGTGTTAACCGAGCTATTTCATAGGTGTTTCTCAAAGCCCTAATTTGAAGAACAATGGCATCCTCATCACAAGTTATGAAATCTAAGACCGGGAGTGATAAGAAGATTAATTTGATAAAATATGCAACCTATACCAAGCCTAAATATAAGTTACATCCCGAGGTAGCATCACAAATCAAAAAAACTAGCGCATTCTCAAGCATACCACCTAGGATTTTTCTGGTTGAGGACATCTGCGCATATATACATTGCAAAATCGGTGAAAGTGGGGATTTTGAGCTTCAATCCACCTACTAGGAGATGAGTGTCGATGAAAAGCTCAAGGATGAGCATACACATTTGGAGGTGAAGGGTTTATTGAACTCCCTGTATTTCTTGAGGGTTTTCAAGAATGAATGGATTAAGGTAGTGTTGATCCATGTGCACAAGGGAAAGTTATGGCTAGATGAACTAGTCAAAATCACCAGGGATATCATTCATGCAGTCATTGGTTACCCCATAACTAACAAGGTAAAAGTATTAAGGAGTGCACCAAGAGATGAGAATGAAAAAGAAACTGGAGCCGAATGGGACGTCAGAGGCATGAGAATCAACACTATTGTTGATCCCAAGACAAGATTCAGCACATATGTAATCGGGTATAAGATATTTCAATCTAGCAGGACAAATAGTGTACCATATGGAGTTGTTGATATAGTCTTTAAGATTGTGAAGAAAGGTTTTCAATTCGACCTCGCCAAGCTCTTATTAAAACAATTAGAAGAGAATATGAGAACCATCAGGTTAGAAAAGTCAAATACCTATAAGTTTGGTTCACTGTTGATTTGCATATTTTTCTATGTACAAAACTTCTTTCCCTCAGTCGGTAATGTGGACTAGGATGTTGATTGAACGGTCATTTTGAAAATCAATGATTTCATTCAAATTTTAGGTCAAGATTTTGTCAGTATTATGGATGTATACTTTGAACAGTTTAAGGACTGAATGCATCAAAAAAGAAGAGACAAAAAGGAAACTGGCAGTCTTATCAATTCCAAGTTAAATTAGTATGTACATATTGTTAGGAATTGGAACACTGAGAGGGAGGGTGAATCAGTGTTCTACAATATTAATTTTTGATATCTTGAAACTTAACTCAATTGCATATATATTGAATTGAATAACAATGCAAGTAAAGTAAACAACCATAACACATAACACCAGATATGTTTACGAGGAAACCTTGGCCAAAGGAAAAACCCTGGTGGGAATTAATACCCACTAATAATTGTACTTGTGTATTATGAACTTGTTAATGTTCATTAGCCCTATTAGGAGCTATCATTACAATGCATTAGTACAATGACCTTGTCAAGGGTCGGACCTTGTTAGGAGTCTTTAGTAACAAACCCTGTTAGGGGTGGTTGGCTCACTACCAGAGCTCACTACTTAATAGAGAAGGCTACAACCTCCTAGATATCAGATACACACTATATCTGCAAGGTGAACTGTTGTTGTGACACTGATTGTTTGATCAGTTCCTTATGTGTGTTGATGCTTTAACTTCTTGTAAAGAACTATGTCAAATTTCCAACAATCTCCCCCTTTGTCATTAATGGAAACAAAGGAGTACGGTGAAGTTACTAAATTGTATCTTACACAAAAACTTTCTAACATATACTCTTATCTTTTATCTCCCTTCAACTATATACTCTACTCCCCTTTACATCATATACACTACTCCATATTTCTCTACTCCCCCTTTGAAATTAATGAAAAAGGTGCTCAAAAATGAAACTTCAAGTACTTACACTGATAGTACATCAGGGTATGCAATCTGAAGGTTTTGGATCTCTTGTTGTTAAAATGCCTTGAGTGCATCTATTGTTTGGATATGGGCGCATAGTGCATAAGTTAGCTTCTCCATCTTCTCCAATTCTGTATAGGGACCTTGATCATATGTCACAATGGTAGCATCAATCTCCTTGATATTCTGATTCAACACATCCAATGAGGGTGCAAGTGCATGTCTCAACTGAGTTTTCCTAGCCCTTATTTTCCCAATCTCTTTCTCTGCCTTCTCAATCTTGTCTAGTTGTCCTTGGTAGACATTTTTACACATGTTTACATCTTGAGAGGGATCTAGCACTGATTTTCTCACAGCTTCCATCATGGATTCAGCTTCCTGAATCTTCTTTGAAATATCTGATGTAAGTTCATTTTTATCCATATAATCAGCTATTATCTTCCTTTAGCTGCAATCTCCTTCAACATTTCTTGACCAACCTTAAGAGAATTGAGGTCAAGTGCAAAGTTTTCTATCAGCTCATTCAATCTTTTCTTAAGATATTTTTCTTTTGCAACCTTGGATGTTGATTCTTCAAGGCTTGAGAATTTTTCTTTGAAGCATTTCAAGATGGTGCAGACAGCATCCACTGAATGTACACTAGACACTTTCTTGTCTTCAAGTAGTAGGCTATTCAGTATGTTGACTGATTCAACAAACAATGGATTCCTCATTACTTGTTTCTACTTTTCTTTCTCCATTGCTAGCACACTAATCTTTATTAAGTCTTCTTCTCCCCATGAGTCTAAACTTGTTGTATTAGGGGTCAAACTTGACAACAATGAAATTGAGGGCTTAGGGGTAAGGAGTGTACTATCCATAACTTCACTCTTTACCTTCACTGGTAATTCAATAGAGGGCTCATCTATAGGTTCATCTTCCTTCTCTTCTTCCTATCTAGTCAAGTCTTCAATCTGAACTTCTTCTTGCTTCATAGGTGAATTATCACCACATAGAATCTCGGCCTCTTCTATGCTCACAAAAGCTTCCTCAAACTTATCTAAATCCTTAACTAATGCCTACATGGATATTTCAACATTATCAATCATGATTGTGTCATCTTTTGTTTCAGGCATGGGCATAGACTCCATTGCTTCACTAGGTGTTGTCACTGTGGGCACAGAATCCTATGGACCTGTCACAGGTGCATTAGGTGTCTCAGCTGCTTTTACTTTCTCAGTGGGGACTTGGGTTCTAGGCACAATAGCAAGATACATGTACCTATCCAAGAACACCTCAAATTCTTTCACAGTCTCCTTCGCAACCAAATCATAGTCCTTATTCATAATCTGTAGAGTTCTCAGTTTGGTTCTTAGGTGAGGCTTCATCAAATCCAACAGCATTTTTTTCTCTTCAACTGAACAAATAGGGAGTATTTCATCCATTATCTTCTCTCTTATTCTAAAATCTTCTTCTATGGCTTGTCTATTCAAAAAGTCTAAAATGTTCCATACATTATCCGGTATAACTTTCTTAAGTTCCAGAACTATTTTCTTAAACTTAATCATATGCTTGATTAACATACCATGGATCTCTGATTTATCTATCTCACTATAATTATCATAGGACTTTCCTATTTAATCAATTCTTCCTTCATCTACTACCCTAGCTCTCAACACTTCAAGATTTGGTTTGAATCCTACCTCAGGAGGTTCTTGAGTGTTCTTCCTTTGACTTCTTGTTGTTCTAGAGGATGGGTGGCTTGTTTCGGTCTTCTTCTTCCTCTTAGGCATCCTGCTAGGCTCAGGAGGTGATGTGGACTCTAGATCAATAGTATATGTGGGTGCTTAAGTGCTTTCTTCTATATTTTTCTTCTTCTCCTTGGGATCATCAGTCTTCTCTATTTTTACTTCAGAAGAGGATGCACTCTCAAGTTGCATTGCAATCTTGGCTTCCCTTAACTTATCTAGGTTTGCTTGTGTAACTCCATGGATTCTCAATATGTTATAGGTGATCCTTGATGCTTTTCTCTTGGTCGTAGAACTGTTCAAGACTGAATCTACTTGTCTTGTCTTCTCCTCATATGTACCCCATCTTGGTTCATTAGGATCCTTAGGCGCTGACAGTAGGACTTGTTCATAAGCTTGTATAATATGTTCCTCCACTTCATAATCAACTGGATGAATCCACTTAGTTCTAGGCTCTACAGCTTCCATGCATATGATATCTATCTCTACCATAAAACATATGCTATCCTTATACTTCTCTACAATACTCTTAGGTATCCTATACCTTTTCTACATCTTTATTCTGAATGTCTTGATTTCCAATTCCATGTAATATTTCAAGGTGCTCTCAGATGATGCCTTGAATAAAATCTATGGCATTGTAGGTATGCTATTGTCAAAGTAAAGATCTGATACTTTACCAATAATATGAAAGTACATGTAAATGATAAGTGGCCCAAATCTAAATATCTTTCTCTTGTCATGCTTAATAGCCCTTAAGTTATCCATCAACTGTGTGCGCAAGATCTCACACAAGTTGAACTCTCCATTTTCTCTTACAATTCTGATAGCTGCCAAAATAGTGGTCACAGAAACACTATTTACTATGTTTGCAAGTTGGAACTTTTAACCAAGAATCATAGACATAAGCTTTATGTCCTTCTCCTTAATCGACTCAATGGTCATGTCGCGCTTATCACTACGAGACTTACAATCTTGCTTAACTAGTTTCCTGACATCCTTACGAGTAGGAAGAATGGTGCCTATCTTAGGTAGTCTTTTCATCTCATGAATGAGATCAATAGTTATCCGAATAGGGACTTCTCCAATCCATAACAAGTCATCATGTATTTTTCTAAACAATATCTTAATCCATTCTGATTCATAGAACTCATATGCATTTGCATACTCTATGATAGGGTTGTTTTCAAGGTGCACGAACTCATCCATGAATGTCATATCCTATTTCATCATAGACTCTAATTGTGACCTTATTCTATCCAATCCAACTAGTTCCTTCTTGCATTAAATGTATGCGTGTATGTCCTCTACATGCATAACTCCCATCGGAGTCCTAGAGAATGATCCTTCTAGGTCATATAGGACTGACTTGAAAGGATGCTTCTTGAAGATACATCTCTTCCTTTCAACAACATCAAAAACAACTGGACTGGCCATTACTTACTTGATCAATCACTTAAATAGAGTTCCAAATGGTTTCTGAATTGTCGCGACCGAACTAGGGTTCCACAACAATCTTATCTTCCTTCCGCTGATGAAATCAACTACAATCTTCCAACACTCACTACTTTTATCACATGTGCTCTTCAAAGGCTTGAACTCAAATACAAATGTGTGAATAAAGAATCTCCAGTGACTATAAAAAAAACTTTCTGCAATTAATGCTTGCTGCGTAAACATAGATTGCAACATAGAATTCCAATCATCATTTGTGCTAACAATCAGGTTGTGTGCTCTTCCATATAGCATCAAATAGTCTCCAAACATCTAAACCCAAAGGAACATACTCTGAGGGTAAGTATACCAGCCGCGCAGGGGTGTAGACCTAATCTAGCTCCCCCTATAACCATGAGGGTCATTCATCTAGAAGTAGAAGGTGTGTCCATTACGAATGCATCCACTACATACTCATCAACATTATCTTTCTTTAATTCCATCCAAGTCTTGCTCGTATCTTATGTAGCTTGCACAAACTCAACTTCTCCTGATTCATCCAAAATTGATCCTTGAGACTTATTAAGGCTTTCTTGTCTTTGCACTTTTGATCTGCAAAACTTTGAGATGTGTCCAGCCTTGTTACAATAGCAAAAAATAACTAGAGGCCTTATATTCCTTGACCCATTGATGTGAGTTACCATATTGCATTGTCTAGATGTGTGACCATTATAATTACATATCTGGCATGTAATGTTCTAAGGACATCTAACATTTTGTTGTGGTTGATTTCTTTGATTATGTTGAGTCTTACTTCTTTGATTTGATCTACAATTCATAGCTCTATGACCAAACTTATTGCATGAATAATTACATTAACCATTGAAAGGTCTTACCTCTTTACAATCTCTTGATATATGTCCCTTCTTGTTACAAGCATAACAAGTTCAGTTTACTGGCTTGCGTTCATCCTTAGATAGTTCAGCTTTAGCTTCAATATTATTTCTAGTCTTCTTAGCTTTTGTAGATTCTTTTGATGTTTTCTTTCTTTCTCACATATCATTGATTTGGTTTTGTGCTTCATTGAATCCAATACTAGTGGTATATCCTTTAATCTTCTGTGCATATAGCTGTGACTCTATTAGGTCTGTACTTGTGTGCAATTTTTCAATATGATTCTTTGCTTCAGTCAATTTAGATTCCACCTACTTCTTGATTTTATCTAACTCCAAGATTTTCATGTTTGCTTGCCTCAGTTCTTCATACAACTGCTTGTTTTCTTTGACCTATTCTTCATAGGCTTTCTTATTGTTAAATAGATTTTCATCCAACTCTTCAATCTGATCCTTCAAAGATTTGTTTTCCTCATTCATCTTTTTTACCATTTTTCCTAAATCACTTGTAGAATAATCTTTCAAATCTTTTCTTAGTTTCTTGATGCATACTTGTGCACCACTGACCTTCAATTTCAGTTATTCAATTTTAGTTCTTCAATTTCTTTCTCAGATCTATCAAGATCTTCAAGAGATTTTTCAAGATTCTTCTTCAAATGTTTCACTTCTTCTATATCCATGATCTCCTCAAGTGGTTAAACTTGTCTTCAGAGGACCAAAGCTCTGATACCAATTGTTAGGAATGGGAACACTGAGAGGGGGGTGAATCAGTTTTCTACAATATTAATTTCTGATATATTGAAACTTAACTCAATTGCATATCTACTAAATTGAATAACAATGCAAGTAAAGTAAAAAACCATAACACATAACACCATATATGTTTATGGAGAAACCTTGGCCAAAGGAAAAACCCCGGTGGGAATTAATACCCACTAATAATTGTACTTGTGTATTATGAACCTGTTAATGTTCCTTAGCCCTGTTAGGAGTTGTCATTACAATGCATTAGTACAATGACCTTGTCAAGGGTCAAACCCTGTTAGGAGTCTTCAGTAACAAACCATGTTAGGGGTGGTTGGCTCACTGCCAGAGCTCATTGCTCAATAGAGAAGGCTACAACCTCTTGGATATCAGATACACACTATATCTACAAGGTGAACTATTGTTGTGACATTGCTTGTCTAATCAATTCCTTATGTGCGTTGATTCTTTAACCTCTTGTAAAGAACTATATCATTCTTACTTCTCTTTGCATACTTTTTCTCTACTATATCATCTTCTATATCCAACAACATGCTCAAATACAAAATCCCATGTCTTATTTATAGGTGCAAACAAAACTATTCACTAAGTCGGCCTATATCCTATTACATACAACACTTCCAAATGAAGTGGCTCAAGCATATTTACATACATTGATATTAACATGTCTATAACACAATTACAATAGGATCATAGCCTTTACAAAAAAAAAATTATACACGCTAACCAAAATACTAACAGTCGATTGCATGCTCCATTTTGTTTTGTCGCTTCACTATCTGTGGTACTTCAATTCATTGTAACTTCTTCATACTATCGAACCTGACCATGCATTCTTAGACTTAGCATAGTAGCATACTTACAAGCTTAACTTCAAGGGTGCATACCATAACTCAGTCATATGCATGTGCATTGATGCTATGTTCATCAGGTGCTTTGTTGATTCTCTTATCTTCCATACTTAGCCAGATTCTGATCTTCTAAGTTATGCGTTGACTCCAAAAATTCATATGACTTTGTTGCCATAATGACAACACTAAATCTTATTCAGATATGCCAGTATACTCAACTTGCCAACACATATGTCTATCGAGGATCAGGAAAAGCTTGAAGAGGCAATCATACAGATGATGATCAAATTTAAAAAGGTACCTATTGAATTTGCTAAGTATGTACCTAATGGTTTGTATGAGAAAGTGTCTGGAAGATGGACTTATGCCTTACACACTAAAAATAAGATGAGGGAACATTCACTGATATTGGTTATGCCTACCTTATCAGTTCTTGAAATAGAAGAATTAATAACACGATACTCTAAGATGTTTCTAGTAAAGAGTAGAGCCCTAAATATTATGGCAGGAAAACTTGAGGAAGTTGATTAGAATGGTCAACTTCTATGGACTTCAATTCTAACAACTCGAGAAGAAGCAGACAAGTTGGCATTGGTAGTAGTTCCCAAGAAGAAGAGCAAGAAGAAAGGAAAAGGATTTCACTCAAATGATGTCGATCTTGCTACAAAGGAGCCCATTGATTTATCAGACACCGAGGTAGAAGACACTTCCATTGCTATAGACTTCTACCCCATTGGTTATAGAGAAGAATACAAGGATCCTCCCAAGTAGTTGATAATAACAAGGACAAATGATGTGTTAATTGAAGACATCACAAATCGAGATCCTAGTGATATAAAGGATGATAAAGACATAAACACTTAAGCAAATACAACTAAAGAGAATGCACCCACCGAGGCAGCAATAAGTGAAATTCCAAGTGACTTACCAATTCTAGTACAAGCAATTGAAATTGTAACTCAGTTGGAACCCGAAGGCTCAACCCCCGAGCAATCTAATGATGCACCTGAGGAATAGGGGACAATAGAGCAGAATAGTTCAAATGAGCCTGAGAAAATAGAGGCAGCAACGCAAGTACCAGAAGAAACTAAACTGGTAGAATCAACAATAGACACCACAACCGATACCCAAGGACAAAACACTAAGATACAGGTCATCGAGAAACCTAACGAGGAAAGTGTGTCAACCGAGACTGAAAAGGTAAATCTGGAGACTAAAGGTCTTGTTCCATATACTAAATCACCAACACTGAAGAAGAAAAAGACACATGGAAAAGGTCTAGTCACATTGGATGATATTATTCAGATACCTGAATGTCACCCTAGAACACTAGACCCCGAGGTACTTAGAAAATATGGGGAATTGTGCACAAGGAAGGGTGCACAAGAAAATTAGAAAAAGGAGAGTAAAACAAAAAAAAATCTAGAGGATGTTAGAGATATTTTACTGCAAGTAGTTTCTGAGATCAATGTTGATGAAGATACTCCCATCCTTGATCAACTTGCAACTCTAACTAGCCACATAAATGCCCCAAATATTTATCCTAAGAAGAGAATAGAGGAAAGGGAAAAAGAAAAGAATCAATTGAAATTGGCAGAGAAAATAAGCCAAGAAGTGGCAATAAATAAGTTTAAGCTCTCTGAGGTTATTACCGACCTAGAAACTATTATTAAGAAAATAGTTCAAATTTTGTTTAAGTTGTGCACTATTGACCATTTCACTACCGAGGTTAGTGAAATATTAAGAAGTTGGATGGAGAAATTAAGGTAAGTTAAAATAGTTCTCTAACCAATCCAAATGTCTTTCATAAGCATATATGAAAATTTCAAGAATGTAGGCGGTTGAGATCATATTTGAGGAAGCAGGAAGATATCATTAGTGATCAAATCAGCGACCTAAAATTTTAGCAGCTTCCACATCTAAAGATCATGGAGAGACATGTAAATAAGGCAAAATCTTTAGTTTCCACCCCGAGATCTTTTTTCTAGAGAATATTTTTGACATGAATGCACAAGTCGGTCTAGAGCACATTGCTCTTGATAAATTGAAAGAGGAATGGGAGAACCTCTTGGCATCCCTAAAGAAAACCAATCAGCACATTTTTTATAAGTTGTAAGTACACTTCTTGTTTTGGCATTAATTTCAAAAGGGGGGAAAGTCTATGTATATGCCATTTTGTACTTTACACTGGGAACATGCACAAAGGGGGAGTCAGTGTATATATGGAGTTAGTATATTTTTGAGTCTATATATATTTTTTGGCAATCGGTACATACACATAAGGTTTTGATACTAATTCCAAAGGGGGATATTGTTATCTCTATTTGAGTATTATTGGATTGTCATTAGTATCAATCAATTATTCAGATGGTAAAGGTTGGAATAAGGAGACAAACAGAACAGTCGGTCAGCCATAAAAAATACTTCACACCAAGAAAAGTCAAGGTAGAACTTTAAGATAGTCGAACATGGGTTTGACCAAGCACACTCACCGAGAAACAGGCATTTACTGAGTACCAAGCTAGTGATCACCAAGCATTCATATGAACCGAGCACTAGTAATTTACCGAATGGTGAATGTACCGATTACCGAGTAAACAAGGAAATGGAATAGTAATCAAGAATGGCACAAACATCTATGCAAATGGTTTACACCGATCATGGAAAGGGTTTAACAAGATCGAGACATATTTAATATGGATGTAATCATTAATTTTTGTGATGATTCCTATGTAATGTTAGATCTAGGTTATTTTATTACACTATTGATCTTAGTTTTTCTAAGATGATGTAAACCCCAATTAGGTCAAGTCAATTTGATATAAATTTGTAAAGATATCATTATGATGATGTATCATAAAGGAGTAGCCACACTAAGGACATCAGGAGATCAGAGAAAGGGTTTCTGACAGAAGGTTTATGAAAGAAAGATTCAATTTTTAGAATACATACAAGGCTACCAAGCAGAATAGAAGGGCACAAACATCACACTGAGATGATATTTACTTGATACTTATAACTTCACAGATCTGAATCAGGCAAGAATAAGTTTTTATTTATAGATACTTTACTATTATCAATTTAACCATTGTAACAGAATTCAAAATCTCTTAACAGAGTGAACTTAACAGTTCTTATGTAAATCTCTTAACCAAGTACACACATACTTTGTGTTGTTAAAATCCTTTAACCAGGTAGATCTAGTCAATCTTTTGTTACTCCTAACAGGGTAAGATCATCGGGAGTGATCATAAATTTGTAGCCTTAACCGGCATACTTTATTACTACAGTAGTGAAGATTTGTGGGTGTCATCCCTGTTGTTAAATTAAGATCATCCTATAAAGAATATATATGAGGCTGTACTAAAAATAGATTACCATTGTGATTGTAGAATACAATTGCCTTCGTTATTGATTGATTCTACAATAACAATAGGGTATATGTATATATTGAATAGTCATGTAATGAATAGACATGACCGTATATACTTATGGTCATGTCACTTCATTACATAACTATTAGTTAACATATCTTAACCAATAGTTTATTCATACTTTGTATAATATATATATATACGTATATATATATATATATACATACATATATATATATATATATATATATATATATATATATATATATATATATATATATATATATATATATATATATATATATATATATATATATATATATATATATATATATGTATGTATATATATATATATATATATATATATATATGTATATATGTATATATATATATGTATATATGTATATATGTATATATATATATATGTATATATGTATATATGTATATATACATATATATATATATACATATATACATATATATATATATACATATATACATATATATATATATACATATATACATATATATATATATACATATATATGTATATATATATATATGTATATATGTATATATATATATATGTATATATGTATATATATATATATGTATATATGTATATATATATATATATATGTATATATATATATATATATATATATATATAAGTTCACACATGTGCATATTAATATATACTTACTTTTCAATTATATTATATAGTATATATATATATAAATATATCTATATTTATATGCATATCATGATTGTCTCGTCGTTTATTAAACATGAACGAACAATACTTTAACAATCCCCACCGCAGTTTTTACCTTCTAACAAGGGTTTCTCCGATACCAAAATATCTGTGTCATGAGTATGGATTTTCATGTATGATTTATTATTTTATTTACATACAATTTACATTTTCAGTTACTTGAATGTATGTTTCAAACAATGGAATCAGTCGGTTAATTAAGATCTACTATTGCAAAGTTTAGTCTTAAAAAATTTTGAGGGTATTGATTCACCCCTCCCCTCTCAGTACTTATCTTTCCATAATCCCAAAACTTTCTTACTTTTGAACTAGGACATACCATTCAAACTTTTTTTCTCATTCTTTTCAACTCTCTTCCACCATCAAAAAGACAAACCAAGCTTACGAGAAACACACAATGCAACCTCATACAAATAAGTTTCATTTTATCTTATCTAGGCATAACTTCTAGCAAATGGTGATTGCTTCAAAAACCCTACAACAATTTGGAAGGTAGACAAGTTCACTAGACCAACCTTTGACCAACACAAGTATAAGTCACTAGTCTTGTGCTATAGAATTCGTTTGGTAAAACTAGGCCTCAAAGTTAACACAACCACATCACATTTCCAATTAGCAGGAAAAAAAGGCCAACAACATAAAACAAAGAGACCAAAAAATAATTCAACATTAGAATCTAAATGGAAAATCATCTTCAACACAAACATACAATAGAATAAACCATTTATGTTGGTGTATTTAATTGTTGCACCTAGTAAATCATTCTCCTAGGTTTTAAACATGCATGTTGATTAACTTTATTTATGGACCACATAGGAATATTCCCACATTCGATGGTGTTATCACTTTTCCACCTTAATTGGGACTTCCACCTTTGGTGGACATATCACTCTATTACTTTTTCACTTTTCATAGATGTGTTGGACAAACACTTTTCCACCTTGGAAGGTGATCCACCTTTAGTGGACATGTGGCACAAACATATTTCCACTTTGTAGGGTGATCCACCTTTAGTGGACATGTGAAATTTTTAGTTTTCCACCTTATGTGGGTGATAAGTTGTATCTTTGATTATCATGTCATAAGATTAAGACACTTGTCATAATCTTATGCAATCCTATGTTCTTATCTTGGTCTATTTAACCAAAAGGTCTTCTTTGTAATATCATTCTAGTTGATTTAGTCAATGAAGTGAATTTAGTTAATTTAGCAATCCATTTGATCCATTCTATCATATTCTTGGTGAGAATGTAGTTTATTCTTGTCATATTGTTTATCTTTTGTTATTGTGATTTTCATTAGGCTTCTAGATTCTGGGTGGCTACCATACATGGTATTAGAGCTTGTTGAGCACCATTGGATAGTCTTTTGAGAGATTTGAGTGCATTTTTTAGTGGATTTTATTTATGTATTTATCTTATTTTTATTTTTATTTTTTGGGGGGGAGGTGAGGGGATGGAGGAGGGGGGAGGGGGGAGTGGAGAGGTTGGGGTAGGGGGGTTCCCATTTGTGGCTTTTTATTGCAGGTCAAATTTGGAACTTGTTGATGCAAATCTAAGGTGGCCATTGGATTAGGGAGGTCCAAAGATCCCAAGATACACTTTTGATTCGTCCATATCAAACTCTAGGGGCCAAATCTATATGCATTTGAAGTTTGGAAGTACAACATCAATTCAAGCATCATAATTGTGTAGACAATTTTTAAGCAGCTTTATCTTAGTCATTTGACCTCCTTTTTGTAAACATTCTTTTTATTTGAGGTAGAATTTTGCGCTCTTGGCAATGGTGCAACATTTTTTTCATTTTCAGACATATTTTTCATAAAATTACATGATCCCTATTTTTTAAACTTTATAGGTCTCATTTGGGCTCATACAAACTCCTTTTCTTTTGTGTTTTTTTGGAAGTGCATGATTTTTTCTTTGTTTATAGTGGTACTATCGGTTTATAGTGATTATGATAAAAAAATGTACTTTTAAAGTTTGGTTTATTTTTACAATTGTAATACATATGTCTTAGTTTGGTTTTTTACATAGTGATCTAAGTCTATATAGAAGGCTATTGTGGCAATTGTAATCACTAAAATAGAAATTTAGAAGAATATATATATATATATATATATATATATATATATATATTCTTTTTACTCATTTAATTTTTTAATAAATTATTTTTTACTTTTAAATAAGTGAAAAACAAATTAACAAGCATATTTAGGAACACATTTTTTTTACCACCTACTAAGCCCATAATAGCCAATCATCTGTTCTTCCATGCGATAGTCATAAAGGGCCAATTGTTCCATATTTCTTCGCAAAATCTCAATTGGAGATGTCTTCAAAAGTCAGCTACATTAGGATAAATCTTTGGTGGCATCATTTTCATGTTTCCATATTTGCAGCATTGTCATTTCATGTTGTAATCTCTTTCAAAGTTTAGTCTTAAAAGTTTTTGAGGGTATTGATTCACCCCTCCCCTCTCAGTACTTATCTTGTCATAATCCCAACAATTGGTATCAGAGCTAGATCTTTATTGAGAAATTCAAAGAAGCCAAAGAAGAATTGAAGAAGTTACTGATCAAAAGGAAGGATATGGAAATTCGGTATAGTGAGACTAACTATCATGAAGAAGAGATAGATGACCCATTTGAGACATCCGGATTTGGATCTAGTAGCATATCTGATGCATTTGAAGGAACAATATCTAATTTATCTGAAAAGAACCGACATCTTATTGAACAAGTCAAAGCTCTACAGATCGGTCAAGAGACACAAATGGTTACAATGATTGATGTCATGAACAATGCTAGGAAAGTAGAACAAGAAAGAAACTTGGCTATTGAAGACATGAGACAAATGACTGAGAAGCTACAAGAGAAGGAATATGAGATACTGAGACTCACCAAGCATCACTTTGAAATTTCCAATCAAATGGTTGTCATAAGTCGGTAAGTCAACCAGGTAAATAGTGAGATTACAAGAAAACTAGAAGACATCGGTGAACTAAGAGAAGAAAATGAAAGATTGAAGAATGAGGTAAAAATGCAACAACAACATAATGAGTTGATCAAGAAAGATGAAGATAGTACTAAGAGAATAGATAAATTTCTGATAAGTCAAAAAGGACTTGGAAGCACAACTAGTTTAGGCTACACTGAGCAGGGAGGATTATCAAGACAAGATGAAAATAATAATGCCTATACTAACTAAAGGCCAAAGAAGCTATCATGTTATCATTGTGGAAAACTAGGCCACATAAAAAATGTTTGCAGGAGAAAATAAAAAGGTATTCCTAAATCCACTCCTAAGTTTAATGGTTATTGTTACAACTGTAACAAGTATGGACATCAGGCACAAGAGCATAGATCTAAATTGAATAGGACTCCTAAGAACCCTACATGGAGAAACATTTTTGCACTTGCAACATGCATGGACACATATCACAAGAATGCAGGACAAAGATAAAGCAAGTCTAGATGCCAAAAGAATAGAACAAAGCATATCAATCAAGAAGGCAAGGTAATGGATATACTTGGGATTACAACACATGGGTTAATTGCACACCATGTGGCAGGTATGGACATATAGCAAAAAACTACATGAGAAATAAATGGAGAGGAAGATCTTACAATTGGACAAACACTGGTATGGTATGGCATGTTTGCATTTTTAAAAAGTCGGTCACCTAAGCAAGGATCGCAGAGACCGAGCACCAGACACAAACAAATGAAAATGAAAATATAATTGAGGAAATCATGAGGATAAGAAATACAATATGGAGAAAATCATCAAGTGATAATGTTGGATCAAGCAATGTAGTCGACGACACCTCATCCTTTGGATTGGGTGACATCACCACCTCTACCTAAATCATAAAAGGTATGTATGGAACTGCATTTAAAATCAGTTATATCTAACAAACATTTCCTTATATTTAGTTATTGCATGCCAAATCTGCATGAAACAAGATGCACTATGGATTTATATGTTTAGAGCTTTAAATGTGTACATTCAGCATAATCAAGACCGAGTATGTATTTTCTAGTCAGTAACTATTGGCAAGGTTAACCAAGTTGTGGTATCAACTGAGTAATTTCCAATTGTTAACCAAGCTTATGATCTTTTAAAGTATAAACTGAGCACAACTACATCTATCGAGTTGTGGTAGGTAAAGCATTAAATGTGAAAGTTTAAGCAGGAAACAAATTTTTGGGTATAAATAAACGGTGGACTTAATAATTTTTCACATTGCGACTACGAAGTTCCGTGTTAACCAAGCTATTTCATAGTTATTTCTTGAAGGCCTAATTTGAAAAACAATGGCATCCTCATCACAAGTTATAAAATCCAAGACCGGGAGTGATAAGTGTAATACCGCAAAAATGGGCTATAGGTTCATTAACGTCCTACATCTTCAATTCGAATGAAATCAACATCGAAGTCCTAACCTAAGGCACATCTACACATTATTGAAATCCTAATTGATTTTATCATAAATTCTGCATCGGGGAATATTCCTAGCAATATTCCTATTTATTCTAATTATCTTTAATTTAATTATTATTTGGCAATGAATCCTATTTATCCTAAAGTTTGATTAATTGAATATTCTGAATATTTAATTAATTAGATTAATACTGCCACTTAATTATTTAATTAGATTTAATTCTATTTATTCCTAATTCATATTGTTTTATTTGACAATAAATCAAATTTGCTAAAAATAATCAGTTGAATTCTTATTTAATTGATTAAATTAAATTATCAAATTTAATAATATAGTTTTGGAATAAAATTTGATTAAAATAATTGATTAACCCATAAATCAGTTATTTTAAATATATTTTAAATATTATTTAGTGATAAATCATATTTATCCTAAAGTTGATTAATTGAATATGATGAATATTTAATTAATTAATTTAATTATGCCACTTAATTATTTAATTAGATTTAATTCTATTTATTCCTAATTATATTATTTAATTTTGATAATAAATTAAATCTCCTACGAATAATTAATTATATATTTATTTAATTGATTAAATCCAAGTTGTCAGTTATTTTTAAATTTAAAATCAGTTAAGTTGAAGATAAATCACTTTATTTATTTAATTAATTCATGATTATTTGTGCACATTCAAAGAGCAGTTAAACTTTAAATCAGAAAATCAATTCAAGTTGTTATCTTTTCGAAACTCAACATCTATTTTGAGCTCAAAGTTGATCTAAACTTCTGATTTGAGTTAAAAAGTTGTTCTTGCATGATTTTGCATGATTTTATGAGTTGTCTATTTCTAATTTCTTGTTAACTCGAAAATCAACCTGAGCTCATCAAAAGTGATTTATGACTTTTTCCATGCACCCTCAAGCCCTGAATTTCTATAAAATCAAGACTCAACTCTTCACAAATCATCCACAGAATTTGCATACTTACTCTAGCGAATTGACATTAGAGAAATCATCAAGCTTCTTGTGAATCAGTATTTTGTGACATCAATCTTGTTTTCAATTCATTCTAGTTTCATATTTCATATCATTGTTAGCTTAATTTGCATATCATTTCAATCCATTTAGATTAATTTATTATCAGTTTTTCTCATCTTATTGCATCAAAAATAAATAAAAATAGATTAATTTGCATTCATATTTTATTGCTTTCATCATTTAAATCCTTCGTTTAGGTGTTCCATTGTCACTGATCTCAGTCTAATCTGAGAATACCATACTCGCACCTACTAGAAGGCAGTAAATCGCTTAGTTAGCTATACTGTTCTTATTTGCATATTTTGATTTTTACTAACCTCTAATGTTTTACTGAAGTGTTATGTCTACATCTAGGTACAAAATTCACACACACATTTTTGGTGCCCACTATGGGGCAACCCACCTTTACATGATGGTTTTGATTTTTTTTTGGAGCTAAAACCCTAAAGTTTCAAAGATTTAATTTTATCTCCCAAACAGCTTGGATTTTTGGTCTAACATTTTTTTTTTAGATTGGAGACACATCATGGAAGCTTTAATAAAAAATTTAGAATTTTCTGAGTTTTTTTGAATTTTTAATAATTTTTTCTTGATTTTTTGGAAAAAATTAATTTCTGATGCAAATCAGCATATTTTTTGAAATTTTTTACATTTTCAGAAATCTCTTTAAATTATATAGGGGGTCCATTCTTTGTGTTTTAAATTTGAATGCAATATAATAGCTCAAATAGTCAATTTAAAAAAACTAGTCTATTTTGGTAAAATAGGTCTCTAAGGCACAAATGAAGAGATTTTTCTAAAAATTTTACATTTTTGGAAAGCTCTCTATTTTTTAGTAGGGGTCTCTATTTTTCATTTCTATTTTTGTGGCCAAAATCATATCAAAAAATCTAGATCTTGTTGACTAGGTCAAATGCAACAAAAAAATAAAATTTTGTGATGGGTATGCACTTATTTTTCACATGGTTCAATGAATGATATGAGTTGTCATTTGGATTAGTTTCTGGTTATTATTTCTCCTAATAATTGATTTTCAAATCTAACCCTAGGGTTTTCATAAGTTGAATAGACGTTGCATATCGTGTTTGCTTGTTTTCTTGTCGGAGAGTTTGTGGCTTGCTTGCCCGGGATTGCTTAACAAAGCTAAAAATTAGGTAAAATCTACTAAGCATGTTGTGAGGGAATTCAGGTATTCTACTACATCTGAAAACATTTCAATTTGGACATAAAACAAATATCTCACGTGTCTAGCTTGAGTGCCTTTCCTGCTTTCATAAATCAGACTTTAATTTTTGGGCTATAAAACAAACATAGATTTGTTTTTTGCATATCTGTTACACATAGTAAATAGGCCCTATGAACACTATTTGTGGATGATCTTGAGAGATTGAGCTTCTTTCGCTTGTTTATTCATGTGAAGCTCCTCTTGATGAAGGATCCCCTTGTAGGTAGGGAAGGTACTGAGAAAGACTCATGTTCTACTAGATTCGTGTGTCTTCAACTTTTGATTGATACATTCTCTCTTCGGAGAGGTTGATAGATCATAAGCGGTTGACGTCATAGATCTTTGTGAGATAATCTTGGTCTTAGCATGTCGGATTAATCTATCTTCTTTGTCTTGGTGAAGTGAAGAGGTTAGGGGATTATGCTCTACTTCCTTTTTGGATAGTACCAGAAACCCAGATCCTTGAATTTGATCTAGTCCCCCTATGGTATCTTTTGTGAGTCACCTTTAGAGAGGGTTAACCGTAGTGGACATTCCCTTAATTGGGTTAACCACATGGACGGAACCTCAAGTGGTAATAGCCATTTTTGTCATGGTAGCAGCAGCCGCTATATAAATGTCCTTGTGGAAGAAATCTTCACAAGTGTGGTCTCTTGTTGGGCTGTCAGATCTCCCTAGCAGCTCCTGATTGTTTAATTGCTCAAACTGTGTCAAAACCCTAGTGCACCTGGATTGGAGTTCGCCCTCTTGAGATCACAAAAGTTGCAGAGTTAGACCATTACTACAAACCCTAATGAGGCCAAAAAAAATTATTTTTCTAGGAATATGTGCATTATTGAAAAACATTTTGGAACATACACAATTAGCACTTCTAGGGATTAGCACAATAAGTCACTATTGCTTGTTCATGCGCAAGGTTGCTTTTTCCCTTGTTCATTGTTTTCAGATAATTTCTTGCTTCCCTTGCTTGCTATTTTGCATGCTTGATATCTTCTTGGTTACTTGAGACAAACTTTTACACAAATCTTCAAAAATTGGATAGAAAAAGTTGCAAACAAACTGGTACTGAAAACTAAAAAATTGCAAATCTGAAGAAAAAATCCTTTCTGGTGTCAAAAGTCATCCTAAAATTTCAAAACTCGTATCAAAGCCAAAGTCAAAGTTGTCAGAGATTGGTCAAATTTGTCAAAAATCAAATTTTACAGCCTATTTTCAGAATCTGTCAAACAAATCATTGTGTCAGGAACAGAGCAGAACCTATAACGAATACATTCATTTTCCTAAAGTGGTCACTTGAGTCTGATTTAGCCTTCTGATTTATCGATTTGAATCTTTTTCATCTTGTGTCAAAACCTTGTCAAAATTATCTTCAAAATTCAATCTTTTTACTAAACTGCTAAGTGTTGTGAGCTCATGCCTACCATCTGTTGGGCATCTACCCACACTACTATGGCACAGTATCCTTCACTTACATCTGATCTAATCTTTAATCACTTCAATCTTGGCAAGGTTGCATCATTTGATCTTCTTGAATCAATTCATTCTTCAGTTGTATTCATCTTATTCTTTTGCTTCACCCAAGGTTAATGGTGGAAACCAGAGCTTCATCACACAAGAAATCTGGAGAGGTATCCCATACAATACCTTTGAATACTCTCCAGGCCCCAACTCTTGAACAACTCTACAATTCTGGTCTTTACGAAGACGACGGTCTTGGCAATTTTTGATTGAAAATTGGTTATGTACCCCCTCCATCAACTCACGGAGGTAATCAACAAACCCCACCTCAATCTAATCTAGGGAGCCCTAAAAATCCTAACATGTCTCATGGAGGGACACATCACAGGTCTCAAGGACACCAATCTCAACACAGTATGGATCGAGAACCTACACCTTTTGAAATTATTCGATATCAAAACGATGATGACTTCAAAAGAATGATGAAACATTTCTTAAAGGAAGATAGAGAAGCATACTTTCTAGAGTTAGCTCATCAAGGAGCTAAACTTCCTCCAAACTTTAATGTGGAAGATATCATTACACATGAGGAAGAAACTCCTATCACGGCTATGATGAAATAGATGCATGCCATGCAAGTCAAACTTAACAAACTTGAGAAAGAAAAGGAACCTAAAGAGTTCTCCATGGAGGCTCTATGTCCTTTTCCATTTGATAAAGACTTATACATGCCGCCATTCCCTAAAAGAGTGGAGATGCCTAAATATGATAAGTATGATGGAAACTCTAACCCTCAAGATCATGTCAAAGAATTTTGTACTCAACCTATGGAGTTTATGCATTAACCAACCTACTTAATGCCTCTTTTCCCTCGATCTCTGGGAGGAGCAGCCATTCATTGGTTCTCTAGAATGCCCCCTACTATTAAAACTTTTGAGGAGTTAATCAAACTATTCTATCAAAAATACTCCTACAATATTCAACATCTGGTCACCATGATCGACATCTGCAATCTGAAACAATATCCAGGAGAACCATTCTTGACATTTCTCAAGAGGTGGAGGAAGAAATTTTCTCTATATGCTAAACCTATTCTAGAAATGAAGAAGCTAGAAGTCTTCATCAAAAATCTTGTTCCATAAATAAACTACCCATTACAAATGCAAAATCATACATCTTTTGACAAGATGGTAGATAATGCGATAAAAATTGAGAAAGTACTTGTGAAAAAAGGAGACATATCACTTCAAAAAGACAAGTATGAATCTAGATCTAGTTCTAAGGACAAGAACAAAAATTGGAACAAGAATAAAGGTGTTGTCACAGATGGCATTGTTGATAATATCCGTGCCCCATCTAAGGCACCTACTTTCAATCTTACTATTGGTACCCAAGCCATCAAAGCTTCTGAAGGCAAAGCCACAGAGTCCAACAAAAATTCATATGATTACAAACCTTGGACTACAAATCCTAATCGCAAATTCACTCCTCTCAGAGAATCCTTGGAATCTACCATGAAAACTCTATTGGCAAACAAAATCATCTACTTGCCTGAGATGAAAGTCTTTGATCTAGAACCTAAACTGAAATGGTGGAGAGGGAATGATTTCTATGAATTCCATCACAATAAAGGTCATAAGACTAATAACTGTATTCGCTTGAAGCACATTATACAAGACAAAATTGATAATGGCGACATCATGATTGACAATCATAAGAAAAATAATGATCATACAGCATTCATAGAACCATTTCCTAAACATGGTAAAGAAGATTTTTCTTCTCAACCTAATATGGGTGCTAAAGTCAATTATGCCTACTCAGGAAACAATGCTATTATCAATATAGTTTAACCATGCCTATCTGAGCATTGCAATGTCATCACAATTGTAAGAAGAGATAGAGATAATCAATTAGCTAATGTAGTTACTTGATCACAAGCTCAGGCACACCTACAAGGACAAATAAAAGATTCATCAAATGTCCCTAAGGTGCCTTTCAATCTTTCATCTGCTTCTAAACAAAAGGCTACATCTAAATCTTCAAATCCTAAAGACACAAGGCCTACTTCATACAGAATTGTCCAACAAATCCAGCACACAAATGCTAAAATCTCCATGTTTGAGTTGCTTCGGATATCTCTAGCTCATTGAGCCATTCTAGACAAAGCTCTGCTCGGATCCAATGTTCCTGATGACCTTGATTTAGATAGATTCCAAACTATGGTTGGTCATCTTACATCTCCATAGTACATTTCCTTTTTAGAGGAAGATGATAACTCCTTGAGTCATCTGCATAACTAGCCTTTGCATATTGAAGTCTTGATCCAAAACCATCATGTCAAACGTGTGTTGATAGATGGAGGCGCTAGCCTAAACATTTGTTCTATTAGCTTGATTACACAATTGGGATTTTCAGAAATGGCCATTGACCCAAGGAAGAAGATAACTATCAAAGCATATGATGAGAAAGAAAGATCTTCTAAGGGAACTATTGTCCTACCTATCAAAGTAGGTCCTATCATCAGAGATACTATATGTCAAGTTCTTGATCTACCTTTGGCTTACAATATCCTTCTAGGAAGACCCTGGATACATGACATGAAAGCCATTCCCTCTACATTCCATCAGTGTTTGAAATTTCCTTATGAAGGAGTTGAGGTGACGATTCTAGTTGATCTGTATACAACTTGCAATACCTTGAAAGAGAGTGCAGATAAACTTGTTCCCAATAATAGAGAATCTTCCACTAAGCATCTAGATGTTGCTTCAACCTCCAAGATGGAAGATATTTCTAAAGAGGTTAAAATCAAAGAAAATGGTATGGTAGAATATACTATAGCACCAGTCTTATCTTTGACATCTCTCCTAAGTCTTATGGACAAACTCTAAAATAGTCCAAGCTCAAATTTAAAGAACCTCTTGAAACATATAAAGGAAATTTTGTTGCAGAACAAGTATCTAAACAAGAGTTTGAAGAGGATGAAGTTGTGCTCGCATGGCTATACAAAGATGAACCTAAATCTCAAGTTGTCCAAAAATGTGATGCTAAAATACCGAATATCCCGTCTAAGTCATATGGCCCAGGGGATAAATTGATTACAAAGATGGGATATAAAGGAAAAGGACCTCTAGGACTATAGGGTAAAGGTCTTATGTCACCTCTTGATCATCGTGGTTGAGAAAACAAGAATACAACAGGTCTAGGATACACAAAGAAGCCTTTTTGTGTTAGCAAGAACTCCCTGCATGTTCTAGAACAAATTGAGCCTTCCATAGCAAATCAACTAAAGGGGGAAATAACTAAACAATCTGATAGTGATGATTCAGACAACATTGATGAGCTCATTCCTTATGAGCATTTTCCTAAAGAAATAAAAGACCTCCTTGAAGCTGAAGATGATCCAATAAAAAGAATTAATGTAGTAGAAAACAAAGAACCTACTATAGAGCAAGAGATAGTTGCAACAAAAGAACCAGCTAATCTCAAAGGCAATCAAAAAGAGGAAGGTGGTAGTTATTCTGAGATAGATTCCTATGAGTATGAATTCAAATCAGAATCTGAGGGTAACCCTTTTTGGGGTATTCATCCTAACTTTACTCATGTTCTTAGATTTCCTAGAGGTCTAGATGAAGAAATAGAAGATGAATCAAATGACTATGAATGGGGAGTCATTCCAGAACTAGATGAACTTGTTATAGAAAAGCATGTTGATGTTTTTCACCAATATGCACCTCAACCTAACATAATTCTAGAGCAAAATGATGAACTTATCGAGTCTAATCCACCAATGGATGAAGTAGATTTCCACAATGACATTGAGCCTATTCACAAATTGAATGTCTTAAGTTGTAATATCACTTTTGAACTCAAGCATCAGGTTAGGACCAATGATGATAGATCCATATCCGTAAACACTCTTTCCCAATCTTTCACCACTTTGACTATCCAACGCCCTGACCTTCTTAACATAACATCCACCAACTTGAACCAAGGTATTTATACCTTTCCCAATGACTATGCCCTTGCTTGCTACCTAAATGCAGTTGAGCCTATGAGGACTTCCATCAGTGAACCGAGCGTTAGCATGACGGAGTTGGACATCAAGTATCTTAGTCAAAAAAATAAGAATAAGAATAAAAAGAAAAGGAGCTCTGAGAGTGAAAAGCACTTTGTGGCAGTCTCAGAACCTACAAAAGTAAAAATAACAGACGTATCCAAAGGTGAAAACCTCTCTGAGGCACCTAAGGATGAGATATTTGATGTCCTTTCGAGTCATTTACAAGATAGAACTCCAGTTCTAATTGAGCCCACTCAATCTATCAACTTGGGAACAGTAGAAGAACCACAGTTGATCCATGTAGCACAATCCTTATCAGAAGAAGAAAAGAAAAAATTTACAATATTCTTAACAGAGAAAAAGATCAACTTTGCATGGAAATATTCAAATATGCTAGGATTGGATCCTGATCTTATAATGCACCATTTATCTATAGCTCCAAATGATAAACATGTTAAGCAAAAATTGAGAAAGATGCATCCACATGTTGCACTCTTGGTAAAAGTTGAATTAGAGAAGCTCCTAAAAGCCGGATTTATCCGAGTTATTGATTATGCAGAATGGATCTCTAATATTGTACCTATTTCAAAACTAGACAAATCAATAAGAGTATGCACAAATTTTAGAGATGTAAACAAAGCATGCCCTAAGGATGATTTTCCATTACCTAACATTGATATGATAGTGGACATGACTGTGGGCTTTGAGATGATTCTTTGATGGATGTTTTTTCTGGATATAATCAAATAAAAATTGCTCCAGAGGATCAAGAGAAAACTACTTTCACATGTACATGGGGTACCTTCTGTTGGAATGTCATGCCATTTGGGCTTAAGAATGCTGGCGCTACATATCAGAGGGCTATGACTTCTATTTTTCATGACATGATGCAGAGGAACATGGAGGATTATGTTGATGATACTTTAGCAAAATCTATGATGAGAGCTGAACATCTAAATGACTTGAGCAAGATACTAGACAGAATGGAAAAATTTAGTTTCAGACTAAATCCTAAGTGTGCTTTTGGTGTCACTTCTGGAAAGCTCTTAGGATACATAGTTTCAAATAAGGGCATTGAAGTTGATCCAGCTAAAGTAAAGGCTATAATGGAGATGCAACCTCCCAAGAACATCAGTCAAATGAGGACATTGCAAGGTAGAGTTCAATCTATCAGATGCTTTATATCTCAGCTAGCAGAAATATCACAACCTTTTACAAAGACATTACATAAAGGTGTGACCTTTGCATGGAGCGAGGAATGTGAAAAGAACTTTAATCATATCAAGAAATATCTATCAAATCCTCCTATCTTGATGCCTCCCATTCAAGGGAAGCCTTTGATCTTATATGTCTCCACTACAAATACATCACTGGGGGCATTTCTTGCATAGCATGATGAGAACAAGAAGGAAAGAGCTATATACTATATCAGTAGAACATTGGTGGCATATGAAAAGAACTATTCAATTATTGAGAAAGCTTGTCTAGCTATGGTCTTTACATCACAGAAATTGAGACATTATATGTTGGCTCATACTACACATTTAGTATCTAAGATTGATCCACTAAAGTACCTACTAAGAAAAGCTTCCCTCACGGGTAGATTAGCCAAATGGGTCATGCTCTTAAGTGAATTTGACATTGAATATGTTGAAAGAAAATCTATTAAAGGCCAATTTATTGTTGATCAATTAGCAGATGCACCTTTATTTCATGATACACCAATGCAAATGGAATTCCCAGATTCCTCTATCATGAATCTTTCTTCTAGAGAATGGTAGTTATTCTTTGATGGCTCCTATACACAGAATGGATCTGGATCAGGCATATTTTTCATAACTCCTCAAGGATACTCAATCCCAAAAGCATTTAGAATCAAGTTTCCTTGCACAAACAATATTGTTGAATATGAAGCCCTTCTTAATGGCATGAAAATGGCAATTGAGTGGAGAGTAACAAAATTACACATTCATGGAGACTCACAACTTGTAATCCATTAAGTCAATGATGTGTACCAAACTAAAGATGAAAAGCTCATTCCATACAAGAGAATGGTAGATGATCTAAAGAAGTATTTCATATCTATCACATTTGAGCAAATACCTAGAATAGAGAATAAGGCTATCGATGCAATGGCAACATTATCTACTTTATTACAACAGCCTGAACATGAGCTACGCTATGAGTTCCTAGTGGAAGCACTATCTTATCCTACATATGACTCCCCTGAAACCCACATGATTTTCACTATTATAGGTCATGATTCATCCAGATATAAAAACCTATTCTCCTATCTCAAAGACCAAATCATCCCCGATACCTTTAACCATCATGAAAAGAGATACCTTATCCACCATGCCTCCCGGTATGTCATCATTGGTCATGATCTTTACAAACGAGGTCTAGATGGTACGCTTCTTAGATGTTTAGAATGGGAAGAGTCTCAATGTGCATTAGAGGAAGTCCATTAGGGTATATGTGGGTCACACTCGAATGGTTTAACACTAGCTCAAAAACTTATTAGGGCTGGGTACTATTGTCCAACAATGGAGAAAGAGTCTATCAAGTTTGCTAAGAACTATCAAAAGTGCCAAGTATATGGAAACTTAATTCATGCTCCAGGGAGAGATCTAATTCCCTTCACTACACAATGGAATTTTCATCAATGGGCCTTTGATCTTATAGGAGCTATACATCCTCATTCTTCTAATGGACATACCCATATAATCACAGCTACAAATTATTTTACAAAATGGGTAGAAGCAATCCCTTTGACACAAGCAACTGGAAAAAAAATATCTATGTTCATCTTGAACTACATCATATGCTGGTATGGTATTCCACATTCCATAGTCACAAATAATGGTGGACAATTTAAGAACAAAGACTTGGATGATTTATGTGCCAAATTCAAGATTACACAACATTTGGCATCTATCTACTATCCTCAAGCGAATGGACAAGCAGAAGCTTCTAACAAGAATCTATTGAAAATCTTGCATCGTACAGTTAATAAAATAGAAAGAGACTGGCATCTCATGATCAATCCAGCTCTCTGGGCCTACTGAACAAGTATCAGAATGCCCACTGGGGCTACACCTTTCACTTTAGTTTATGGGTCTGAAGCAGTACTACCTATTGAGGTTGAAATTCCATCACTAAGAATCAGAATGCATGGTCTAGTAACTAATGATGACTACAGAGTGTCTAGGTTGCAAGAACTTGAACTACTAGATGAGCGCAGACAAGTAGCATATGATCATCTCATATTATATCAAAAGATAATGTCTAGAGGTTACAACAAGAAAGTCAGACACAAAGAATTTCAGGTTGGCGATCTAGTCTTGAGAGAGAATCCTAAAAATCAATCACATAAAGAGCGCAAGGGGAAGTTTGAACCCAATTGGCTGGGTCCCTTTGTTATCACTGCTACTTTTGGCTCTGGTGCCTATCAACTCTCAATGACTGAAGGAGAACAGCTCTGAGAACCAATCAACATTCTCCATCTAAAGAAATTCTATGCCTAAGGCATTCAGTCTATGGTAAAATGTCCTAAAAAATCTTTAAAATTGGAAAAAGTCCTGAAAAAATGAACATCTTGGTGAAAACCTAGCTATAGGTGCCTTGATGATTCACAAAAAAAGTAAAAAATATTAAAAGTAAAAAAAAATTGGGAAAAATAAAAATACAAAAAAATGAGAAAAAGAAAAAATGCCTTGGTGAAAACCTGGAAACAAGCGCCCTGGTCGCAAAAATAGAATCTCTGCCAAGATGGTGAAAACCCGGCAAATGGGTGCCACTTGTTTCAAAACACTCCATCTATCAGTGCAATCTTGGTCTTTCCCATCTTTCAGTCTTGCTTTATTTTGTACATATTTCCCAGTTTGTTTCTGCATTCCTATTTTCAATAAGTCGGTATGCACACCAATCAGCTCAAGCGTTTGTATCCTATCAATATTCAAACTTGGGGGCAATCAAAGTCATATCCTATGGCCTCTAATGTATCTTAGACGTATCATATCTAGTCAGAGTCCTTTGAAGCTTCATCTGAGTCATTTAGTCTATCACATCTCCAGAAAGGATTTTGCATCTACAACAACGCAATCAAACATCAAACATAAAATGAAAACAATCTATGCTTCACATGTTTTTATCTCCTTATATGCTTACTAATTCAGATTGATATTTTTGCATATTATGTTCCCTCAAGCTCTTCAATGATGTCCTTTATAGGATTTAGGGAGTGATGACTAGGGGCATAATTTTTTCTTTATCTTCTGCTTGTATGTGAAAATCTAACAACTTTGGAAATTCTAGATTGAAATGGTGTCCGACTGTAAGAGCCTCTATCTCGAATTGGATAGCCATGCGTACCTCAACCATTGATACCCAAAAAATTCAAGGAAGTTTGATCTAACTATTGTCTTTTTTGAGTGAGTTCTTTCTCCTATTGTGAAATGTGATCTTACCTAAGGATGTGAACGATAAAGGGTCACTATGGGTAATTCACATTGGATTTAGAATGATCTCTTGACTATTCTATGTGTTTGTTATGCAAGGCGTATTCAGGTCATCACGACGTCTATGTTTTGATGCTTATACAAATTGCTATATCAAAATGGACATGATATTCAGGTCATCCTGGCGTTTGTGCCTTGGTGCTTATATCTAATCTGACATTCCAAAAATAAAATCAATCTTCATATGTCCATGGTTGCCTAACCAGTGGGCATTGTATTGATTCTTGTGCATACAAATTGATATTCATATGTCTATGGTTTCATAACTAGTGGAAATTGTATTGATTTATCCAGTTACCTAAAAAGTTCAATGATGATAACAAATTGACACATGATCAGTGACTAGGTCCTAGGTCCTAGGTTTGCATTTCATTCTGCATTTCATTTTGCACTTTGCATGATTGCATGATCTCACAAATTATTGAATTAAACTTAAATGCTTAAACGATTCTTCAAAAATGCTAAAAACATATCATAAGAGTTGAATTTCACATGAAGGTTCCTCCAACGAAATAGCAAGTAGAATCCTTTTTCTAGATCAAAATCTGAGATCGTTTATATTATTCACTGCTTGCATATTCGACCTCCTAATCATCATAGAAATCCAGAATTCAACTTAACTGATTACCTTACATCAAACTATCAAAATTTCAACTTGGTTAACCATGGTCAACTCATGGTCAAACCTAGTAAAACTTGGTCTCCAGGACCTCTAAACGATGCAAAACGCATTCCCGAACATGTATAACCACTTCTCAAATCAATTAACATGCTTCTAAACTATAAACGCTAACTTTTCTTATCAGATTTTAATTTTAATCCCGAAGGGGGCATGGCATTGCACATCATTCAAAGTCTGTAACTCAATTATGTCAATCAATCTTTCCTCAGTAATCAAGACAACAACCACATCTAGTTTCTGATTCATCTAAACTCCTCATCGCTTGGGGAAAATCTATCATCTCTTGAGGCATATCAGATTCATCTAGTATCCAAATCTATCTTGTAAACTGTATCAACTTTCTGTAACTATCAGTTCATTAGTGTTATTTCCTTGGTTCTTCGTAACTGATGGGTTCAGGATGTGATACCAATATGATTCATACAAGGACATTGAGGTCTGGAATTGGTCACTCACTTCTTCACAATCATAAGGTTCAAAATTAGGTATTTTGGCAATTTTTCATAATCACCGGTTCATTGTTGATATAGCTAGCATCATCTCAATTCTTGGTCATTCTGGGCCTGGGTCAATATCTTTCAATCTTTAATCTTTCAAATCAGTTTCATACGTATATCAAAACACAGACTATTCTTTGAACCATTGTGCTTTGCACAGTGATTCAAAGAGGGGCAAAATGTAATACCCCAAAAATGGGCTATAGGTTCATTAACGTCCTACATCTTCAATTCGAATGAAATAGACATCGAAGTCCTAACCTAAGGCACATCTACACTATCAAAATCCTAATTGATTTTATCATAAATTTTACATCGGGGAATATTCCTAGCAATATTCCTATTTATTCTAATTATCTTTAATTTAATTATTATTTGGTGATGAATCCTATTTATCCTAAAGTTTGATTAATTGAATATTCTGAATATTTAATTAATTAGATTAATACTGCCACTTAATTATTTAATTAGATTTAATTCTATTTATTCCTAATTCATATTGTTTTATTTGACAATAAATCAAATTTGCTAAAAATAATCAGTTGAATTCTTATTTAATTGATTAAATTAAATTGTCAAATTTAATAATATAGTTTTGGAATAAAATTTGATTAAAATAATTGATTAACCCATAAATCAGTTATTTTAAATATTATTTGGCGATAAATCATATTTATCCTAAAGTTGATTAATTGAATATGATGAATATTTAATTAATTAATTTAATTATGCCACTTAATTATTTAATTAGATTTAATTCTATTTATTCCTAATTATATTACTTAATTTTGACAATAAATCAAATCTCCTACAAATAATTGATTAAATATTTATTTAATTGATTAAATCCAAGTTGTCAAATTTAATGATATAGTTTTTGAATAAAAGTTTGATTAAAATAATTAACCCACAAATCAGCTATTTTTAAATTTAAAATCAGTTAAGTTGAAGATAAATCACTTTATTTATTTAATTAATTCATGATTATTTGTGCACATTCAAAGAGCAGTTAAACTTTAAATCAGAAAATCAATTCAAGTTGTTATCTTTTCGAAACTCAACATCTATTTTGAGTTCAAAGTTGATCTAAACTTATGATTTGAGTTTAAAAGTTGTTCTTGCATGATTTTGCATGATTTTATGAGTTATCTATCTCTAATTTCTTGTTAACTCAAAAATCAACCTAAGTTCATCAAGAGTGATTTATGACCTTTTCCATGCACCCTCAAGCCTTGGATTTCTATAAAATCAAGGCTCAGCTCTTCACAAATCATCCACAAAATTTGCATACTTACTTTGGTGAATTGACATCAGAGGAATCATCAAGCTTCTTGCGAATCAGCATTTTGTGAGATCAATCTTGTTTTCAATTCATTCTAGTTTCATATTTCATATCATTGTTAGCTTAATTTTCATATCATTTCAATCCATTTAGATTAATTTATTATTAGTTTTTCTCATCTTATTGCATCAAAAATAAATAAAAATAGATTAATTTGCATTCATATTTTATTACTTTCATCATTTAAATCCTTCATTTAGGTGTTGCATTGTCACTGATCTCGATCTAATCTAAGAATACCATACTCGCACCTACTAGAAGGTAGTAAATCACCTGGTTAGCTATATTGTTCTTAGTTGCATATTTTGATTTTTGTTAACCTCTAATGTTTTACTAAAGTGTTGTGTTCATAGCTAGGTACAAAATTCACACACACAATAAGAAGGTTAATTTGATAAAATCTACAACCTGTACTGAGCCTAAATACAAGTTACATCCAGAGGTTGCATCACAAATCGATAAAACTGGCGCATTCTTGAGCATACCACGTAGGTTTTTGCTGGTTGACGACATTCGTGCATATATACATTGCAAAATTAGTGAAATGGGCATTTTGAGCTTTTATCCACCTTCCAGGAGATGAGTGTCGATGGAAAGCTCAAGGATGAGCATACACATTTAGAGGTGAAGGGTTTATTAAATGCCCTGTATTTCCTGAGGGTTTTCAAGAATGAATGGATTAAGGTAGTGTTGAGCCATATGTATGAGGGCAAGTTATGGCTGGATGAACTGGTCAAAATCACCAGGGATATCATTCATGCAGTCACCACTTACCCCATAACCGACAAGGTAAAAGCATTAAGGAGTTCACCGAGAGCTAAGATTGAAAAAGAAACTGGAGCCGAATGGGATGGAAGAGGCATAAGAATCAACACTATTATTGAACCTGAGACAAGATTTGACGCATATTCAATCTAGTATAAGATATTTCAATCTAGTAGGATGAATAGTGTACCATATGGAGTTGTGGATATAGCCTATAAGATTGTGAAGAAAGGCTTTCAATTCAACCTCGTCGAGCTCTTATTGAAACAATTAGAAGAGAATATGAGAACCATCAGGTTGGAAAAGTCAAATACCTGTAAGTTTGGTCCGCTGTGGATTTGCATATTTTTTTATGTACAAAACTTCTTTCTCTTAGTCGATAATGTGGACTGGGATGTTGACCAACCAGTCATTTTGCAAATCAATTATTTCATTCAAATTTTAGGTCAAGATTTTGTCAATATTATGGATGTATACTTTGAACAGTTTAAGGACTGAATGCATCAAAGAAGCAGAATACTAGGTCATCCGGTTGAACAATACAAGGAAGATATTTTTTTCTTAGTGGACACCGACACCACTCTAATAAATGTGGTTGAACCAAGAACTGTGTGGTTAGCACCTATGGGCTATGAACTTGATATTGACCGAGCATATAAGTCAATAAAGGCACTTCTGGCCAAGCCCAAAGATCCACAAGAAACTAGGTTTGGCACCTATGAAGAGGCCAAATTTATAATTAAAATGGATCTAGTCGGAGTTAAGGTGAACAAGAAATCAAAGAAAATGATGGATACATTGTTAAAACAATCCGGAGATGATGCAGAAGAGGAATAGGCATCTGGGGTTAATCTGGTTGAAGATGCAACCGAGGAACAATTATTGATAGGAAATAGTTAACATGGTGAAGAGGCAGTTGAGTCTGATAAAGACATTCAATCTACACTGGTCAAGGCCACAGGGAAGAGGAAGTAAGTAAAATCACCAACAAGAGAAAGAACAAGCTCCACAATAGCTACTTCTCCACCCTTGAAGAAAGGAGTAGTAAAAATTTCTAGGCCAACTCCTACAAAAACATACCAAAAGAAAAAGAGAGGTTCCCAAGCCACCTCTAAGCTATCTAAGAAGAGGAGGAAATTGATAAGAGCGAAGGATGATGTTGATGAAGAGGATGAAGATAAAATTCAAGATAAATTTAAAGTTGTTGTGAATAAAAATCCACCAATTGATGAATTAGTTGAGACAATAAAGGAATCTGGACGTCTTAGCAACCCCATGTTAAATCGCTATGTACATATGTCTATCGAGGATCAGGAAAATCTTGAAGAGGAAATCATACAGATGATGATCAAATTTAAAAAGCTGGTGCCTGTTGAATTTGCTAAGTATGTACCTAATGGTTTGTATGAGAAAGTGTCTACAAGATGCACTTATGCCTTCAACACTAAAAATAAGATGAGGGAACATTCACTGATATTGGCTATGCCTACCTTATCAGTTCCTGAAATAGAAGAATTAATGACACAATAATCAATGATATTTTCAGTAAAGAGTAGAGCCTTAAATATTATATTAGGGAAACTTGAGGAAGGTGATGAGAACAGTCAACTTCTATGGATTTCAATTCTAATAGCCCAAGCAAAAGTAGAAAATTTGGCATTGGAAGTAGTTCTCGGGAATAAGAGCAAGAAGAAAGGTAAAGGAATTCTCTTTGATGATGTCGATCTTGCTACCAAGGAGCCCATTGATTTATCAGACACTAGGGTAGCAGACACTACCATTTTTATAGACTTCTACCCCACGGGTTATAGAGAAGAATACAAGGATCCTCTTGAGAATTTTATAATGACAAGGACAGATGATGTGTTAATTGAAGACATCACAAATGGAGATCCTTATGATATAAAGGATGATGAAGACATAAACACTGCTGCAGATATAGCTAAAGAGAATGCACCCACCGAGGCAACAATAAGTGAAATTCCAGGTGACTTACCAATTCTAGTACAAGCTGTTGAAATTGTAACTCAAAAGAAATCTAAAGGCTCAACCCCCGAGAAATCTAATGATGCACCTGAGGAATAGGGGAAAATAGATCAGAATACTTCAAATGAGCTTGAAAAAATAGAGGCATCAACACAACTACCGGAAGAAAGTAAACTGGTAGAATTAACAATAGACACCACAACCGATGCACAAGGAAAAAACATCGAGATACAGGTCATTAGGAAACCTAAGGAGGAAAGTGTGTCAACCGAGACTAAAAAGGTAAATTTGGACACTAAATCTCTTGTTCCATATACTAAATCACCAACACCAAAGAAGAAAAACAAACATGGCAAAGGTCTAGTCTTATTGGATGAGATTATTGAGATACCTGAATGTGACCCTAGAACATTAGACCTTGAGACACTTAGAAAATATGGAGAATTATGCACAAGGAAGGCTGCACAAGAAAAGCTAAAAAAGGAGAGTAAAAGAAAACAAATTCTAGAGGATGTTACAGATATTTTATTGCAAGTAGTTCCTGAGATCAATGTCGATGAAGATACTCCCATCCTTGATCAACTTGCAACTCTAACTGGCCACATAAATGCCCCAGATATTGATGTTGAGAAGAGAATCAAGGAAAGGGCAAGAGAAAAGACTCAATTGAAATTGGCAGAGAAAATGAGCCAAGAAGTGGCAATAAATAAGGTTAAGCTCTCTGAGGTTATGACCAAGCTAGAAACCATTATTTAGAAAACAGTTCAAATTTTGTTTAAGTTGTGCACTATTGACCTTTTCACTACCGAGGTTAGTGAAAATATTAAGAAGTTGGATGGAGAAATTAAGGTAAGTGAAAATAGTTCTCTAACCAAGCCAAATGATTTTCATAAGCAGATATGATAAGTTCAAGAACTTAGGCAGTTGAGATCAGATTTGAGGAAGCAGGAATATACCATTAATGATCAAATCACCAAGCTAAAAGTTGATCTGCTTCCACATCTAAAGATCATGGAGAGACATGTAAATAAGGAAAAATCTTTAGTTGCCACCCCGACATCTTTTTGGTAGAGAATATTTTTGACATGCATGCACAAGCCGGTCAAGAGCACATTGTTCTTGACAACTTGAAAGATGAATGAGATAACCTCTTGGTATCCCTAAAGAAAACCCATCAACACATTTTTTATAAGTTGTAAGTACACTTTTTGTTTTGGCATTAATTTCAAAAAGGGGCAAAGTCTATGTTTATGCCATTTTGTACTTTACACCAAGAGCATGCACAAAGGGGGAGTCATTGTATATATGGAGTTAGTATATTTTTTAGTCTATATATATTTTTTGGCAATTGGTACATATACATAATTTTTTGATATAATGCCAAAGGCGGAGATTGTTATCTCTATTTGAGTATTATTGGATTGTCATTAGTATCAATCAATTATTCAGATGGTAAAGGTTGGAATAAGGAGACAAACAGAATAGTCGGTCAAGCATAAAAAATCCTTTGCACTGAGCAAAGTCAAGGTAGAACTCTAAGACAACCGAACACAGGTTTGACCGAGCACACTCACTGAGCGATAGGTATTTACTAAGTACTGAGCTAGTGATCACTGAGCATTTATATGAACCGAGCACCATTAATTTACCTAATGGTGAATGTAGTGATTATCGAGTAAAGCATAAAATGGTACAGTAATCAGGAATGGCACAAACATCTATGAAAATGGTTTACACCAATCATGGAAATGGTTTACCAAGATCGAGACATATTTAATATGGATGTAATCATTAATTGTTGTGATGATTCCTATGTAATGTTAGATCTAGGTTATTTTCTTACACCATTGATCTTAGGTTTTCTAAGATGATGTAAACCCCAATTAGGTCAAGTCAGTTTGATATAAATTTGTAAAGATATCATTATGATAATGTATCTTAAATGAGTAGCCGCACTAAGGACATCAAGAGATAAGACCAAGGGTTTTTGACAAAAGGTTTATGAAAGAAGGATTCAGTTTTCAGAATACATACAAGGCTACTGATGTTAGCTTGTGGTGACTAATCAGGAAAGTACTATCCAGGAAAGTACTGTACACTTTTCCTCCCGACCTCGCCGGGGTTCGGGGCCGGGCCGGGCCCTGAGCGGGGGTTTGGGGGCGGCAGCCCCCAAGAGCGGGGGTTCGGGGGCGCAGCCCCCGAGGAAATTTTTTTTGAGGCCGACTAATTTTTTTTGATTATTTGGGCCGACTACTTATAACTCATTCTAACCCTAAAGCGGGAAAATATTGTATAATATGGCTTAGGGTTAGGGATTTTTACGATGGATGATTTTAGTACTTGCGGCAGAGTTGGGCTGTAAGGGATTACGGATTGTAATCAGGTTGTAATCACTGGATAATAATAATATTGGACTTGCTGTTGGTGGACGTAGCCCAGGGATTGGGTGAACCACGTTAAATCTGTGTGCCATTGTGTTCTATTCTGTGTGGTTTATTATTTTCTGATATTAGTTATATTTGCACATAATTGTTATTTCTGCCTTGTTAATCCTAACAACTGAGCATAATAGAAGGGAACATACATCACTCTAAGGTGATATTTACTTCATAAGTGTAACTTCACAAATTTGAATTAGAGAAAAATAAGTTTTTATTTACAGATACTTTACTATTATCAATTTAACTATTGTAGCATAATTCAAAATCTCTTAACAGAGTGAACTTAACAGTTCTTATGTAAATCTCTTAATCGAGTACACACATACTTTGTGTTGTTAAAATGCTTTAATTAGGTAGATCTAGTCAATCTTTTGTTACTCCTAATAGGGTAAGATCATCAAAAGTGATCACAAATTTGTAGCCTTAATTGGCATACTTTATTTTTGTAGTAGTGAAGATTTGAGGGTGTCATCCCCACCGCGGTTTTTACCTTCTAACAAGGGTTTCTCTGATACCAAAATGTCTATGTCGTGAGTATGGATTTTCATGTATGATTTATTGTTTTATTTACATACAATTTACATTTTCAGTTACTTGAATGTATGTTTCAAACAATGGAATCAGTCAGTTAATTGAGATCTACTATTGCAAAGTTTAGTCTTAAAAGTTTTTGAGGGTACCGATTCACACCTCCCATCTCAGTATTTATCTTTCCATAATCCCAACACTTGCTTACTTTTGAACTGTTGGATATTGGTAATGCATTGGGAAAATGGTTGATACATTTGATATGTTTAATCTCTACATTGAGTGATGCTAGAGTTGTTGTTGTTGCCATTATTGTTTTGTCACTGATGTCAACATATGTGTATGTGAAGAGTACAGACTACTAATGACAGTGTATAGACATTGTATGGATGTTTAAGAATGTGCGAAGACAAATGAAAGTACAGGAAGATGTTGTGATCTTATATCCAAGATCGCATCATGTAATGTTGCATATTGAATGAGTTACAATTTTTTTGGTAAAGACTGGTTACTAGACAGTAACAGTGGAAGATGATAGACTGAGTCTTTGTGTTTTTGGTATATCTTACAAAAGATATGGATTCGGTGTATGCAAGCTTAAGAGATGAAAGAAAAGGTACTGAAGCATGTTCATTAATTAGCACAAGGCACAAAATGTTGGATGACATCTATTGTGGTGTGTGACTTGGAGAAGACTTATTTGGGAGCCGACTTCAGAGGTGTAGCATGCACTTTGTTTGGCAAATGTAAATTAAGTATGTCAGTCCTTAAATGTTGAAATGGAATCATTGTATACTTGTTTTAGATATTGTGTGTATCTTAACAAGAGTTTATGTAAATATTTATGTAATTAGGAAAGCCTAATTGGCCGACCTGATCATGTAGAATGTAATAGGGTATAAATGTAAGATCTTTTCTTTGGAAAAGATGTGGTGAGAATGTATGTGATATAAAAAAGATTACAAGAGCTGTGAGCTTGTGTCTGATGGATGTAGAGCAGAGGAATACTGGTGAAATCCATTAGAACTGATCAAGCAAAGATAGTTGTTGTTGAATAGTTCAAAAGATAGTGTATGTCTTCATATACACTTTTTGCGAACAGAGATCTCAAGGTGGATTTAACCTTATTTGGGTAGTGAGCCCACCCTTCTTTCTTGACTCCTAACAGGGTTTGTCCTCTAACAAGGACTGTGTGCTGTAATATTTCAATAAGCTCCTAACAGGACTAAATCTTCTAACAAGGATACTATACTCTCAGTACATCATTTGTGGGTGCTAATTCCCACTGGGGTTTTTACCTTTAACAGAGTTTCCCCGAGACCAAAATATTGTGTTGTTGTGTTGGCATTCATTATGGTCATTAGATCTGATATTGTTGTTATTCAAAGTTTTAAGTTTAATAATCTATCATACAACTGATTTACCCCCCCTCTCAGTTGTATTATGGATTGTTATTCCTAACAATTGGTATCAGAGCTACTGGTCCTTAGAGAGAAAGCTTAACATCTTGAGGTGCTCTTGGAGATGGCATTCTATAGGAAGGATAGTCCAAAATTTGATCCTGTAAACTTTGACAGTTGGAAGAACAAGATGCGAACTCATTTGTTTTGTTTAGGAATTGACTACTGGTTGAATACAAAGAATAAAGTAGCTATGAAGTCTGAGAATGACTTACCATCAGCTACTAAAGATGAGAAGAAGATATTTTCACTTAACATGGTTTTCAGGGAAGCATTCATCAGTGCACTCTCTTAAAGAGAATTTACTGAAGTTAAAGACCTGGATTCGGCATACCAGATTTGGCAAAGATTAGAAGCACTATATGAAGGAGACAAGTACACCAAGAAAGTGAAGTTACAGAACTAGAAAACAAAGATGGAGAAACTACAAATGAATGAGGATGAAAGCATTAGGGCTTATGTCCAGAGAGTTACAAAAGTTATGGTTGCAATCAAAAATTGTGGAGGCACTTATGATGAAGAATAATTTATTGCAAAGATCCTTAGATCATTGACACCTGCTTACAAGTTTAAGGCTATGTCTATTCAAGAGACTATACCTTTGACTCTGAACTTTAGCAGAGAGATTTTGATTGCAAAGCTAACTACCTTTGAAGCTGCTGAATTGGGAGATTTTGTACCTAAAGTTGAATCTTCTTTCAAAGCATCTGCACATAAGATGATAATTTCTACACTTCTGAGCACCAGCAATGAAAACCTAAAAGAAGAACTCGGTGAATATGCTGAGGAATGGTAACAAATACAAGCAGAGGAAAGAAAGATGGATGAACTTGTTGCACTGATTGCTAGAAGAGAAAAGAGAGGTAAGGGGAAATTTGAAGGAAAGTTACCTTTGAAATATTTTTCATGCAATAAGGTAGGTCATTTTGCATCTAGATTTCCTACAAGAGTTCCTAAGTACAAACCTCGATTTTTCAAATCTAAGTACTCAAAGGATAAAGAATGTTATTGGACACACTAAATAGTGCACTTCTCTAAGTCATTACTTCCAAGGGAATCCATGAGTGGGAAACCTTGAGAAAGTTCCCTAGAGCTCCCTAGGCATGGAGTCACAAGGATGTTGATGGTGCTCTTAGCTAGAGCTATTGAAGCATGCAACCTTGCTAGTAAACCACACAATGGGAGATTCACAGAGACAAGGGCAAGAATGTCAATATCCTCAAGAATCAACAATGGAAATGCAATGCAATGCAAGCTATGCTAAGAATAAAGATGCAAGCTAAGCTATGGAAATGAAAGTATTACAAACCCTTGCTAATTAAGCTATGTGAGCTAAGCTAAAACATAAAGAAAACTAAGCTAGATGCCATGAAAGCTATGATGCAAGAAAGAAACTAGAATGCAAGAAATGATCTCCAAAAGCTCCAAAGTCTCCAAGAAATCCTGCAACATAAGATTAGCATAAAAAGTTGGGATCTAAGAATGAGAAAAGAGCTCTCCTTTTAAAGGAATTGAGAGAGAATGGACCATGGAGATTAAGAGGAAAAAGATTTAATCAAGGGTGGAGCATCAAAGAGGAGAAATCCATGTGCACAAATATCCTCCAATGAGAAAATAAGAGTTGACTTTTGTGTCCATATGAGACAAAAAGTGTTTTTCTTCTTTTTATAAAATAAAAATAATGCTTTATTTGTGCAACTTAGGATAAGAGGAAAAGTGGGGGCTTTTTAGTTAATAAAAGGGGAGAAAATTCCTTTTAAATAAATAAAGACTTAGGATAAAATGGTTAGCCCAAGGCAAATAATTGAAAATGATAAAATAGGATTTGATCAAGGAAATTGATATTTGAAAAATGTTGATTTTTGAAAATATTGATTCGAGGATTTGATAAATTGTTGAATGGGGGCCCAAAGTCTAGGCGACCATTTTAGGGTGCATACAGTTATTATGCTAGTGAAGGTATTTCTGATGATGATTATTTATACTATGAGGAGATTGGATTTGTTGCTATTAAAGATGAACCAGTTCATGAGGAAAAGGCTTTAGTATCTCATGTTGTTAAGAAATTTGAATGGATTATAGACAATGGTTGTTCATATCATATGACTGGAAATAAAAATAAGTTTATTAAATTAGTAAAGTATGATGGTGGTGTTGTGAGGTTTGGAGATAATATTCCTAAACCTATCATAGGAGTAGAATCTATTACTCTGGATGGAAAAACTAATATTGATAATGTATTTCTTGTTGATGGACTTAATCATAACTTACTGAGTGTTGGATAGTTGATGGATAAAGAGTTTCAGTTACAATTCAATGATGGTAAATGTTTTATCAGAAGTAAGGCAGGAAAGTTGATTGCAACTGGTACTAAATCTAGAGGTAATGTATTTGAATTAAATACATTTGGAGCTTCCTATTTTGTTGCAATGGTAGATGATAGTTGGTTGTGGCACAGAAGGTTTTTTCATGTTAACTTTGACAATATTGTGAAGGCAAGTTTGACCAATGCAGTAAGAGATCTACAAAGGATTGTGAAACCATCTAACATTGTATGCAGATAATGTGTTATGGGAAAACAGACTAGAAGTAGTTGCAAAAGAAAAGCATATACATCAAAAGAAAAGTTGTATCTGGTATATACAGACCTATGTGGACCTACACGAACAAAATCATACTATGGTGAAAGTTATTTCATACTTTTGTTGATGACTTTTCAAGAATTATGTGGGTTACTTACTTGAAAGAGAAATCATAAGCATGTGATAAATTCAAGATATTCAAGGCAAAAGTAGAGAATGAATTAGGTTTAAAGATAAAATGTTTAAGATCAGACAAAGGTGGAGAGTTTACTTCAGAATTATTCAATTCATACTGTGAAGAGCATGGAATACAAAGACAAACATCTTCTCCTAGGACTCCACAATAGAATGGGATAGCAGAGCGAAGAAATAGGACTATACTTGATGCTGCTAGGACAATGTTGCTTGAAGGAAATGTATCTCATGTGCATTGGAGAGAGGTTGTTGGGACAGCAGTGTACACATTGAACAGAGTTCAAATCAAAGAAGGTACAAATAAGACCCCTTATGAATTATGGTTTAATCATACTCCTACTGTAAAATATTTCAGAATATTTGGTAGTAAATGTTATATCAAGAGAGATGATGAAATAGGGAAGTTTGATGCTAGAAGTGATGAAGGAATTTTTCTTGGTTATTCTACTAAGACAAAAGGCCTACAAATGTTTCAATCTAAGATTAAGAAAAATGATTGAAAGTAACAATGTGAAGATAGATGAAAGGTTTCAGATATAGGAGAAGGTATGATTGTAATCAAGTTATAGAGATCAAAGAGGCTTTTGTTGCAGAAGAAGAAGAAATTGTTGAGATTGAATGCAAAAATGAGATCTATCATAATGAAACAGATAAGACTACTAAGGTTCCTAAAACTCCAAGGTATGTAAAGAATAATCATCCTAAAAAGAAAATTATTGGTAATACAAATCAAGGAGTATTGACTAGATCAAAGGTTAGAGAAGAAATTTATTTGATTTCTCAAGTTGAACCAAAGAATACAGATGAAGCTTGTAGAGATGAATCTTGGATAAATTCTATGAAAGAATAATTAGATTAGATAAAGCAGAATAACACTTGGGGATTGGTTCCTAGACCTAAGAACAAAAATGTGATAGGAACTAAATGGGTTTTCAGAAACAAAATGAATGAAGGAGTTGTAGTAAGAAAAAAAGCAAGACAGGTATGTAAAGGCTATTCACAACAATAAGGCATAGATCTTGAAGAGACATTTTCTCTTGTTTCTAGAATAGAAGCTTTAAGCTTATTCTTGGCTTATGCTGCACATAAGAACTTCAAGGTGTATCAGATGGATGTGGAATCTGCATTCCTGAATGGGGATCTTGAAGAAGTGTATATAGAACAACCTGATGGATTTCCTTTATGCGAAGATGGAGACATGGTATGCAAGTTGAAGAAAGCTCTATATGGGCTGAAGCAAGCTCCAAGGGCTTGGTATGAAAGGTTAGACAAGTACTTACTTCGACTTGGATTTAGAAAAGGTAATGTTGACATTAATTTGTATTTAAGAACTAGTGAAGATGGAGTCTTGATAAAAGAATTCTTTGTTGATGATATTATCTTTGGAGGAAATGATGACATATGTGAGAAATTTTCTAAGGAAATGGAAAATGAATTTGAGATGTCCATGATAGGTGAAATAAAATTATTTCTTGGACTACAAATAAATCAGAGCAAAGATGGCATTTTTATTTCTCAAACTAAATATCTCAAAGAAATGTTGAAAAAAATTGGAATGGAGGACTGTAAACCGGTTGGCACACCCATGGTGACTAGTAACAAGATGACATTTGATGATGAATCAAAGTGTGTTTTTTAGACCAAGTACATATCAATGGTTGGAGGATCACAATAGCTGACCCACACTAGACCAAATATTGCTAATGATGTTGGGGTTGTGGCTAGATATCAGGTAGAACCCAAAGAGACACACCTAGCTGCTATGAAAAGGATACTAAGATATCTAAAAGGAACAATAGACTATGGCTTATGGTACGACATAAATTATAGCTTTGAACTTCATGCTTATACTGATGTTGATTGGGTAGGAAACATTGATGACAAAAAGAGTACTAGTGGTGGTGCATTTTTCCTTGGGAAAAAGTTGGTTTCATGGCTAAGTAAGAAGAAAGATTGTATAGCTCAATCTACTGTGGAATCAGAGTATGTTGTTGCTACTATAAATTTCACTCAAATTGTTTGGATGAAACAAATGTTGAAGGACATTGGAATAAATTTTGATGAGCCTATGGTTATCCATTGTGATAATAGCAGTACAATGAATATGTCAAAGAATCTGGTGATGCACTCTAAAACTAAACATATTTCTCTCAAGTATCACTTCTTGAGAGACAAGGTGGCAGAGAAGGAAATAAAATTAGAATATATCAATACAAAGGAACAAACTGCAGACATCTTTACAAAACTGTTGCCAAAAGATACCTTTGAATATCTCAGAGGTATGCTTGGGGTTCATTCCCCTCCCAGTCAAAATTAAAAGATGCAAGGATGCATCAGTCCAGAGGTTTTCAGAGCCTTATCATATTCTAGACTGGATGTAGGGATCTACTCCTCAGGGGGAGTGATCATGGAAGAAAGGTATTGGAGAACAACTGATGAATCATGGCACCCTTTTCCATTGTTGTCAAAGGGGGAGTGTTGATATGAGAAAATCCCTACTGTATGGGGAGATTGTATAAAGGAATAATGCAAGAATATTGTTTGGTTACAGGACTTTTGGATTAATAAAACCTTGGGATGGATTTTCCCATATGTTGACATCAATTCCAAAGGGGGAGATTGTTGGATATTGCTAATGCATTGGGGAAATGGTTGATACATTTATATGTTTAATCACTACGTTGAGTGATGTTGGAGCTGTTGTTGTTTCCATTAGTGTTTTGTCACTGATGTCAACATATGTTTCTATGAAGAGTACAGGCTGCTAATGACAGTGTACGAACATTGTACGAATGTTTTAGAATGTGTGAAGATAGATGCGAGTACAAGAAGATGTTGTGATCTTATATCCAAGATTGCATCATGTAATGTTGCATATTGAATGAGTTACAAATGTTTTGGTAAATACTGGTTACTGGACAATAATAGTGGAAGCTGACATAGTGAGTCTCTATGTTTCTGGAATATCTTATAGAAGATATGGATTCGGTGTATGCGAGCTTAAGAGTTGAAATAAAAGGCACTAAAGCATGTTTTTTGATTAGCACAAGGTATGCAAATGCTGGATGACGTCAGTTGTGCCGTGTGACTTGGAGAAGACTTATTTGGGAGCTGACTTCAGAGCTGTAGCATGCACTTTCTTTGGTGAATGTAAATTAAGGATGTCGATCCTTAATTGTTGACATGGAATCATTGTATACTTGTTTTAGATATCGTGTGTATCTTAACAAGAGTTTATGGAAATATTTATGTAATTATGAAAGCCTAATTGGCCGACCTGATCATGTAGAATGTAATAGGGTATAAATGTAAGATCTTTTCTTTGGAAAAGTTATGGTGAGAATGTATGTGATATAAAGATTACAAGAGTTGTGAACTTGTGTCTGCTAGATGTAGAGCAAAGGAATACTAGTGAACTTCATTGGAACTGATCAAGCAAAGATAGTTGTTGTCGAACAATTCAAAATATTGTGTATGTCTTTATATACACTTGTTGCGAATAGTGAGTTCTAAAGGTGGATTTAACCTTCTTTGGGTAGTGAGCCTGGGTAGTGAGCCCACCCTTCTTTCTTGACTACTAACAGGGTTTTTCCTCTAACAAGGATTGTGTACTGTAATGTTTCAATAAGATCCTAATAGGGCTAAATATTCTAACAAGTATACTATAATCTTAGTACATCATTTGTGGGTGCTAATTCCCACCAGGGTTTTTACCTTTAACAGGGTTTCCCCGAGACCAAAATATTGTGTTGTTGTGTTGGCATTCATTGTGTTCATTGGATCTGATATAGCTCCTATTCAAAGTTTAAAGTTTAATAATCTATCATACAACTGATTCACCCCCCTCGTAGTTTTATTGTGGACTCTTATTTCTAACATGAACTAGGACATACCATTCAAAGTTTTTTCTCCCTCTTTTCAACTCTCTTCCACCATCAAAAGGTCAAACCAAGCTTATGAGCAACACACAATACAAGATCATACAAATAAGTTTCATTTTATCTTGTCTAGGGATAACTTCTAGCGAATGGCGATTACTTCAAAAACTCTACAACAATTTGGTAGGTAGACAAATTCACTAGACCAACCTTTGACCAACACAAGTATAAGTCACTAGTCTTGTGCTATAGAATGCCTTTGGTAAAAATAGGCCTCAAAGTTAACACAACCACATCACATTTCCAATTAGGAGGAAAATAAGGCCAACAACATATAACAAAGAGACCAAAAAGTAATTCAACGTTAGAATCTAAATGGAAAATCATCATCAACACAAACATACAATAGATTGAACCATTTATATTGGTGTATTTAATTGTTGCACCTAGTAAGTCATTCTCCTAGGTTTTAAAGATGCATGTTTATTAAGTTTATTTATGGACCACATAGGAATATTCCCACTTTCGATGGTGTTATCACTTTTCCACCTTAAGTGGGACTTCCACCTTTGGTGGAACATATCACTCTATTAATTTTTTACTTTTCATGGATGTTTTGGACAAATACTTTTCCACCTTTAGTGGACATGTGGCACAAACATATTTCCACTTTGTAAGGTCATCCACCTTTATTGGATATGTGAAACGTTCAGTTTTCCACCTTATGTGGGTGATAAGTTGTATCTTTGATTATCATGTCATAAGATTAAGACACTTGTCATAACCTTATGCAATCCTATGTTCTTATCTTGGTCTATTTAACCAACAGGTCTTCTTTGTAATATCATTCTAGTTGATTTAGTCAATGAAGTGAGTTTAGTTAATTTAGCAATCCATTTGATCCATTCTATCACATTCTTGGTGAAAATATAGTTTATTCTTGTCATATTGTTTATCTTTTGTTATTGTGCTTTCCATTAGGCGTCTAGATCTTGGGTGGCTACCATACATGGTATTAGAGCTTGTTGAGCACCATTGGATAGTCTTTTGAGATATTTGAGTGCATTTTTTAGTGGATTTTATTTATGTATTTATCTTCTTTTTATTTTATTTTTTGGGGGGAGGCGGGGGGATGGAGGAGGGGGGAGTGGGGAGGTTGGGGTAGGGGGGTTCCCATTTGTGGATTTTTATTGCGGGTCAAATTTGGAACTTGTTGATGCAAATCTAAGGTGGCCATTGGATTAGGGAGCTCCAAAGATCCCAAGATACACTTTTGATTTGTCCATATCAAACTCTAAGGCCCAAATCTATATGCATTTGAAGTTTGGAAGTACAACATCAATTCAAGCGTCATAATTGTGTAGACAATTTTTAAGGAGCTTTATCTTAGTTATTTGAGCTCCTTTTTGCAAGCATTATTTTTATTTGAGGTAGAATTTTGAGCTCTTCACAATGGTGCAACATTTTTTTCATTTTCAGACATATTTTTCATAAAATTGCATGTCCCTATTTTTTAAACTTTAGACGTCTCATTTGGGCTCATACAAACTCCTTTTCATTTGTAATTTTTGGATGTGCGTGATTTTTTCTTTGTTTTGATTACATAAAAATAGGTTTTGAAAGGACTCGAAACCTTATACATAGAGATATAGATAAGACATTTAAGCTCCAACAGTTCAAGTGCATCAGCACCAAAAAAAACATCACAAACAAGTCCCAAAACACAAAGACCAGGCAAAAGATAAAGGACAGCAAAAAAGGAAAGCAAGACAGCAAGCTACTATCTAAACACTTTTCATCAATTCTGCAGCCTGATCCGCAAGAATCTGCATGTTTTTAGCAAACAGCTTTAGCTCTTCCATGTCATTCTTGTTGCCATCTTCCACCATCCTAAACCTGGATCTCATACACTTACTAGGTCCCTATTCCTCTTTAGTCTCTATGATCTCTTGGTTCCCTTTCCCATTATCAAACTTGTCAACCAAGATCTTCATGTGCTCATTTGAAGCCTTCAGGACAGCAAAGCTCTGTTCTGCAATATTCCCCATGGTCTTCTCCAGCTTGTCAATTCTCTTTTCCATAGTCTCAACTTTCCTGGTTAAAACATTACTGCATTGGATTTTCTCCTCCGTGACATTAAGTCTGTCATTGAAGGTAGCAACACCCTCAGCTCTGGCAACAATGTCAGTGAGCTCATCAATAGTCTGGCCCAAGGTTTTCTCCCCCAAGTTCATCCTTTTAAGAATCCCTATTTCTTTTTGCATCTGGTGGATGTTGGACTTCATCACAGTGATGTCATTCTTCATTATGCTAAGGGTAGACAAGAAGGCCAGGCACCCTAGATTTTCAAAATCCTCGTTCCTCCCCTCATTAATCTTAGGACCCTTATTCTCTTCCTCCATGTTCTCCTTAGGATTCTCCACCTTCTCCTTATCCAGATTGGCCTTTTCCTTTTCAAACCCTTCTTTCTCAATATTAGTCACATCCTGTGCAACTTCTTGCAAGATTTTTTCCTCAACCCAAACATCCTTACTGGTACCCCCACTCTCCTCCACAGCCGAGTTGTTTTCCACATAGTTTTCTTGATCATTCTTTCCCTGGGAAGAGGAACCCTCATCAGAAGATATGAAGACCCTCTTCACCACTTTCTTCTTCCTAGTTTTAGTTCTAGTACGATTGCTAGTAGGTTCTGGTCTCTTCTTCCCCTACTTCTTGGGACTCTCCTCCCTGCTCTCTTCTTCCTCAAATCCCATGTCAGTAGTAGAATCCTCCATTTTCCTTTTCTTTTTTTTCTCCTTAGGGCTATCCTCCTGGTAATCCTCAGAATCCCCCTCTTCATCTTTTGTTTCCTCCATGAAAGGCTCCTCAGACTCCTTCCCATCTATATCATAGTCCTCCAAGGATTTTCTATTGAGCTGAGATCTTTCCACCTTTTTCAACTTCAACACCTCAAATATGAGTACCATAAGCCCTTCATGGAAAGCATGATCACCCTCTAGATCCCTTTGCCAGTGAAGGAGGGAAGCATTCAAAGAACTCAGTAAATAGAAATGAAAATTAATCTTAACCCCGTGCCTAAAATGGTTTAGAAGAGTAAGATGGTGGTTGTAGATTTTAGTATACCGACCATCAAGGGTAATGTAGCCTATGATAACAAATAAAACAAGGCGCCGGGGCTTGGAAATGAACTTAGGGTTAAAGTATGAATTATCCACTTTAACCATATGGTCTCTCTCCTGCTTCGTGGGTGCAAAAGCCTCCAAGGCTTTGTTTGAAATCTTCCTATCCCTGTAGAATTTGATGCCCTCAGTCATCAAGTCAGTTGCTTTAGCAACCACTTCCTCAATCACCTCCATGTTTTGCGTGCCCACCAGAACACTTCCCTTGTTCCAGGTTTTGATGAAATTTCTAGTCACCACCACTTTCCCTCCATGTAATCTCTCCAAAAAAATTTCCAGACCCCCTTCTATGATAATTTTCCAAATTTCCTTATTCTGTTTCCAGTCACTACAGTTCGTCAGCTCACATCTCCTCTTTCTGCCTCCCATGGCTTTGTGAAATAACAGAAAGCCAAAGTTCAAATGAATTTCCTCTCTCTGCAACTTTGCCTTCAAACTGTAATAACCATTATTAATGTTATTCACAACCCACAACTCGTGCCAAAGGACCCCAATAATTGTCTCAAAATCAAGCCATTGTCCTTCATGATAATCACACAGATTTTTGCACTCAATACTCATTAATGATCTCTTCATTCAAAACGTGTTGCTTACTCCTCATCCTCTCCTTACTAATTAATTTTGATCCATCACAGGGGATATCTGAACCATCATTCCACTCCATTTCCACCTAGCTTTTACAAGCCACATTCGCAGCCTAGTCAGCCACTAAATTTGCCTCCCTAAAAACATGGGATATCATGCATTTTTCAAAGGTGTCAATAATTTTTTTCACCTTACTTACAACATTGGCTATGGACCACGAAGGGTTCAAAGTGTTCTTCAAACAATTTACAATACTTAGGGAATCCCCTTCAATCCATATTTTGTTATAATTCTTCCTTTTGGCAAGTAACAACCCATAGAGAGCAGCATTAGCCTCCACCACCTGATTGGTGTTGAAGCCTATAGGAATAGCTATAGCCCCTTTGCAATTCCCAAATTCATCTCTGATAACCACTCCGCAACCAGCAATTCCGGGGTTACCTTTAGAGGCACCGTCAAAATTGATTTTGACCCATCCATAAGGAGGACAGTCCCACCTAGCCTCTTCCCTCATATTTCTTTGGATTAGAACTTTCCTTCCTTCAAGCTTCCACTTCTTATAAACTTTGGCCTCCCACTCATTCTTCGGATCATGATAGTTCTTTATCAACCCCAAGTTCTCCAACAGAGCCCTCTTAATCTTGTGAAAAATACTCTCCCAATTGGACTCCTTATCCCTAAAAATTCTTTCATTCCTTTCTTTCCACACCCCCCAACACAAAAAGGGTAGGAAGAAATTTCAAAAGGAGATTAAAAACTTGTTATTAGTTGGTGGTTTCCAACACATCAACAACTCCTGAATGTTATGAGGGAACACCCACTCCAAATTCATTAGATCAAAGAATTTTCCCCATATTTGACTAGTGAAAGGACAATGAATTATCATATGGTTGATGTTCTCCTCATCATTTTTGCATAGACAACATCTATTAGTTATAACTAGGCCTCTTTTTTTGAGATTATCAATTGTAAGAACTTTATCCTACAATAAGATCCAAAAGAAAACATTAATTTTAGGAGTTAGTCCCTTGAGCCAGGCTTTGGCCCAGCAAGGTTTAGGGCTATCTTCAAAGTTCTGTATATACAGGGAAGAAACTGAAAACAAGCCATTAGTACTAAATCTCCAAATGAGGGATTCCTCATCATCAATAAGAACCAAAACATTCAGAAGGTTATTCAAGCCCCTAAGGGAAGGATCAAACCTAGACAAGTCAGTCCATTTACCCTCCTCCAATAGTTTTCCACTTGATTGCCCAGGAATTGTTTACAAAGAGTAGACAAGTCCTTCCAACTAGGAACCTCTTTTAGGGCTTTATCAAGTATCCATATGTCATCCCAAAAAAGAATTTTCTTGCCATTACCAACCTTCCATTTCACCCCCTGCTTAATCATCTCCTTTCTTCTAAGAGCATTGCCCCAAATACATGATCCACCTTGGGAAGAATTAGAGTTCAAGAACTTAAAGAAGTCAGAGTTGTCCCTATTATATTTATTGTGTCATATAGTGATCCATTCTCCTATGTTCTTGAACATTCTCCAAAGGAGTTTAGCCATGAGATACTCATTTATACTTCTTATAGTGCGTAGACCAAGACCCCCTTTCCTAGTCGATTTACAAACCTTCTCCCACGCAATAAGGGCCATCCTTTTCTTTTTCTCAACTCCGGACCAAAGGAAGTTCTTTTGGATTTTTTATATACTATCAGAAAACTTCCTAGGTATTTTGAAAAGTCTCAAAGCATAGAGAGGGATACTTTGAAGGGTAGCTTTGAGTACAACAATCTTACCAACCTGGCTGAGAAGAGCACCCTTCCAACCAGCAAGACTTTTGTGAAATTTGTCAATCATATCCCTCCAAAAGGAATCCGAAGGATTGAGGCAGAGAGGTAAACCAAGATAGGACCCTGGGAGACAGTCCACCTCACAACCAAGAATTCTTTTTAGCCTCTCTTGTCTTTTTTCAGGCACATTGATGAAGAATATAGAGCTCTTATTCCAATTTATACTCTGACCAATAGCACCAGCATAGTTGTCAAGGGCTTTTTTAATGGTTTTGCCATTTTTGATAGAAGAATCACCCATAATTATGGAATCATCCATGAACTGTTGATGCGAACACATCAAATCCTTAGAGGAAGGTTGTAGACCCCTGAACTCACCTCTGTTAACTAGCCTGCCAATGTGTCTACCCAAACATTCAGCCAAAATAACAAAAAGAATAGGAGAAAGGTGGTCCCCCTAATGAAGACCTCTAGAAGATTTGAAGAAAGGGGTAGGAGAACCATTCATGAGACCAGAGAATGTGGCAGAGGAAACCAAGCAGTGGATAAGGTCTCTACTCCTTTTATTAAAACCAAAAGCCTCTAGAGTAGCCATCAAGAAGTCCCAGTCAACCCTATCATAAGCTTTAGACAAATCAAGTTTCAGCAAAAAACCTTCCTTCTTTGACAAAGTTAAAGAATGTATGTTTTCATGGACCGAAATGATTGAGTCCAGAATCTGCCTCCCGGGGACAAACCCATTCTGTTGTCCTGAAACAATAGAAGGAAGAAAGGTGAGGATTCTAGAAGTAAGGATTTTAGAGATAATCTTATACACCGAGTTACATAGGCTGATGGGTTTGAATTGGTCCATACTATCAGCCCCACTTTTCTTTGGAATTAGAGCAATAAAGGTACCATTCAATTCCTTGAAGATCCTTTTAGCCCCAAAAAATTCCTTGACAGCATTAGAAACATCATCTTTTAGAATCCTCCAATACTTTTGAAAGAAAAAATGAGGATACCCATTGGGTCCAGGGGCTTTATCTCCATCAAAGGAGAACACAGCCTTCTGAATCTCATCCATAGAATGTATAGCAGTAATAGATCTGTTATGAGCATCATTCAGGATAAGGGGTATACCATCCAACAACTCTCCTTGGCACTCCAAATCTAGGTTCTCGGCTTTCTTTAAAAGCTCTCCAAAGAAATTATTGGCCTCACTTCTGAAATCTTCCTCCTTCTCACTAATGGTTCCATTGACCTGCATTCTAGAGATTTTATTGCTCATTCTATGTTTCAAAGTGGTCATGAAGAAATATTTGGAATTCCTGTCCCCTTCTTTTAGGAAAAGCTTTCTCGATCTTTGCCTCCAAAAGCATTCTTTGTTTGAGATAATATCATGATACTCCATTAATTTATTATCTTCCTCCTTTTTGGTATGCCCACTGTAGCCATCTTTTTGAATGTTGTCCTAGATCTCTTTTAGTTCTTCAGCAATTTTCTTTTTGTTAGTAAAGATATTTCCAAAAGTTTCTTTATTCCATTTTTTAATGTTGTCCTTCACATTTTTCATTTTCTTAACAACTCTAAAAATTTCCGTTCCTTCAATCCTAATACTCCACCAAACCTCAATCAGTCTTTCAAGGTTAGGGTCGATTGTCCACATTTTCTCAAAATGAAAAGGGAAGTTCCTTTTCAAGCCATTGAAATCAGCTCTTATGGTTATCGGATAATGGTGAGAACCAGCTCTGACATAGGCAGATAAGGCACAAGAATAATGGTTTAACCAAATGTTGCTAACCAGAGCTCTATCAAGCCTGACCTGAATGAGCTCATTACCCTCTCTCATGTTGGTCCAAGTATAGTTAATACCCTGCAGATCAATGTCATGCAACTCTTGACTATCAATAAATTCCATAAGATCAATTATGCTTTCCAGATTGGGTTGACCACCTCCATATTTTTCATTTTCCTTTAGAGGAGTATTAAAATCTCCCATTATGATCCATCCATCATTAGCAAAATCTCTCCTAAAACTAGAGACTTCGCTCTAGAAAGATTTCCTACCCCACCTGGTGTTCGGAGCATAAATGTTAGTCAAAACCCAAGAAATGCCATCCTTGATATGCCAAAATCTAATATTAGTCACATTGTTGCCACTGGATAAAACTTCCCCTTTGATAATATTACAATTCCAACTAGTCACAATCCCTCTTGAGGCACCATCTGCATCACTACCATGGGATAGGCCATTACAAAAAAATTGGATTTTCTCCACTTTATCCTTAGACATCTTAGTCTCCTGTAGAAGAATAATATCTGGCTTATTGTCTCTGATCATGTTTTTTACCATTGCTTGCTTGTGAGGATTATTTAATCCTCTTACATTCCAGGATATAAACTTCATTGATTAAGGAATGGGCCAAACTCTAGGATGGTCTTTTGACTACCATCCACTAAACACTTACTGGTCTCAAGTGCTCGCCTCTTTTGATTCGAGGGTCTTCCCAGGGAAACATGGGGAGCCCCCACATCTCCAGTCTTATTGCTTCTAGTGCTTCTCAGGATTGAGGAGACATTTTTCATCTGTCCTCCATCTTTATTAGTAGGTTTCTTAACATTTTTAGTTGTCTTTTCCTTCTCCACTTTGGACCATCCTTCTTCATTCAATTCATCTAATCCCACAAGGGCCCCCACTGAATATACCACATCACTCCACATATCTTTAGAAGGGCATGGTGCTACCTTATTTGGTCCCCCCGGAGTACCAAAGGTCTTCTAAGACCCTTCCTCTGAAAAGCCCAGAATTGGGCAGACTTGGGCATCTTGCCATATAACCAAACTCTGAGAGGGGGGTAAAAGGCCATAACCTCCCGACATCTCTTGCTCAAATAGGCCAGCATCAAAGTTATTATTACCCTCTTTTATCCCCAGGGACATGCTCTGAATATGTCCCGCTATGAAATCATCAGAGCTTTTAGTTATGGATTCCTTTAAGACTTCGGTGCTACCTGCTAATTTCTGTTCAGAATCAGAATGAGATGTGTTGCATCCATCAGTAGGCACACCCTTCCCACTCTCTTTTCCTTCTTTCTTCTCATTACTACTACTCCCCATCGAGTTCGATCCATCCACAACCTTCTTTACCCAAATCTTTTTCATTTTTTCTTTTGGGGTAACGTCTTTGGGCATTGTTTCGCCCAATGGCCTATTTTCTTGCAATGAAAACAAGCAAAGGGTGTATATTCAAACTCTATCTTCTGGACCCAAGAGCCAAGTTTGGACTGAAGAGTGATTGATTCTGGCATATCCACTCCTTGTTGCACTCCAACACAGATCCTAGCATACGTAAGGCATCTTCTAGATACCGTGACAAGATCCATAGACAAGAGCTCCCCAAAGACATTAGCAATGCCCTTAAAGATGTCTTCCATCCAAAACTCAAGAGGCAAGCCCGGAAGAGTAACCCAGACCGGGGCCTGCACATTAAGATCCTTCTGCATATCTAGGTTAGGACACCACTTATGCATGATCATAGAATGCTTTCCTATCATCCAAGGTCCTTCACATAGAATAAACCTTAAATCCTCCTCACATGAGAAGGAAAAATCCAGACATCCTTTGGGAAGAGCAACCACCTCCACTTGACCTTTCAAACTCCATTTCTTTTTAGCAAATGCCCTAACCACCTTGATATTAGGGTGGGATCCCAAGAATCTCCCCACAAGAGAGTTAGCCCTTAGTGATTTTTTCTTTGTTTTACAGTGATACTATCGGTTTTTAGTGATTATGATAAAAAATTGTACTTTTAAAGTTTGGTTTATTTTTGCAATTGTAATACATAGGTCTTAGTTTGGTTTTTTACATAGTGATCTAAGTCTATTATAGCCTTATTGTGGCAATTATAATCACTAAAATAGAAATTTTGAAGAATATATATATATTCATATTCTTTTTACTCATTAAATTTTTTTAATAAAGTATTTTTTACTTTTAAATAAGTGAAAAACAAATTAATAAGCATATTTAGGAACATAATTTTTTTATGACCTACCAAGCCCATAATAGCCAACCGTCTGTTCTTTTATGCGGTAGTCATAAAGGGCCAATTGTTCCAAATTTCTTGGCAAAATCTCAATTGGAGATGTCTTCAAAAGTCAGCGACTTTAGGATAATTCTTTGGTGGCATCATTTTCATGTTTCCATATTTGCATCATTGTCATGTCATGTTTTAATCTCTTGTATGAGCCATGTTATAAATGCACCAAAATAAAGTGCCATATCTTCCATTATTTTGTCAATGTGGCTTCATTAGGTGATTTTTACAAGAGATCACTATCGGTTTTCTCATTATGGGTAAGGCACATTGTTGGTAGGCTCACTGCCACCTGCGATAACTACCCAAAAGTAATAAGTCTCATTGTTAATACAAAAAGGCTCACTGCCAAAATATAGGAAATGAAAAAAATCCACCACTGAAATCACTGTCACCAACAATCAGCAACATAGGAATGATATACCATTCCACTACTAGTTGCAATAACTCACATATACATCAATGCATAGATATTTTCTTTTTAGATTCACATTCACTTCCCATATTCCTCACATACTTCATCAAATAGAACCATCACTCTCTTATACCATGTCATTCCAACAACTAGATCAACCTAATACAATTTGAAATAGGTCACACCGAAGCATTCTCATAGTGGTAAGGAATGAAATATGGACAACATGCATTTTCCTCGCTCATTTTAACATCTCTCACACACAACACGCTACACATTCATCATGATATTTGGAACCAAGAAATAGGATCTATACTTTACAATGCTAACACTTGAACCAAGGCACAACAACCACATCCCATATAGGACCTAACCCAAAGAAATGAATCACATTATGTTGCAAGATTAATGGGACCATTACGAACACAGCCAAAGATAGATCTTCACAGCACATCATCCGAAGCACACTACACTGGATCATCAAAGCATCAAATTCATATCTAAGCATAGGATATGTTGACATCAATGAAAACCATTATTGACAACAACAATAATAGCATCAAAATCACATTCCAATAATCTTCCCTTTTTTCATTGATGGAAAGATTCATCAATAACAAAGCAAACAAATCATTTTCAAATGATATTAGCATCAAAAATCTATGTTCTTGTCCCCCTTTGACAATAGGACCAAAACCCCCCCTTACAAACTCACTCTGGTCCCCCTTAGAAGCTGCCAAGAATTGATCCAAAAAAAAGAATAAGCATGAGATTCTATGGACCAATGCACACACCTATGCACTTACTAAACACTATGAAGGCGTAGATCCCCCAGCTTCTACATGAGATACTCAAAATTATCCTTACACAATGGTTTCGTATAGATATCTTCAATCTACTCCTTTGTAGGTACATATTCAAGTCTACCCTCATTTTCCAACACCTTCTCTCTCAAGAAGTGATATATGATGGATATGTGTTGTGAAGATCTATCTTTGGTTGTGTTCATAATGGTCCGATCTCAATAATTATGTATGATAATAGTAGTACTATAAAGACATATGATGGATTCTTGGATATATGTATAGCACCACTATTATCATACATAATTAAGATCGGTTCATCAAATGTTATCCCAATATCCTTCAAAGTTTATTTCATCTATAGTACCTGAGTGCAACATGAGGATGTTGCAATGTATTATAATCCAGTGGTAGATAATGTTATAAGGTCTTTCTTCTTACTCGACCATGCAACCAATCGAAAGCCAAGGAAATAAGTTCCACCACTTGTACTTTATCGGTTATCAACACATCCAACCCAATCAACATCAATGTAAGTTGTCAAAGTGAAATATGAGTTCTTTGGATACCACAATCCAATTTTCTATACCCTTCAAATATCTGAAGATTTTCTTTACTGTCATCACATGTGATTCTTTCAGCTCTTGTTGAAATCTAACTACTAAAAAAACAACATACATAATATTTGGTTTAGTAGTAGTTAAATATAAAAAAACCTCTTATCATTGATTTGTACTTACTTGCATCAACTTTCAGTGAATTATCTTCCTTATCCAACTTACATCTAGTAACAATAGGTGTACATACCAGTTTATAATTCTCCAATCCAAACTTCTTCAACAACTCTTTGGTATACAAGGATTGAGAAATAAAAATTCTTTTACTATTCTGATTTACCTGCAATCCAAGAAAAAAATTCAAATCGCCAATCATAGACATCTTGAATTCCTTTTGCATCTCTTTTGCAAATTTCCTCAACAAATCATTTTTTCCTCCAAAGATTATGTGATCAACATAAACCACAATAATCAAGATCTGATCTAAATAAATTTTGTAGTGCAAATTACTCTCAATAGATCCCTTCTAAAATCCTTGTATAATCAAATATTTGTCCAATCTTCCATACCAAGCTCTAGGTGCCTTCTTCAATCCATACAACACTTTTTTAAACCTACAAACAACATCTAGATCATTTCCAAACTTGAATCCCTCTAGTTTTTCAATGTAGACTTCTTTCAATTCTCCATTCAAGAATGTTGACTTAACATCCATCTGGTAAACTTTAAAAAAATTATATGTTGCAAATGCTAAGAATATCCAGATCGCTTTCATCTAGGCAACATGGACATAGGTTTCATCAAAATCAATATCTTCAATTTAAGTGTAACCCTTTCAAACAAATCGTGTCTTGTTTCCCATTACATTTCTATTTTCATCTAGCTTGTTTCAGCATACCTACTTTGTACCAATCACTTTCTTGTCAACCGATTTGGCCACAAGTTCCCAAGTCCATTTTTTCTCAATCTGATCAAGTTCTTCCTCCATTGCTCTTACCCAGTTTTGATCATTACATACTTCTTCCACAATCTTAGGTTCAATCTCTGAAAGTAGACACAATAATACTTGTTCTTGAGTAGCTCTACTTGTAATGATGTTTTTATTCTTATCTCCTATAATCTAATCCATTGAGTGATTCCTTTGTACATACCTTAGAGTCTTAGTTGTATATGTCATATTTTTCTTCGTCTCTTCTTCTTTCTTGTCTTATTTATCTTTATCCTCTATGTCAAATTCATACTCAATGTATTTTTCAGGAGTTTTCTGAATGTCTTCATCAACCTTCACATTCGCACTTTCAAGTATCTTTTTCAGTCTTTTGTTGTAACATTGGTACACTTTTCTCCTTGTAAAATATCCCAAAAATATGTCTTTGTCAGCTTTTTTGTCAAACTTTTCAAGATTGTCTTCATCTCTCCTAATGTAACACTTCCAAAAACCTTGAAGTATTTCACTATAGGAACCCTTCCATGCCATAGTTCATATGATGTCTCGTCACATTTCTTTAAGTAAAGAACTTTGTTAAGTGTATACACTGTTGTATGTATTGCTTCTCTCTAATAAACCCATTTCCTTAATCATGGTCCTTGTTGCTTTTGTAACTGTCTCATTCATCAGTTCCACTACATCATTTTGTTGTGGTGTTCTAGGGGTTGATAACTATATTTTAGTGTCATGTTTCTCACAAATATTGTTAAATTTGTCATAAGTAAACTCTCCTCTATCAAATCTCAAAGACTTAATCTTTCTACCAACTTCATTATCAGCTCTTTCTTTAAATGATCTGAGTTTCTCAAATTCTTTTGATTTCTCGCTTAAAAATACAACCCAAGATAATTTGGAATAATCATCAATAAAAACTTGAAATATCTCTCACCTTATAAGCTTCTTGTTTTGGTAAGACCACATAGGTCAGTGTGCAAAATATCCAATAAACTGATAGATGAATGATCTTTTCCTTCGAATGGCTCTCTTGTTTGTTTTCCTTCTCAACATCCCTTACAGATAAAGTTGTTTGGTTTACGCACTCTAGGCAAATCTTTTATTGCACATGTTAAACTTATGCTTACCAAATTTTTGAAATGAATGTGACACATCCTCTGGTGCCAAAGTCAATTGTCATCAGTCCAAGATACTAAGTAACTCTTTGTAGCTCCTTCTAGTTGATACATATTTCCTCTTGTTCTTCTGCCAACTACAATAATTATTTTGGACTTCTAAAACAACATTGTATCCTGAAACACAACATTGTATCCATTTTCGTACATTTGTTGAACACTTAAAAGATTATGACATAAACCATTCACATAGTAAACATGGTCGGTGTTATGCTTTCCATCAAAAGTAATAGAACCAATTTAAACAATTTGTATTGTCTTATCATCACCAAATCTAACAGGACCTCCATCATATTTCTCAAGTTTCACAAATTTTATTTTATCACAAGTCATATGATTTGAACATCCACTATCAATCAACCAATCATTCTTATTCCTTCTAACAAACAATGCAGTGTAAGTGTTATCATCAAATTCCAAGAAAATGTTAGAAATATCAAATCTAGGTTTTTCTTGTTCTGTAAAAAATAAACAGTCCTCTTGATCTGATTCATCATCTGATATACTAGCATTTTCGTTAGCATAGTAGGCCTTCTTAGTGAATTTCTTAAACTTTTGTCTTGTTCCTTTCTCCAGACACCTAGTTGCTAAATGACCAATCTTTCCACATCTAGAGCATTTAAGGGGCAACATACCTTTGTATTTGTCAGTACCTTTCTTCAACTTCCTTGCAAAGATTACTTCCAACTCATCTGAACTATCATCTTCTGGATCTTCCTCTATCTTTGTGGCTTTAAAGGTTGTCTCAGATATGTTATTTTCTTTTCTGAATTTCCTCAACTCAAATGTGGTCAAGGTGCCAAACAATTGTTCTTTGGTAAACTTATTCAGATCATAAACTTCTTCAAATCATAAACTTCTTCAATAACAGAGATTTTGTCATTGTAGCACTCTAGTATAGTCACTAAAGTCTTTTGTGTGACATCTTCATCTGTTATAGTGTCACCTTGATTATTGACTTCATTCACAGCATTGTCAACCCTCTGAAAGTAGCTTGCAAAAGCTTCACCTTCTTCCATTCTCAGATTCTCATACTGACACTTAGTAATTAACTTCTTGGATAACTTAATCCTATCATTTCCTTCATAGATTTCTTTCAAATTTTCCCAAACTTCATAAGCAGTATTCAATGAAATAACCTTTGTCAACTCATTTTTTTATAAAGCACTAAAAATTGCATACCTTGCTTTTTCATTCTCCTCATAGGCTAAGATTTCATCTTGAGTAGTAGGGCTATTCTGAGGTGCGACATACTTTGTTTTTACAACTTTCTAGGTAGTGTAACTGATATAAATTATACAACCTCTCACATGCACTTTACAATAACTATAAACGGATCCATCAAACATAGGAATAGTCAATTTGTGTGTCATTGGATATACCTCAAATGGTTAAGCTCTCTCTAAGGAACCAATGCTTTGGTACCAATTGTTGAACAGGCTGAATAACTAAGAAGGGGGGTGAATCAACTATAATAAAATAATGTATTTAACCTTAATTAATCCGATGAATACTTAAAGTAATATGAAACTTAAAACAAATAAGAGCACAAAACACCATACACCATGAACACCAAAATTTACATGGAAACCCAAGATGGGAAAAAACCACAGATAAACTAATTCTCGTCAATAAAACATCGGTTAAGGTGACACTGGTCAAAGTGGTTTTTACATGGGCTCATTGCTAGTTTTCTCACTGTAGGTAAGGTTTACTGTCAGTAGGCTCACTATTGGTTGGGCCAACTACCCAGAAGTAACAAGGCTTGTTGCCAATACAAAAAGGCTCACTGCCACAATATAGGAAATGAAAAGAATCCACCACTAAATCACTATCACCAACAATTAGCAACACATAAATGATATACCATTCAACTACCAGTTGCACTAACTCGCATATACATCAATACACATATATGTCCTTTTCAGATTCGCATTCACTTAGCATATTACTCACATACTTCATCGAATAGAATCATCGCTCTCTTATACTATGTCATGCCAACAACTAGATCGGCATAATACAATTCGAAATAGGTCGCATCAAAGCATTTCCGCGTTGGTAAGGAATGAAACATGGACCACGCAAATTCTCCTTGTTCAATTCAACATGCCTCGCACACAACAACACACTATACATTCATCGTGATCTTCATAAACAAGAAATAGGATCTCTATGGTACAATGCAAACACTTGAACTGAAGTACAACAACCACATTCTAGATAGTACCAAACCAAAAGAAATAAACCATATTATGTTGCAAGATGAATGGGACTAGCACGAACACGGCTAAAGATAGATCTTCACACTACATCATCTAGAGCACACTACACTAGATCACCAAAGCATCAAATCCACATCTAAGCATAGGATAGGTTGACATCGATGACAACCATTAGTGTCAACAACAATAATATCATCATGATCACATTCCAACAATAATATCATTCTAGTTGATTCTATCAATGAAGTGAATTTAGTTAATTCAATAATCCAATTGATCCATTCTATTACATTCTAGGTGAAAATACAATTTATTCTTGTCATATTATTTCTCTTGTGTTATTGTGCTTTTCGTTAGGCCTTTAGCTCTTGGGTGGCTACCTTCGTAGCCAAATCTTACAATTTCCAAGATAACCCAATTCCTACTTCCACACTCTCCCTATAACCAATATCTAGCCTCTTCTTTCTTTGTGCTCAAACTTTCAGCCCTAACACTTGGCTTGCTAATTGAATGTTAACACTAAGAATCTACTAAACTAAAGTCTTTAAATTGTGTCCTTCCTTTTATCTTGTTTCCACCACTCAGCGGGACACATCTTTTAATTGTCTAATTTAATTGTTCATTATCATGACCTAATACTCTATTTTTTTTCTTGACCTTGTTACCCTCGTCTTTTTCTTTCCTCTCAGGTTCAGTCATTTTATCAGATAAGCCTAAGTTGAAGTTGAAGTTGAACTTTGTCAAGTTCAAGTTCAAGTTCAAGGTCTGTTGGAAGTCACTAGTAGATTACCATCTGCAAGGTCATCGGTCTTTCAATCTGTCTGATTTTGAAAGTCGAACTTGAACCCAAGTTCAAGTTCAAGTTCAAAAGCAAGGTCCAAATCATGGAATATTCTGGTCGAATGATTATTTTTTGCAGGAAAGTTCCTATTAAAAGAATCTTAACCAAATTCAAACTTTTGGGAAAAGTTTCATGCGAAGACATCGGATTTGATGAGACAGTGTAGGCATGTCGTAATGTGATGTATGACAGCTAGCGACGCAATACGAAAGGGGCCATCATTGTAAAGAGTGTGATAACCAGGAAAGGTTATTGGGAACCGGAGGATTTGTGCCGATTTGACATAAGAATTAATGAAAAGAGCATAATGTGTCATGTCAATAACCTCTTGCATAAATACATTTATTCTTTCCGTTCTGCACGAATCTATCCAAGATCTTCGTCAGCCTTGATAATAAATAGAAGCCTTTATTATCAATTGTTATCAGATTCTTTTGGAGAAAGGGAGCAGCGAAAATTGTGGTAAGGAATTGCAGAGGAACTATGCACAGTAAACTGGTGAGTTATCCTCTTCTCTCACAACTTTCAGTTTGTGGTTTCAAAAGGAATGTTGTTCCTGTATATTGTAAGATTCTCTTGTTTTTTAATAAAATGCCTCTTTTTTGTCCCAAGCTCCCGAAAATAGAAAGCACAACTCGCTTACTGGTCTCTCTCCCCGAAATTTGTGATACTTCCCTGGTAAACGTGAGTTTGACGAAATTATGTGAAAGGGTTAACAATGCACCAGAAGGATCTTTTTCTAAGAAGTTCGCCGGTAGTGGACTAATGGAAGTTGCAGCATTTCCACCGACCCTAACGTGCCCAGAGCTAGTGCTAGAATGCGCAAACAAGTATGATGCTAAGAGTGGGTGTATTAAGAACGCCTCGTGAGAGATTCTAGGAAAAATTAGTAGGGAAACGCTCATAGCGGCCTTAAAAATTTCTCACAAAGAGCCCCACGAACCCTGGACCTACATAGAGGCAACCGTGTTTATGAAGGAGATAAGAATAAATTTAATTCTCTTATCGCACAAAAGCTAGTTATCAAAGCCAAAAAAGGAGGCTCATGGTTGTCGAAACCTTTGACTATTGAACACTTCTAAAAGGAGATAGCATATATTATTTTCATTTTAAATAGAGTAAAAGGAAACGAACATGCCTTTCACTAGGAAGATTGGATGTATTGATTTATCCAGAAGATATTGGGAGGGGAGAAGTTTATTAACTGAGCTGAGTTAATAGCTGAGAAAATTCACAAAGAGCTCCTAAACCTAACCAATTTAACCTCATTTTATATGACTTTCTACCTCTTAGATATCCTAGCTTGTTGTAAAGACTAGGAGGGTTTACCCCATGAGCCTTGGAGCAATGATATGAAGATTTATGAGTATTACAAACATTTGTAGAATGAGAGGTTTGTAGAAAAATTCAAAATAGTCAATGTTGTGTTCTTGGGAAAACTGGTCTTTGAACTGCATGGTAAAGAAAATAGCAGGCTTACTAAAGAAGCCATGCAGGTGATAAATGTCTATGGATGTTACTTTGTCCAATTTCCTAAATTTACCTATATTAGAGTTGGAGCATTTGATGAAAAGCCTCTGAAGTTGATGAGATATTGTTTGGATAATGTGGTTTTAAAGGAAATTTGTAGACAACTGGTTATTGTTGAACAAAAATCAGGAAGTTCTAAAAAGTCCTCGGGTGTCATGTTTCCCATAGAGCTTGGCCACTATAGATGCAAGAGCTTCCAAGATGCTCTGGCAATGGAAGGTGAACTTCATGCCTTAAATTTGAAATCTTACATTCCTAGAGCCAATTTTGATTATAGAGGATTTGCCAAAACAAATATGAATGTTCCTTCCACGTTTATGCATATACCAGAACATGAGGACTATTGGGCTAATTGCTCAGATGATTTGGAAGTTACGAGAAGACTGTGGTCCAGAATGACTTTGAGGCAGATTGTCACCTTTCAGGTTAACTTGGATATAGATGGTGTCGAAGAGGATGAAAATGTAGATGTGCTCGACCCTCAATATCTCGAGCAAATTGAAGCTCTCCCTATTCTAGAGATAGATTGGACAAAAATGGAAGAGGATAACTTGCAGTCTAGGATAGCCAATGTGATAAGAAGGATAGAAAAATGGCTACAGAAGAAGAAAGCTCCTAAGATCATTTCTTAGCCCTCAGGAAAACAAGTAAAATCAAAGAAAAAGAATTTCGTGAGAAAAGCTTCGATTTCAACTAACCCTATTGTTGATAATTCTACTACGGGTGATCTTGAACTTGAAGTTGAACTGGTCTCTCTGAAGGTTCAAGTTTAACTTCAAACTAAACCTATCACGTGGATGACCCTCTCAAGCAGCGAGATAAAGAATAAAGAAAAGGAGCCTTTAGTAAACCCCAACATCGTGGTAGACTTGGATTCCCCTGAAGCTAAGCAACCAGAAGAACCAATTCCTGATTTCAATTTGCCCAATATGTCTGACAGTCAACAGGTTCAAGGGGACACAGATAGCATTCTAATGGACTCCCTTGCTCTACCGAGTGGTCATGAGACACCCAAAAAGACTTCGATAGCTCCAAAATGGCTCGAGAATTCCATAGCCAAGAAATGGAGTGGTGTGCCATTGTCTTTACCAATTGAAGATGTAGTGAGCAAGTGCCTGGGTAAAACCCCAAAGGTTAAGAAACCCAAGACTGAATCTAGAATTGAGTTCAATGAGGATACTGGCCATTGGATGGCAAAAATTGCCAAGCCAGTGAATGACAAAGGAAACGAAGATGTCTCTGTGCAAGACTACCAAATATCAAAAGTTGACTTGGGAAAGGATAGCAGAGTAGTACTTACGAAAATCTTTGAAGTGTCAAATAGGAAAATTGCTAACAGGGTGTGGAAAGATGCCAAAGACAAATAAGAAATGAAAGAAGTGATGAAGAACATGGCCCAATACATATGTCATTCAACATCCGAAGCCCCTTCCTTTGAATGAAATGCTAGCTTCGATCGACGTTAAGTCCCGAGTCAATCAAAAAAAATTGGACCAGGTGCAAAGAAACAGAGCAGTTACCAGAACATTCGAAGGCTGGATAGAACATGTCAAGTCTGAAGCCATCAAGCACGTAGGTTGTTTAAATGAATCTCACAAGAAGGCCAATAGCCTTACCAAAAAGGTTGAATCAAATGTTGAAACCTAGGAAAATGAAAAGGGAAATTGGGCTAAGGAAGTCTTGTGGATGGAAGAGATACAAAAATATGGCCTAAAGAAATTTCTTGCAGAACGACCAGTCCCAGGTTTAGATGATAAAACCCTTTATGTCCTAAGGGAATGCATTGAATGGAGGAATGAAGTCATTGCACAGGGAGTCTCTGAAATTAAAGATTTGCTTAAGGAACTAGAAATAATAAAAAGACATAATTCAGAGTGACATTGAATGGATTGACAAGCAATGTTATGGGGCAGAAGAAGAATCAACCAAGTTGAGCGAAGAGGTTATTAAGAACCTGCAGGTGAAATTTGATGAGCTAAAGGAAATGAAGATGTTGGTTGTGTAGGATTTCTCCAAGGTTGCTCGTATGGAATCGATGTTGATAATCAATCAGAAGCATCTGAAAATGCACAATGAGAAGGTTGCGCAAATCTGAAAGGACAAAGAAGTATGGAAACAAAGGATTGCATATCTTGGGTTGCCACATCAGCAGGTCATTTCCGCATTCACTGCCGCTTATGAGAACTGGAAGGCTTCTCAGTTGGTTTTTGTTTCGTCATATTAGGCCTCGCAGACACTTGGATGGACTTAGGAGGCGCTTCATGCCATAGTTCTGTTATTTTCCTTTTTATGCTTTAAAATTAGTTATGGCAACTAAAACTATCTACCTCTGGTGAGGTAACTTTAACTATGGTAATTTCTAGCCCTGCGTGGCTATTTATATGAAGACTAAAAACTAATGGAGGGTCGGCTCTCTGAGATATCAGAAACTATTTTTTGAATATCTATGCTTTTGTTTCTTTTAAAACTGATATGATAAAATGTATGTAAAATCTTGTGGTTTTATATATTAAGCTATTCGAGTAGTGAATATTGTTGTTCATTAATGCATGTGATCTATTTTCTTGTGGAGATAAATCGTATGTGAAGAGGCTTTATTTTATTATATGAGTTAATCCTGCATCTGAAGCAGCTGAGAGAATATGTTTAAAGATCTTAGTTCTAATCATGTGGATAATCATTATTATCAAATTTGAATGGTTCTTTAACTTGCACATTCTTTTCGTATTGATGAATTGAATGTTCTGCCTTAAGTATTTTCTGGTTAAAAATACCCATAATTTACATTCTTTTGTAAATAAGATTGGATTGAATATTTTCTAGCAAGGTAGCTGCACCTTGAAAAATTGTAGAGAGTTTGCTATCATAGAAACTCAATTGTTAGTGTTGTAATTGTTTCTTTTCTTTCCGTTTTATGAGAATCATTTAATTAATTTTTGGGAAAGGAAAAATTGTTCACTTACAAACGCCATAGTCATGTTCGATTTCCTTGGACTACTGTTAACACTCTAGTACCAACTACCTCCCAAATTGCACTTTTTGGTGTCCTCTCAAGATGTCAACTAAGTTGGGGATGTCCCTACAACACAACCGAAGTTGTGAGCCATGTTTAAGCGATAGTAGTTGGTTCAAAACTCAAGTAGATCACTCCTGAAGATGAAAGAACTGTCCTCCCTGAGGTAGTTCGTTGAACGGTACACTAAGTCGAACGGTAGCTACAGTGCAAGTGATCACTCCCGAAGATGAAAGAATTGCCCGCCTTGAGGTAGTCTGTAGTACAAAGAGCTTCTTGACACAAAACAAGGGCAAGTATGAAAGCGTCATGCGGAGGGAGGTACACTAAATCAAATGATAGCTACAACCCAGGTGATCACTCCCGAAAATGAAATAATTGCCCACCCTGAGGTAGTATGTAGTACGAAGAGCTTCTTGACACAAAATAAGGACGGAGGAGAGCAAAACAAGGACGAAGGAGGGAGGTACGCTAAGTCGAACTGTAGCTACAACCCAGGCGATCACCATCAGCACAAACAGTCGAACGAAAAACAATGAAGCTAGCAGAATAAATGACAGACAGGAGAGGACAAATAAGGAGACAAGGAGGGACAAGGGGGTGACAAAGGTGGTCGCAAGAAGGATTTGCAAGAGAGGAGATGAGGAGAGATAAGAAGAGAAGAGAGATAAGAGGATGAGGAGAGATCAAAATTGGAAGAGCAAGCAGGTGGTAATGCCTCAGCGAATAAGTCTCAAGGGATAGGGTCCCCCATTCTGGCCCCACTAGTTCATAGCTCCAATCAAAAGTGCTCACAGATAAAAATAAAAAAAATAAAATGCCCACTAAGTTCTTTAAGGTTTCTATCTAAATTCTCATTTTGTGCAATCAATTTCTACTTCCCACATCCTTACGTAAACCTCTCTCATGGATTCATGTTATAAGAACCTCTTCCAATGCACCTCAAACCTCACAATTCCTTCCTCATTAGCTCATTTGTTCAATCAATTTCTAGTTCCCCCGTCCTTACTAAAATCTCTCATGGATCTATGTTGTAAGAACCTCTTCCAATGCACCTCAAACCTCACAATTGCTTCCTCGTTATCAATTAATTGGTTCATTTTGGAAAGCTTGAGTTCACATTTCTTACTCTATGTCCTTTCCCCTCAGCTCTTGATTTCTCATATGCAATGTTCATGATTAATAACTTAAGGCTTATCAATCAAGTTCGCTTCCTAAGGCCTTTGACTTTCTAAAGAAAGGTTTTCCAAGACCTTGATCTTGATTACCAATAATTGGATCTCTAGTTCATTCATCACATTTCATCCGATTGCTTTGTTTTAATGCATATGCAAATATGGAAAGTCAAATACCACCTCTATCATTGTCGGGACACTTTTATCAACACCACCTGATTACTTATGGAGCCAACACCCCCTTCTATGAACTTTGTTTTTGGCAATTGTTGGTACTTGTGATATGCACACATGCATTTAAACTAAATCATGACAAAATGCCCAATTCATTAAGCATTAAAATCGTCACCTTACTTTCCTATAGGATTGTTAAGCATTCAACCTTTATAAAACCACCAAAATCAAGATACTTCTTCCTTTATAAAACCACCAAAATCAAGATACTTATTCCTGTCTAACTCACTTCAATGTAATCAAACCATCAACAGCCACTACATCCTATCTACTTATATCCCTTAACTTATACTGCCTATTATTCTAAATATGCACTTTTGTACCTTTGTAGTTTAATTCCAACACCTATTTAAAGTGCCATGTTACAAGAGTGATTTGCATGCATTTATGTACATGTTTTATTGCCATGGTTGTAAAAGGATTTCAACATGCTTCACTACCATGGCTGTAAGTCTAAACAAGCAAATGACGAAATTCTTTGGATTGATGCCCATTTGAAAAGGAAATTAGAAATTTATAGGCCCAAGTATTCAAAGGAATTTCACATTATATACCTCTTCTTGAGGTCAAATGACTCTTTACAAATTAATACCCAAAACTGTGCTTAAAACAAACAAGATAATGTACACCAAGTCTCCCAGAAGCATCTCGCATAACAGCCTCAAGGAAATAAGATATTGGCACATACACCCACACGGATGTTTGAATGTCAGATAAATAATAGTTCTATCTTGATATGCTTTAAGCATGAGCATTGTCCCCTCTTCATATAAAGTACATATTACCGATGCTTCTACAAAGCTAATTTCACAAAAACCTCATCCAACAAATATAAATACAGGATCAATTAACAATTGTCTCCATCACAATCATCTCTACTGTCATTGAGCTCTCCCATCATTAACTTTGCATACAAACTCTCCCTTAAAATAATCGATATCACCGAAAAGGAATATCAACTTAATTGCAATAGAGTTTCACAACAGAATCAGCCCCTGCTGTAAACAACCAAGGCTGCTTAGGATGAAATTGGCAGTCCAAAATGCCTGAAATCGCAAAAAAAAATAAAACAATTTGTCATTGTAAGTCATACCCGGCATTGAAAAATTTTATTACCAAAGAACTACCATTACTTCAAAGTTCAAACACACATAGCTGACAAAAAATTATAATAAAATCATGCTTAACAGCATCGAAGATAAATTAATAATTAGTCAAAAACCTTTAAAATCTTATGGACACACCTCTTTCATTTACACTGCTGTGTCCTCGAAGAACCTTTAAAGGAACAATTAATGGATTCTGAAGCAAATCAGAATAAACCATTCCATGAAAAATATGTGCTGTAGAGTCATCAGAGCACGACGCAAACAGAGGATACGAACAATGAAAAGCTACAGCAAGGACATCTTTGGAATGATTCCTGGGCAAATTACATAAAACAAAATGAGATAACTGTACAGAATTGACATATACATGCCATCTCAAACCATCGGAATCATGAAAATATTCAAAATTTATCCAGAATTGTAAACAGCCTGAAAATGGTATTTAACATTATTACTTAAGAGTTCTGTAAGGAGTCGTTGAAAGATCCATATCAAACCAGCATATTTTGCCTTCCTTGCTCCCAACAATTAGATTATCTCCTGCATATTATTAAACAGAAAAACACAAAATTCTAAGTAATAGGCAAGTTATAACTACAGGAAAACCAATATTTCAATAAACATCGCATATTTAGGACATGTAAACTTGGTAAAGCATTTTTATTACCTCCAGGATGGATGGCCATGGACGAAACCTCATGCAGACCTGTAACAAGCTTCTTCACAAGCTGTTGCTTTACAAGATTGTAAACACGAATGTGCATCTTGGTAGCAACAAAGAAAATTGGTCTGCTTGGGTGGAAAAGAACACAAACAACATGACCATGCATTTTTTTAAAAGGGTTTTGAGTTTGGTGCTTAGATAGCTGGTGAATAAGTACTGCCCTGGTATTAGGTGCCATTACCGGTCAAGGAATCTACAGCTTCCACTCTCTGAATTATTGTATTATGATCTCAATTATATAAAATATAGGTAGTTGTCAAAGCAACAGAAAAAACATACTAATATTTAAATAACAATGCATATAGTTGAGACCTTAACAGCAATATAGAGTGCATAGCAATAGCTGCAAACGTACAGGTCTCAAGAAGTAAACAAATAAACTCAATGATCTTCCATCCCTCTCAAAAGATATTTATTAAAATTTCAAAACTCATATAAGAAATTTCATATTACCTTGGATTGTTCAAAAATGTTGAAAAAAACATTGTACCACACTAGAAAATTGTCTTGGTTTCATGGTAGCATAAAAGAAATTGATTGATGTAATCAGAATAATGTGAGTTTTTTTTGTCAACAAATGGATATGACTGTTAAAAGCTACCATGATAGCGTCTGAGAGGCAGATGCATGCAATAGTATGGCTGTTAATTAGATAAGGATTCACAATGTAAAAGACATAACAGCAAGGACGCCAATTTTTAAATACAATTGAGTAATTAGGTGGTTCAAAATAAGGTTATTATTTCACTCCAAAAAACATAGAACAAGCAGGTAAATCACAAAAAGCCACTTGAAGTAACAATCAAACATAGTTGAATGCCAGTAATTATATCGGCTGAAACATAGACCTTGTAATGCACACTTTCATATATATTTTCAACCTTAAATTGACAGTTGAAATTAAAAACTCCCTAAAAACTGACAATGAAAAAGCTACCAAAAGGATATCATCTGGTGAAACTGTGGCAAAGTAGTCCCCTTTATGATGCCAAGATATTGAGTGCACAGGCTGCAAGAGCAACCCATAAAAGCAATGGTTACACTTAACTGTCCCATTACATGTAAAACATGAATATCGTATGAACGGGATGGATATTAATAATGTGATAAAATTCATACAAACATTCATGCATATGCCAAGTCTACGATAGAAAATATTTTCAAGTACCTTCTGATGGATTAGTTTGAGAGCATTGAACTTTTCATGTTGAGTCCACTTAACTGGCGAGGTATCATCAGCTGAAGTAATTGCTAGGTTACACATTATAACATATAATTGCCACCAACTATACCATCACTTCTGTGAAAATTAAAATGAATACAATAAACAGCTTTAATGTTTGCAAAGAACAAGAAATAACAATATAAATCCAACCTGAAGCGTCAGTTGATATGGGATGTGTTATCATTCGCAATAATTCGGCTACTTTTTCTTGATCTTCTTCAGTTCCAAGACCAGTATTCAATACAAGAACTTCTTCATCCCTTTGTAAAGGGGCACATAAAAACCACATATCAGAAAGAATCTAGATGTTAACCAAGCAATCACAAAGAGAATAGCATAAAATATGAAACTCTCAAGTTTTGAGATATTTTAGAGAGTATGATGTGTATGTGACATACACTGCAATTAACAGAATAGAAATCTCAGATACTGGGTTCCATGCAATATGGTGAATGGGCCTGCCAATGTCCCAAAGTTTAATACAACGTCCAGTTTGCACCTCCCAAATACGTACGGTACCATCTATTGAACCTGTACAATAAAAAATAAAACTCTTTCAAATTAGTCAAGTCATATTCTCCCCAAGAACAGATGAAACAAGAGACAATAGGAAAGCTCTTCCAGCAGATCGATTTTTCAACAAACACATGAATGGAGTAAATTTGACTATGGCATTATCTTGAGCCAGAGTTGTTCAAAGGACAACACTATAATCTCATCAACTGTGTTGTTTGGAAGAAATGCAAAATCACGTTTCTAATATAATTTGATTTGCAAATCTAATGAAAGCTGTAAATGATAACCACCAACTGGAGGCCATTGGAATGGAACTGAATGCAACCAGGAATATGCAAATGGCATGTCCCCTTCATTTGCTGAGCATGAGAATATTATTCAATTTGATAAAAGTGTCTATAAACACTAACTAATAGTAATAAAGTATTAATATATTAATATTATTAATTTTAAAATAAAAAAAGATAAATAAATAAATACTAAATAGCAATATCACTCTTCCTGGTCAGCACCAAAAAGAATCAAATTCGGCTAAATGGAGATTCAAAATGCAAGTGTGTCTAATGGCACTCCAGGTGGATCCTGGGCACTGAATTTCGGGAATTTTTTTTAAGTTTCTGCTTGTTTAAAGCTAGCTTCCTTCTGAGACAAAAACCTTAGCATGGGTATGCCCAGGTAAGACAAAAGCCCTCCTGGTGTCTGAATTTCGTAGTCAACTGAGCCATTAAGGAAATAATGGTTCCTATTTTCACTTCCAGGATGCAAGCACAACAAAAGACTTTGTGGAGGGCCTGAGATCTTGGAATGCTCTAGGGAAATTGCAGCATATACAAAATATGAGGTGGAGTGACACATATCTGGTGCAACTCACAAGGTGCCAATATCCTATATTACACCCTATCGCCACTGCTGAGCAGTTTCCACTGCAGCAAAAAACTCCTGTGACTGAAGTTTTGAGGAGGTTGCTGATCAAGAGAGGACTATATAAATTCATTCCTGCAATTCTTCTTTTATGTTTGTGGAGCGCCATACTTGTAAGGCTTCCTGTATACACATGCTCCAAGACTGACACTTGTGAAGCTCTATAAATTATAATACTTGCACAGGATGTTTTAATCAGCAATGGATTCCTCATTTCCAGTGATGATGTATTCTGAAAAAGTTTATTGCTGTCTTCAATACTGTAGAAACAACAAATTGCATTGTTTAATGACATTTCCAGTAGTTAGCCAAAATTGAACAAATGATTGTGTGAGTATGCTACATTGGCATTAGAGCAGGCAGTCCTGCCAGCCTGCTGGGTAAAATTTGTGTATGCACCTGAGCCAAAGGGATCAGCAAGCTTTGGAGAGAAATAAATTAGAGGCTGAGTCACAGCAGTTGGCGTCTGGAAGGAAAGATAGAAGCAAGATGTCAGATCAGGGATGAGAACTGGGATGCTTTCATGTAAATCCAGCAACAAATTGCACAAATCCAAGAACAAATGATAGAATAACAATAGCAAACAACACAAATACTTCTCCAATGTCAAATGTTGCAGAATATGAACAATGCAAACAATCATATCAGATCTGCACAAGACAATGGTGTAAAGAGCAACGATTCAAATCAGAATGGGTCTAAAAATTAAAATAGCATAGTTCTTAGACGTACAAAGCCTTCATTCTTGCCTCAAGTTGCACCAACACATCAGAAGGAACTGGAAGAGTTGAATCCGACAGAATATGATTTCAATGCAAGTATAGATGCCTATTTGCAACTTGATCTGAAGCTGAAGCATTAAATTCCATTTATACAATTCCATAATGCAAGATGTGGATCAAGTGGGAGACACCCTATGCAGAAAATTAAGAAGGGTCTTCAGTATAGGGTAAGCTGACTCTCCCAACTTTTGATGGCTCGTGAAAGGATACTGCATGAGCTTGGGTTCAAAAACTCAACACATATTGATATCTTTCACTTAGCCCTATGAAAGAGATGAAGCTGTCAAGTTTGTCATCCTTCATTTGGATGGTATAGCATGAGTGGTGGCATCATGGGCCGATCACACAAGGGCACCGCAATGTTGTGATGTATGTTGATTTCACACAGAGGCTCATAGAAAGGTTTGACAGGAAGGATCCTAAGGTTCAAAGAATTGACACATTTCTAGTGAGTTTCAGTCATGGTGCCAAACATTACAAAAAGGAGGTTTATGTTCCTAATTATTGAGGGGCTCTCAGTCACTTTGAGGCTTGGTTAGGGCTTTTGAGCCTACTTCTATGCAGGAAACTATTTGGAAGGCCTTAAGTTTGGAAGATACTATAACCAAGAGCAAGCCCTTCCCTATGAACATAGTTGAAAAACTCGGACTCCACAATAACTTGATAGGCAAATTTTAAAAGCTCGGGACTCAACAAAAACTCGAGGAAAAGCTCGACAATAACTCAACTACTTTATTGAACATTTAAAAATACATGAATCTTTAAAAAAAATCCTTCAAAAAAACATATTACTAAATTTGTTAAGCTTATTGCTAATTTTCATCATATGTAAATCAAAATTAGAGTTTAAAAATTAATACATATTATAGACCAAAAAACAAGTTCAACCTCTAAATGAGTTACAATGCCACTTCCATTAGCCATGTCATATGTAAAGTCACCTCATCTTCGTCTAAACAGATTTTTGGCAAGTTGTGCAATAATAACATCTAATTTAGCACACTCAAGAGTTATATCCCAATTCCTTGTCACCCCTCATTGTAATCAAATTTCTTATTTGACAGATTCCAATAAATAATGGGGATTTGGGAGTGGAGATCCCAATAAGGTTGAGAGGCAATGCCCCTCATGGGGGTCTGAGGGCAATGCATGCACTCGCCAAATTGAGGCATAGTTTTGGGGGAGTTTGTTGTAAAAAAGGATCACAACAACTTAAAGTTCTTCCTCATTCAAAAGGATTTGAATAATAGACACCAAAAATGGATAAGCTACAAGCCTATAATTTTGACCTTCAATATGTTAAGCAAAAGAATTATGTGGTGGCTAATTCACTCTCTATGAAAGCGTCATTTGCACTCCATGACTGTTATATTTGTTGATTGGAAGGCTCTATAATACCTAAATATGCCAAACACACCTTTGTTATTGTAATGTCCCCTTCCCAACAGTAGGCCATTTTGATGCCTGATTAGTCTATCTATCCATCCGGATAGGCTAATGCCTTTGTTTTGAAGGATGCCAGCCAGTCACAGGTTTGCGTGGGCAAATATTTATTATTTGGGCTCTGTTTCTATAGTCAAAATCACTTTATTTTATAAAGTGTTGTTATAAAGTCACTTTATATTTTAAAGTTACTTTATGTTATAAAAGTGACTTAAGTGAGCTTTTATCCCACATGGCTTAGTTTGGTGTGCTTGCACTCACTTCGAGGTTATAAAAGAGAAAAGTACATCTCGGAAAAAGCACCACGAAATAATATAAAACAAAAGAAAATAGAAATATGGTTACTTGGTGACTAGTTATTTCCGAGGATGCAAACCCTCTAGGAAATCTGAAGAAGGTTGGACGCAAACCTAGCTTTCTTCCTTGGGTAGATTTATTCAGAAACTACATTTGCATAAAAAGATGATCTTGGTTTTCAGTGGATGTTTCTCAACCTTCATGCTCTAGTTTATTCAGCTACAGTTCGGCAGCAATAGACATCAGTATTTGGCCTCAATGGAATAACCTGGACTGCACTCTCGAAATCTTCTACAGGTATTGTCTATTGTGTTCTTTCTGGATCATTTGTATATCAATTTCGATACTACAATTAGCAAAAGAGTCTTCAAAGGGGAATGTCGGCAGCAAAGACGCATTGAGATTCAGTGAATTGCAACTGGGTGTGTACACGGCTAAAGAGCCAGTGCGGATTGAGGCCCGAGCTAGGTGTGTACGTAGTGAAGCACCAGCACGTGACTGAGGCCAAGCTGGGTGTGCACACGGTGAAGAAGCCAGCATTGATTGAAGCCCGAGCTGGGTGGTGCGTTGTGAGGAACCAGCGTTTAACTGTGGCCGAGCTAGGTGAATACGCTGCTAAGAGCCAACATTTGAATGTGTTAGGGACGGTGGAAGACACCAGTCTGTGTAGGCCTAGGACAAAGACCGGTTGCAGAGAGGCTGCTATAGCAGCATAGTCGTAGCAAAAAACCACCACACGGGCCTAAGATACTCAACACTGGACAGGGAAAGGCTAACTGGTTCAAGTGTCTGGTGGCGGTGACATTGGCTAGGCATCTTGGTATTCTGAGACAGCATGCTTGCACATCCCAACCTTGGTGTATGACCGTTGGTCCCAACTCTCATCCTTAAGCAGTTTTCTGTACATTTATTATTGAATGAGAAATGTGTTTCCTTCACATCATTTGAACATTGAGTATTATTTGAAGTTTACTGCAAGTTTAGAATTACAAAAGTGTTTAATAGTTGTTGAAAGAAACAATATTCAAATATCTCATACATATTAAACAGTGGTAAAGAAAAACATCATTCTACACATAATTGCAAAACTATACTTTCAGCTGTTTGAACAACACCAGCATACAAAAGTTTAATGAAAATACAGTTTAGACTGGGTTAGGATACTACAGTGGTATCAGAGCCAACGGTCTTCTTAACCTAGTGGACATTTATTTACAGCTTGGGTAATGCTGTCCAGGCATGCATAATAGACACAGGGAATATAATTTCAAACATAACAGGGCTGAACAGGGACAGTTTGAACCATCAGTACAAGTAGATATTGAGAACAATCATACAGAGGAGGACGAGCATATTATCTTTGAACAGGGCACCCGAGGTACAGGCATGGCAGAGGAGGATAGAGAGGTCAGAGAAACAGTGAGGGCTCTTCGGGAAGGACAGGACCACATTGCTGATGTGTTACACCAGCTCACAGGGGTTATGCAGCAGCTGACAATGACAGCCAGGAGGCCCCAGAGCCATCACAATGGTGGTAATAGTGTACCAGGGTCACCTAGAGCTACTAGAGCAAGCACTTGTGCTATGGATAGGCCCCTTATGCCTACGTTCACAGGGAACAATGCAGAAGAAGAGGTAGCCCAGCCCGAGGCAGCAACCGGACTCCCGGATAATGTCGTAGCCGCACACGACGAGTGGGATATGTTACCTAACAGAGTCAAGGCTGACTTGACCTTCGTGCGATACATGGCACAGAAGAGGGATTTTAGTAGAGCACGGCAGGATAGGAGACCCAGGGGTCCGAACAGGGATCTAAAACATGCCATGAATAAATTGACCCTTCCTACTTTTGATGGCAGCGGTAGGATGTCCGCAAGAGCTTGGATTCACAAGCTAGATACCTTCCTGACCCTGAAACCCATGTCAGAGACAGAGGCAATTAAGTTCGCAACCATGCATTTAGAGGGTGTAGCTTATGATTGGTGGTACCATGGCCTCGTCACCCAGGATCACGGGTTGATTACATCATACGAGATCTTCAACACTAAGTTGATCACTTGCTTTGACCGGAAGGACATTGAGGTCTACTACAAGGAGTTAGCCCAGTTGAGACAGAGTGGGTCATTGGACCACTACATAGATAAGTTTCAGAGGATATCCATCATGGTTCTGGATATGGCAGAGAAGAGGAAGGTGATGCTGTTTATAGAGGGCCTGCAGGATAGATTCAGAGGATTGGTTAGAGTCCTCAAGCTGAACACACTGGATGACGCTATTTAATTAGCACATGACTTGGATTCACCATCTTCCATCCTACAGCCACTGAAGAAAACCTTTAAGGGGTCTTCTTCCTTTCAGAAAAATAAAAATCAGAATCAGAACACACCTCTTAGACTCGACTTCGAAACAAGGAATGAATTGAGAAGAAAGAAGTTGTGCTTCACATGCAGAGAGCCTTGGACTCCGGACCACATGTGCCTTGGGAAAGGCAAGATACACTACATTGAGGTAGTTTCTGATGATGAGTGAGCAGCAAGAGGGCAGCGATGATCGGGACAGTGATGAGGAGGCTCAGGACGAGCATGCAGTAGAGGGGAAGAAGAAGGTTCATCCGGGACAGCCCCCTATTACTTTAGCATCCCTCTCGGGTATTCCCGCATGTCACTCCTTTCGCCTCAAAGGGAGTAGTTAGAGGACAGCAGATCATTTGTCTTCTAGACACAGGTGCAACACATAATTTCATCAGCGCCGGTTTGGTTTCCAGGAGGACTCCCGATAGATAGCATTTCGGATTTTGAAGTAAAGGTGGCCAGGGGAGACTTGTTGAGTTGCACAGGGAGGATTTCAGGACTCCAAATTCACTTTGGAGATTATCTCCTAGAGTTAGATTTCTACGTCATAGACTTGGATAGTCTTGACGCCATCCTAGGCATGCAGTGGCTACAGACCCTAGGGCGATATACCATCGATCATCAGATGAAACAGCTAGAGTTTATGCAGGGTGATCAGTTGGTTACACTTAAGGCCATGATAGATAGTGGATCACGAGTGGTTTCAGCTCACAAGATGGAGGCCATCATCAGACACAGTAACATGGAGTGGGCAGCCCAGTGTTTCATATCCTCCAGACCCTCACTAGATTCAAGGCAGCAGATTCACACTGACATACAGGATGTGCTTGATAGGCACAAGCGGATTTTCGAGGACATCCCTCCAAGTATACCTCCTGATAGGGGCTTCGAGCACATCATTGAGCTGGAGGAGGGGGCCAAGCCCGTAATCACCACTCCTTATCGTCATCCTAGGCACTACAAGGAGGAGATTTAGAAGACGATTAAGGAACTTTTAGACATGGGGCACATCAGACCTAGTTCCAGCCCTTTTGCTTCTTTTGTAGTTTTGGTGAATAAGGATGGCACTCTTCGCATGTGTATTGATTACCGTGCACTGAATAAGAGAACCATCAAGAACAAGTACCCCATCCCCAAGATTGATGAGCTTCTAGATCAGTTGCATGGGGCAGTTTATTTCTCGAAGATTGATCTTCAATCTGGGTACCATCAGATACGTGTCCGAGATGAGGATGTCCATAAGACAGCCTTCAGATGCCACTACGGACACTACGAGTTTCTAGTGATGCCATTTGGGCTCACTAACACACATGCCACATTTCAGTCTTGCGTGAATCACATTTTTAAAATGCAGTTGCGCAAGAGCGTCCTGGTGTTCTTCGATGACATCTTGGTCTTCAACAGGACATGGGCAGAGCACTTACAGCACTTGGATGAGGTTCTGAGCATCATGGAGAGTCAGTCTCTATTTGCGAAAGAATCCAAGTGCGAATTCGGATTGACTGAGATTCTCTATCTGGGGTATGTGATAGGGGCAGATGGAGTTATGGTGCACCAGGACAAAATCCAGGCAATTCAGGATTGGCCACCACCGCGGAATGTATCAGATTCGAGAGGATTCCTTGGGCTATGTTCTTACTACAAGAGGTTTGTTAAGGGATTTTCTCAAACAGTGGCTCCCCTCACCTATCTCACTCGGAAAGGAACCTTCAGGTGGACAGATGAGGCTGAGGCAGTCTTCGACAAGCTCAAGACCTTCATGAGCACTTGTCCGATTCTGGCTCTACCGGACTTCTCTCACTCCTTAGTTTTAGAGAGTGATGCCTCGGGGAATGGGATTGGAGTAGTATTGATGCAGGACAAGCACCATATAGCATTCGAGAGCAGGAAGCTCAAGGATAGTGAGAGGTTTTATTCCACTTATGACAAGGAGATGCTTGCCATTATGCACGCCTTGGCTAAATTCAGGCAGTATCTAGTGGGTGGCAAGTTCACAGTCAAAACAGACCACAATAGTTTATGCTACTTCCTGGAGCAGAAGGAGTTGAATGAGAGACAACAAAAGTGGGTCAGTAAGATTCAAGCTTATAATTTTGACATTGAGTATGTCAAGGGGAAGAATAATGTTGTGGCTGACGCACTCTCCAAGAGACCTTCAGTAGCAGTTTGTTGTGTACTGTCAGAGATTTCCGTTGATTGGAAATCTCTTTTGTTGGTTGAGTATTCTAAGAATACTCAAACTTGTCAGGTTTTGGACGGTCAGTTTCCGGATAGCAGGTACAGGGTGGTTGATGACATTATCCTTTATAAGGATAGGATCTACCTAGTGCCAGACTCTAAGCTTAAGGCTAAGATATTGAGGGTTGTTCATGATGTACCCACGACAGGACATCTGGGATTCTTCAAGACTTACAGGCAGGTCAGAGAGAGGTTCTCTTGGAAGGGCCTCACGGATGACGTACTCCAGCATGTCAAAGAGTGTCAGACTTGTCAGCAGAACAAGTCAAAGCACGAGCATCCAGCAAGGATATTGTAGCCCCTTCCCATTCCGGCTCAGAAGTGGGAAGGTATATCGATGGATTTCATCACTGGTTTGTCGAGAGTGCAGGGCATGGACAACATTTATGTGGTAGTCGACAAACTCACCAAGTTCGCTCACTTCTTTGCTATCATTGCGGATTGGTCAGCCTCACAGGTAGCACAGTTGTTTTTTTCGCGAGGTATTTAGATTGCTTGGTCTCCCTAAGACCATTGTGAGCGACAGGGACAGCAAGTTCCTTAGCACCTTTTGGCAGGAGTTGTTCAAGTCGGCAGGCACTGAATTGACTCCTAGTACTAGTTACCACCCGCAGACAGATGACCAGACAGAGATTGTAAACAAATGGGTGGAAGGCTACCTCCGGAGTTATGTAGCGGGTCAGCAAAGGGCATGGGTTCGATGGTTGTACTTGGGGGAGTTTTGCTACAACTCCACATACCATATGACTATTGGCATGTCGCCATTCCGAGCTCTCTATGGCAGCGAGCCACTTTCTTTCATAGATTTGGCTCTACAGGACAGTGGGGCCCCGGTTGCGAAAGATTGGTTGCAGGATCACCAGGATATTCTTAGATCTCTCAGGGAGAACATTCAGAGGGAACAAAATCAGCAAAAGAAATATGTTGATAGACACAGGACAGAGCGGAGTTTTGAGACAATAGATATGGTCTACCTTCGCCTACAGCCCTACAGGCAAAGCTCGCTGAAGAGGAGTGGGTCAGAGAAGCTTAGACCTAGATTTTATGGCCCTTTTCGCATCTCGAGGAGAGTTAGCGAGGTGGCTTACGAGCTAGAGCTTCCATCAGATAGAAAGATCCACAATATTGTTCACGTGTCTTGCCTCAAGAAGGCAATCGGTCAGCAAATAGTGGTTTCAGATGGATTACCCCCACTAGATGAGGAGGGTAAGCTAGTTTTGGTTCCAGCAGAGGTCATTGAGGTCAGGGAGAGGAAATTGTGGAAAAGGACTGTCCGTGAGTACTTGATTCAATGGAGGGACTTACCTTACGAGGATGCCACTTGGGAGGGTGAGTTGATTCTGCAACATCCGGCATTGAGATTGCTTGACGGCAAGCAATCTCAAGAAGGGAGGATTGTAATGTCCCCTTCCTAGCAGTAGGCCATTTTGATGCCTAATTAGTCTATCTATCCATCTGGATAGGCTAATGGCTTCGTTTCGGAGGATGCCAGCTAGTCACAGGTTTGCGTGGGCAAATATTTATTATTTGGGCTCTGTTTCTATAGTCAAAATCACTTTATTTTATAAAGTGTTGTTATAAAGTCACTTTATGTTTTAAAGTTATTTTATGTTATAAAAGTGACTTAAGTGAGCTTTTATCCCACATGGCTTAGTTTGGTGTGCTTGCACTCACTTCGAGGTTATAAAAGATAAAAGTACATCTCGGATAAAGCACCATGAAATAATATAAAACAAAGGAAAATAGAAATCTGGTTACTTGGTGACTGGTTATTTCCGAAGACGCAAACCCTCCAGGAAATCTGAAGAAGGTTGGACGCAAACCTAGCTTTCTTCCTTGGGTAGATTTATTCAGAATCTACATTTGCATAAAAAGATGATCTTGGTTTTCAGTGGATGTTTCTCAACCTTCATGCTCTAGTTTATTCAGCTACAATCCGGCAGCAATAGACATCAGTATTTGGCCTCATTGGAATAACCTGGACTGCATTCTCGAAATCTTCTACAGGTACTGAATATTGTGTTCTTTCTGGATCGTCTGTATATCAATTTCGAAACTATAATTAGCAGAAGAGTCTTCAAAGGGGAATGCCGGCAGCAAAGACACATTGAGATTCAGTGTGTTGCAGCTGGGTGTGTACGCGGGTGAAGAGCCAGTGCGGATTGAGGCCCAAGCTAGGTGTGTACGTAGTGAAGCACCAGCACGTGACTGAGGCCGAGCTGGGTGTGCACACGGTGAAGAAGCCAGCGTTGGCTGAAGCCCGAGCTGGGTGGTGCGCTGTGAGGAACCAGCGTTTGACTGTGGCCGAGCTGGGTGAATATGCTGCTAAGAGCCAGCATTTGATTGAGTTAGGGACAGTGGAAGACACCAGTCCTTGTAGGCCTGGGACGAAGACCGGTTGCAGAGAGGCTGCTGTAGCAGCATAGTCGTAGCAGAAGACCACCACACGGGCCTGAGATACTCAACATGGGACAGGGAAAGGCTGACTGGTTCAAGTGTCTGCTGGCGGTGACATTGGCTAGGCATCTTGGTATTCTGAGACAGCATGCTTGCATGTCCCAACCCTGGTGTATGACGGTTGGTCCCAACTCTCATCCTTAAGCAGTTTTCTGTACATTTGTTATTGAATGAGAAATGTGTTTCCTTCACATCATTTGAACATTGTGTGTTATTTAAAGTTTACTGCAAGTTTAGAATTACAAAAGTGTTTAATAGTTGTTGGAAGAAACAATATTCGAATATCTCATACATATTAAACAGTGGCAAAGAAAAACATCAATCTACACACATAATTGCAAAACAATACTTTCAGCTGTTTGAACAACACCAGCATACAGAAGTTTAATGAAAATATAGTTTAGACTGGGTTAGGACACTACAGTTATTGACATGTTGGAAGGGAAGTTACAAGATGACAAGTACAAACTACAAAGTGGTGGACAAACTCATCCCCTATAAGGATCAGGTGTGCCTTTGTGTTGGAATCGAAGGTGAAAGAGAAATCTTGAGGGCAAGTCATGACACACGACTTGCTGGTCACCCAATGTACCTAAAGACATATAAGCAAGGGAGTGATTTTCAAAGAAGGGGCTTATAGGTGATGTGTTAAGGCATGTTAGGGAATGTTTGAGTTGTCAACAAAACAAAACAGAGCATGCATCCCAAGCTGGTTTGTTGCAGCCCCTATCCATTCCAAATTAGAAATGGTAGGAGTATCTCCATGGACTTCATTACAGGACTTTCAAAAATGCAAGGTAAATCTATGTGGTTGTTGATAGACTCACTAAATATGCTTGTTTTCATGCTATATTTTTAGAGTATAGTGATCCACAAGTGGCCGATCTATTCTTTAGAGAGATTTTCAGACGTCATGGGATGCCAAGAAAGATTGTAAGTGACAATAGCAGTAGATTTATTAGCTTGTTCTGGACAAAACTTTTTCTATTGGCAGGTACAAAATTGTTTCCAAGCACTAGCTATCATCTTCAAACCAATGGGCAAATGAAAATTGTAAAAAAATAGATAGATGAGTATTTGAGGAACTATGTCACAGGATGGTAAACAACTTGAAATAAATGGCTCCACCCTTGGGAGTGTTGCTACAATTCCACTCACCACGTCTATAGATGACCTCCTTTCAAGGCACTCTATGGTCATGATGCTATCTCATTCACGGTTTTGATTCTTTCAAATAGTAGAGCCCCTGGAGCTAAAATTTGGTTCAACAAAGCCTACATATTGTGCATAAACTCAAAAATAATCTACAGCAATCCTAAACCCAACAAAAGAAGTATTCAGATCTTCACCGAACTGAGAGGGTTTTTGAGGTGGGAGACGTGGTTTTCTCAAGGTTGCAGCCCTATAAACAGTCTTCCCTCAAAAGAAGTGGTGCTGAGAAGTTGAAGCCACAGCATGGACCATACAAAGATCATAAGGAGGATTGGTGAGCTTGCATATGAGCTGAAACTGCCAAAGAACAAGATAAACATTCTTCATGTGTCGTGCCTTAAGATGGCCCTTGGACAACAACTTATTCCTTCATTAGAGCTGCTAACACTAGATGAAAAAGGAAAGTTAATTTTGGAACCAAAGGCTATCATTGACATGAGGGAAAAGAGGCTTCGAAATAAGGTCATTCCAAAATATTTTGTAAAGTGAAAGAATCTACCCCTTGAAGATGCCACATGGGAAGTGTTGAAGTGAGTTTTGAGACCACTCCAACATGCAGAATAAAATACTAGGTATTCTATCCTTTGTTGAACAAAGAAACTTCAAATACTAAACAATGTAACAAATGTGTGATCAAATTAAGAAACCCCAAGGTTTACAATCCAAATGTGCGACTTTACGTTGGACACAACTTAGTTTAATGACATAATTTGCTAATAATCACGAGGGCACTTACAATATTCATTCATGAATCTATCAACTTCTTTGAAATGGCAAATGATTTTGCAATGTGAGAAATTCAACTAATCCCAACAATGATTTTGAAATAAAATGTAAAAGAGATTGAGTTTCGAGATCTAATTTACTTCTACCAATGCAAGAGACTATTGATGATGAAGTGAAACGAAACCAAAATTTGCTTCACCAAGTAGAACAACTATACAAAGTTGATGCAAATATTCTACAAATGCATGAATGATTTTCAAATCACTTAAACACATTAAAACCATAAAACATGCGAACCAATGTGCATGAAGCAGTTGAAGTTATGCCTTGCAATAAGTTCAGCCTAACCTTACACTGCGGCTTGCAATCAACAAGTAACAAAAGGTATGAACCTAAGAGGTTTCACCATTGATCAACAACAATTTCTTTCATTCAACTACTCAAAATAGACAAATTCTAAATGAGAAATAGGAAACCATGCTAACACCCAAAATAACACAAGTCTTCACCAAGCTTCAATGAATTTGCAATTATTTTGGTAGTATTTTAGCAACAATTTCACCAAAAGTCTCCCTTACAAATGAAATGAGCAAGCTTTTATATAGGGCTTCAATTAAAACCAACGGCCCAGATTGATTCAAGATAAATAACACATAATTCAAAGAAACCCTAATTAGGGTTTGCTACAACTACCACCTACAAATATTAATAGGTGGCCAATGAAAAAAAGCATCCTTCAAGGGAAAATAGGAAAATTCCTCGCCACATGGGATCATAACAAATCTTCTTCTAGAAGCATGTTTCCCTTATCCTCTTCCTTGATGAAGAATTTGATGCATCTAGACATTTTGATAGTGTGGAATCATTTGATTGATTGAAAATGGGTGGATGTTGCATCATAATGCTTGCCTTTGTTGTCAGGTAAATTACATGTTAACATTTATAGCCTGTCGGCTTTGATCAAACAGGACTGCCGAATTAATATTTGTTTATTAATTAATTCACAACCTAAACTTTGCCAGGTCGGCCCTCATTAATAATTGTTTTTAATACAGAGATCAGCCCTCCTTAAGGATATCAAATGCGCATATATATTGGAATAGATTGGAGAGCAAGAGATCATCAAAAACATAACATTTTCTCTGCTCTTCTAATCCAACACATGCGAAATTATCTCTGCCTCTTGGAGCGAATATAATCTGCTGTGCAACAGCGAATTTATGATCAGATGTGGAGCAGCATTATTAGGTGTGCGACCTTCTTCTTGAAAGAGCGAATTCTAGGTCTAGGAAGCTGCGATATTTGGTAGCAGCGATTTACCTTAGAACAGCACATTCAATGTGATAACAGCGTCATACATATTATGTTTATACTAAGGCATTGACGAGCTGATACAAGGACTACTCAAAGTACAGATCATTGGCATCTTGAAGCAAACTTATTCAAGGAACCCTAGATAGACTAATTGGCTTATACATTGGAGAGGTTGAAGGCATAGTCTAAATCTGACTTCCGGGTACTATCTTTCCTCCTTCATGATTTCTTATATCATATCCTGTGCTTAGTTTTGTTAGACTTATATAGACTGATATATTCCTTAGTAGAATCTGAAATATACCAACAGTTGTTAGCACTTGTTAGTTAGTCGAAGGGTAGGTAGTTGGGAATGGTCACGACAGTTGGCACTCGCACCACTTCGACCTTCATATATGTTATGTACTTGCATCCAAGAGATAGCATTATTATGGTTGGCATTGTGGTAACTGTGGTCGTGATACATTGTAACCATTGAAGATATTAATGAAGAAGTATTTGTGAGTTCTCTGGCATTCTTGTCAACTGATATATTTCCGTATGCATTAAACATTCACCTTAGTGGGCAAACATCTGGCGTCGTTGCCTATTAGAATCTAGGAGTGAAGGTAGGGCGTTACATGGCGAGGAGATAAGGGGCCAACCAGTGGGTGAAGGTGTTGGTGCCCAAAAATGATGGTTTGGATTTCCTATGGATTTTCCAATCCAATGCTAGGGATTATCATCTATTTTATCTAGTATCCCTTGATTATGTGCTAATCCATCAACTTGTTTATCATGGTGAATTGAGAAATTTTTTTGACTAACTTTCTCAACATGTTTCTAATATTCAACATCTTGATCTACTTCACATGTTAATTTGTCAGAAAAGTCAGCCATACATGAATCAATTACTAGTTCCCTATCCTCAACATTGTCTTCTCTAATGGATACACCACAAAGTAAATGTCTAATTTTCTAAAGTATGAGGCTATGGATAAAGTTATCATTTGCTTCACATGTCTGGTAAGTATTTTCTTCTTCATATGCATCCTGGGGAGGTATGTAGGGTTCTTCTTCCATAGTGGAATTTTTATTTTCTTCATATTCACAACACTCATTGTCTTCTTCATCACTTGCATTATAAAATTCATACATGAACCATTCTACAAATTCCTTCCATGATGAAATGCTATGTGCAGGTAATGACTCATATGCTTTTCTTGCATAATCCCTAAGCGTTTTGGCAAATAGAACCATCACCTGACCTTCTTTATCAATTTCATAATCTTCTATGAATGAATGGAATACTTTTAAATGCCATTTTACTGATTCATTATATTTACCGTAAAACCTTGGTACAGCTTGTGCAATTTACAAAATCTGGAAAAAATCTGAATCCTCTGAAATTCAACGGCTTGATGCCATCTGAAATATTTTCTCTGATAAATTATGTAGTAAATACTCTGTAACTAACTAGGGGATCAATATTCATTCCCTCTAGGTTCTTTCCCTTAGTGGAGTTACTGATAACTTCTGACACACGGAGTCGCCACCTTCTTATGAAAAGGAAAATACAAATTGTTCTTGAATTCTTAATCTAGCGGAGTCACTTTCTAAAAAACTTATGTAGAGTCGCCACCCTTGTCTTCAAGGGAAAAATTTAACTTGGTATTATGAGTTCTCTCACTTCTAGCACAATCTAACTCTCTGATCACTAAAAATTCTGAGTAATGTTTTACAAACAACTCCCCAGTAGAGTCGCCAATTTGTTGGTGCCCAAAAATGATGGTTTGGATTTCCTATGGATTTTCCAATCCAATGTTGGGAAACCCAATCGTTTTTGCCAACTAACAAGTTCAACCAAATGGAGGTTTGAACTTTTGCAATTCTACCTCTGCAAAGCCAAGGCTGGTAGGCCTGTACCTTAACAAAATCTATTGATTCAAAGGCTTTTTATAGTAGATAACTAAATATAAAACTTGTGGATTCTCTCAAGGTGGCAAATAAACTTGAGAGGAATCAAATTGTAAGTATCTCAATCAATAGTATATTGAATGCTGCAAAAACTGAAATTCTTTGATTAATAGTAAATGTTTGAAAAAAGGTATATAAAATGAAATAGATCAAAGGAATAAAATATTACAAACTTTGAACAATGAACTCAATGACTATATTCCAATTATTGATAAGTTTAGTGCCTTGCTCCTACTTGGCAAATGGAGTCAATTCTATATCAATCCTACGTACACCTCAAAGACAGTTTTAAGAACTTGTATATAACAAGACCATCATTTCAAGGGCTTCTACATGAATTATAATTGAAACCAGATTATACAATTAGTTCTACCGAATTTAACTCTGTCTTTGAGAAACCAATAGAACAAAGGAAAGTTTATCAACCACACCTTTCAACTAATGATCAAACTGTATATATATTTCACATTACAAATAACATGAGAATTCAACACAATGAAACAATCTATCTAAATAGATTTATCTGAGAGACTAACCGAAAAGAATTGAAAACTATTACCACAGGTGAGAGAAAAAGCACTTATCTCTTCATTAATGTTGAAAAATAGTACATCAGAGTTCATGTTGTAGTTGTGATCAAATTCTATCCTATGAAAATTTGTATTGTATTGTCTCTTTACATTTTACATTATGTATATATATGTGTTTGAGTGGCTTTCACACCTCTTTAGGGTGAAAAGACACAACCCTTATTACAAATTATTTTGAAAAATAATAAACTAACTAAAAAATAACTACCTAACTTTCAGATTTGGATCTGGTCGAAAAACCAAAACACCTCATGGAAAGCTAAGATTAGGACTGGAGAAAGGAAATTTGATTTCCCGAACTGGGTCGTTTTTAGAGTTTTAAAATTCAACCATCTTCAGCCTCTGTTGGCATCATCTTTGCAGCATGTCGAAATTCCAGCATTTTCTGAAGGCTTTGATTAGATAGTTCTATTTATTTGTGTCATAAATCTTCCTTTGATTTTTTTAGTATGCAAAAGCTTTCTTCTTGATAATGGATTGGGACTCCTAAATTATCAAAATTTAGGGTACCACCAGTGGCTCTTTCTAGGGACGTATGCTCCCTGTGGGCATAGCGAGAATCTAGCTATCTCTGGTAGAAGTAAACCAAGTGCGAAATCCATTGGGCTATAGAATCATTGCATATTCAATAATCAAATAAAATCTCATTCGACAGCCCCGGGCCACCAAAATACGGAACCAACATTTTCCCTTATCAAACACTTGATTATGATCATGTAACACTTTGAATTTCCTGAATACGATGCCACCATTCCCATGGACAATATTCATTGCTTTATTAACATGCTCTGAATTTTGTTCAGCCTTCGAAAAGTCATCAGGTGCACTGTCGTCCTTTCTAAATAGAATATTCTCATGCAGTTGATCAGCCCTACAAGTAACTAAATTAAGCTCTTCTGCTTGGATGCATTTATGTACACAATCAACCCTATACTCAAGATGTTGGTTCTCTTCACAAAAAGGATTTGAAGATAACTCAGATTCATGAACTTCCTTCTTATCAAGAATCTGATCAGATAGGACACTTGAATAATTTTCAGAATCAATCTTATATAATTTCACCTTATCTTTGCATATTTGATGTATTTCCGGCTCGTAGAATCGTAGAATGAACTCAAAAATGTATCACCTTCTACATTCATATCATGAATTTCATCAACTTCAAAAATATCATTAGGTCTGTTATCTTCATCATGATGTTGATGGGCTTGATTGCATAGAAAATCTTCCTCCAATAATGGATTCAAGAACATAGAAAACGCGAGTGTATCTTCTTATGCTTTCTCTTCAAACAACGGATTCAGGAACATAGAGAAATTAGGCATACCTTCATGAGAACTTTCATCCGGCTCCACAAGTGTTCTATCATACAAGATACCAGCAAATTGCATACTAAACTCATCCTTTCAAAAATCATCATCTACTTGATCAAAGAGACTGATATCTTCACTAGCATCATCTCCTGAAACATCTTCATGTTCGCCTTCTGTATGCAGTTCTATTTTATCTTCGCTATTTGATTCCTGGAAATTATCATCTATTTTATCTAGTACCCCTTGATTATGTGCTGATCCATCAACTTGTTTATCATGGTGAATTGAGAAAAAAAATTGACTATCTTTCTCAACATGTTTCTGATATTCAATGTCCAATATATTTGAAATTTCTTTTGTAGTTCTATTTTATCTTCGCTATTTGATTCCTGGAAATTATCATCTATTTTATCTAGTACCCCTTGATTATGTGTTGATCCATCAACTTGTTTATCATGGTGAATTGAGAAAAAATTTTGACTATCTTTCTCAACATGTTTCTGATATTCAATGTCCAATATATAAACTAACTAAAAAATAACTACCTAGCTTTCAGATTTGGATCTAGTCAAAAAACTAAAACACCTCATGGAAAGCTAAGATTAGGACTGGAGATAGGAAATTTGATTCCCCAAACTGGGTCGTTTTTAGAGTTTTAAAATTCAACCATCTTCAGCCTCTGTTGGCATCATCTTTGCAGCAGGTCGAAATTCCAACATTTTCTGAAGGCTTTGATTAGTTAGTTCTATTTATTTGTGTCATAAATCTTCCTTTGATTTTTTTAGTATGCAAAAGCTTTCTTCTTGATAATGGATTGGGACTCCTAAATTATCAAAATTTAGGGTACCACCAAAAGGTACGAGTAACAAGCATGAAGGGTTTGAGGAATTGTTCGAAGGTGAACGGGCATTGACGGAGGACTTTGTAGCCTTATTGCAAGCGTCCATCGAAACCCACGTACGAAGGGAAGCCACGCGGGAGGACATTCCAAAAAGTGTTGTGTGGAAGGCACTCGGTGTGAGCCCGGTAGTCGACCGATTGATGTGTCGATTGCTCAATTTGTTGGCACGGACATTCCTTTCTCTACAGAACCGTCGAGAAGAGACCCACAGAGAAAATCGTCGCCAACAAATTTTGCAACGGTACCAAGTAAATAGCCAAAGGGAAGAAGAGGAGCAAGAAGAAAGCAAAAGGCGGCAAAGTGTCCTCAACCCCTATGAGAGGAAAAATTAATGCCCAACCTCTTGAACAAGGATAGGAACCGTACCCATAAAGGGCAAGAAGACAATTACGAGTCCATCCAGAGGACCATGCAATTAGAAGAACAAGACAAACATAGAAAGAGGCTACGTAGATTGGTCGAAGGTGCCGAAGAGAACATGTGGGCAGAAGGTGGTGATGAAGGTCACCAAGTGTATGGTGGTGAGGAGGAGGGTATCCGTACCGAAGGAGCAGCAAAAGGCAATGTGGTAGTTGACCTAATCAAAGAGATTCGAAACCGTCTGGTACATCTCTCAATAACACTGCTAGGAAGTAGAAGCTTTGGTGGGGTGGAACAAGAGATTCGAAGGGAAGTAGGGGAGACCGAGAGCAGAGACAAAGGGGGTATCAGTGCTACCGAAGGTGTCGGGAGGACACAGGATCACGGTGACCACAACAACCTGCTTGGTTCCACTATACCAAGTTTAGGAGTTAGCAATTCAAGAGTCCCAAGTGCTTTGGGAGTTTCTGGCAGATCAAGTGTCCCCACGGGTTAGGAGGGCCTACGAGACTGAAGCCACAAAGGAATTTAGCAATGGCAAACAAACAAAAATTGCCCAAGCTCACAAGGGAGGGGAAGGAGGACCCCGTATGACACTATCATACATGTGAAACAATTCGGTCGGCCAACAGAGTGACCAACCAAGATGAATGGGTGCTACAGTTCCCTGCCACCCTACGCGGAGTAGCTATTGACTGGTTCTCTGACGTAGATAAGACGAAGGTGAGCAAATGGGATGACTTGAGGAAATTATTTCAGGAGGAGTTCCGACTGCTTCGCAATGATAATGAAATCTTGGCTGAAATCTACAACACAAAGCAGGGGAAGAACGAGTGTAAGAGCATACAGTTGGCGACTGAAGGGGTTGCTGGGGAAGATGGAGAACCAACTGGCAGATGGCCTTAAGAAGCGTTGGTTTGTGGAAGGATTGAAATCCTCCCTCAAAAGAAAAATGAAGATTGTGCCTCCCTCATCCTACGGGGATGCATGCAACAGAGCAATGGACCTAGAGAGAGAGCAAAATCTCACAGAAGAAAAATAATAAGTCACCAGATGAGGATGGTTCCACTGAGGGAAGCAGCAGCGACGAAGAATCCAACAAAAAAATGCAAGCACTTCAAAAAGACATGCATCGTATGTTGAAGGAGTTCAAAGCAATGAAGGGGAGCACTAGCAAGAACGAAGGCGAGTTATGGTGCACGGATTGTAAGGAGGAAAGTCATACGAAAGGCACATGCTCGAAGAAAGCCTTTTGTGACAATTGCCTAGTGATGGGACATTCCACCAAGGAATGCCCATACAATATGAAAACAAGGGGTCCACAAGTACTCTTCACTCAGGAACAACCGTCGACGTCCGCAGCCGCGAGCACCTCTCAAACACAAACCAATACCAACGCATCATCAGGTAAATACAGTAACAATAGACGCGGGGGAAGAAGCAACAAACAATAATAATAACAACAATAATGGTCGGAGTCAGATCCAATATGATGCGAAGGGTCAACCCATGATTCAGTGTCAAGCCTGCAACCAGTGGGGGCACTTTTCTCACGATTGTCAGAAGGAAGAATCCCCCTAGCATTTATGTCGATGGTGTGGTCCGAGTGACCATGAGGACGCTAACTACTCGAAGCCCAGAGACAACCTACTGAACATTGAGAAATCGGGCAAAGACGAAGGGATCCTGGAAATCACTTAGGGCACAGACCAAAAAGGCGGCGTACCCAGACCCCTGAATGGAGAAAGATAAGAGTATGGGAAGCAAAGGCAAATATTGAACTAGAGATGATGGTGGAAAGAAGAGAGACCCACAACACGACGAGTACTTCATCTCGTACGCGTACAGAAGCTAAACAGAACAATATAAAGCAAGTGTTGCAGATGGAGGTGCCAGTTAAAATTAAAGATCTTCTGAAAACAATGTCGCAGTTGAGGGCGGCCATACTAAGTACCATGTTGACACCACTCGTAGGGTGGAGTGCGGAGAAGTTTCGATCAGCCCCTTGGCGGACCCAATGCTACTCGTTGTGAACAGTGGCCGACACCCCGCAGTGGTGGAGAAGGGCATCCTCGGAACCATCCTCACCAACACTGTTGTTGATGGAGGATCGGGGTAAATGTGTTACCAGAGAAAATGTGGAAGAAACTCGGGAAACCAACACTGTGGCCGCCTACCTTCAATTTAGTGGGTGTCAACCAGCACAGCATCAAGCCAATTGGTACTCTGAAGGACTTGTTTTCGCCGAAGTACAGTGAAAACGAGGAAGGGGTGGCCTGAATCAATGAGGCCCCAACACACAGGTTTGACATGGAGAAACCCATAAAGTACGAAGAGCCCTCATTGAAGATCACAAACCTCAGAGACGAGGCAAACCCAAAAAATATATTGTTAGGGGACGACTGGAATCCGGTGCTGAAGGCTACAGCATTCAAACTTTTCACAGAGTACAAGGATGTCTTCACATGGACGTACAAGGACCTAAAGGGAGTGCCTCTGGAGTTGTGCATACATCACATTTTGTTGGTTCCTAAGGCCCAACCGGTACGAAAGAGACTGTACCAAATGAATAAAAATTATGCACAAAGGTAAATGAAGAAATAGAGCGAATGCTAGAGGCCGACATTATTTTCCGGGTCCAAACCAACGAATGGGTACCCCCATCGTCATATCACTGAAGGAGGCAAACAAGATCTGCATTTGTGTGAACTTCTGGTGCCTGAACACTGTCACCATAAAAGACCCCTTCCCCGTACCATTACAAATAGCATTCTTGAGTAAGTCGCAGGACATGAAATGTATTCATTTATGGATGGGTTTTCGGGATATATCTAAACCTTCATCATCGAAGAGGATAAACTGAAGACCACATTTGTGCTGGAGGACGGTGCTTACGTGTACAAACGGATGCCCTTCGAACTCTGTAACGCACCAGCAACCTTCCAGAGGACAATTTTGCACATCTTTGATAAGATGTCAGTAGGGAACTTCAAGGCATTCCTCGACGACTGGTCCATTTACAGTGGACAAGACACATTGTTGGTAGCCCTACGAGAGTGCATGGAAAGGTGTCGGAGGGCCAAATTGGCGGTGAACCCAAAGAAGTGTAGATTCGCGGTGTCGCAAGAGAAGTTGTTGGGTCACATTGTCTACAAGGCTGGATTAAAAACAAACCCTGACAAGGTGAGGGTGATTGTGGAGATGAAGCCCCCCACAAACGTCACTAGAGTAAAGTCCTTCCTTGGCCACATTGGGTACTACAAGAGGTTCATCAAGAACTTCGTGCAAGTTTCATACCCTTTAGACAAACAGACATAGAAGGGCGAGTCGTACACTTGGGAGACGGCACAAGGTGAAGCATTTGAGTTGAAGACGAGGCTAGTGGGTGCATAGATCTTGGCATACCCTAATTGGGATAAGGAGTTCCACGTCCATGGGGATGCTTCAAACTTTGCAATAGGTGCTACATTGGCTCAAGTGGGCGACCATGGGCTAGACCATCTGATCTACTTTGATAGTAGATTATTGTCCAAGGCAGAGAAAAACTACAGGACGAGCAAGAGGGAGGCTCCCGAGATGGTTTATGTTGTACAGAAGTTCAAGCATTACTTACTAGTGACTCCATTCACATTTTATGTGGACCACTAGGCCCTCATGTACCTAGTGAACAGGTGGCCTCTTTTGTTGCAGGAATTCACCTTCACGATCATCATACGGCCAAGAAAAAGTCGTATGATTGTTGAACAACTATCTCGGATAAAATCTAGGGACATGCCACCAGAAGAACGGAGGAAGCTCGTACTAAGAAGCAGGACATTTCAATTGATCAATGGCTTATTGTATAATATGGGCACAGACCAGGTGTTGAGGAAGTGTCATGGAAGACAAAGTCCCAAGTGTGCTGAGAGAAGCACATGAAGGTCCGGCAGAAGTACATATGGGACCGAACACAACAGCACACAAAGTGTTGCTCGTAGGCTTATGGTGGCCTACGTTGTACAACGACGCCAGGGAGTGGCTCGTAGGGTGTGATACATGTCAAAGGGTTGGGAAGCTGCTGAAGAGGGATTTTATGCCGCTCAACCTCTCGCACACTCAGGAGTTGTTCGAACGGTGGGGATTGGACTTTATTGGACCGTTGAAGGCTAGTCGTGCTCAAAGGCATTGTTATATTGTTGTGGCCACACAATATCTAAGTGGGTAGAAGCATGGGCTTTACCTAATAACTCGGCACTGAGTACGGCCAAATTTATCTATGCGCAAATTATTACGCGGTATGGCATCCCCATCCAACTGACAAGCGATCAAGGAGGACACTTCCTCAGTCATGTCATCAAGTCATTGACCATAGAGTTCAAAAATTTTCACTCTCTATCAAGCCCCTACTATTCGAGAGCCAACGGGCAAGCCGAGGCTACCAATAAGATTTAGGTGTCGGTAATTCATAAGTCATGTGGGGTTTGTTACAAGTAGTGGTTGTCGTTGCACCAAAAGATCGACCTGTTAATGCCCGATACAACAACTAGACTAAAAGAAGACACAAGAGGCAGTTAAGCCATGTCACAAATCCTGAGGGGAGCGCTGACCATTTTTCCAACAATCTCCCCCTCAACGCTACCCGAGGAGATTCGAACCTATGACCAACCTCTAATACCACTTGTTAAAAGTAGTGGTTGTCGTTGCACCAAAAGATCGACCTGTTAATGCCCAATACAACCACTAGACTTATAGAAGACACAGGAGGTAGTTAAGCCATGTCACAAATCTCGAGGGGAGCGCTGACCATTTTTCCAACAAGGTCAGACAGGAAGATTGGGAGAAGTTGCCTTCAGTACTATGGGCTTATCGCACGACCTACAAGGTAACGACTGGTCAGACACCATTCCAGTGATGTACGGCCAAGAAGCTATCATACCACCGGAGTTTACGGTACCAAGCCTTCAGATAGCCATTGAAAACAGACTTGGCGACATGGAGAGTTTGAGGGAGCGATTGTATGCCATCAACAAGTTGGATGAACGGCAGATGATGGCACAGTGGGCTACGGGGGCAACCCAGCAACAAAGCAAGTTGTGGCATGATAAGCACCTCAGACATATGCAGTTCACGCCTAGACAACTAGTGTTGAAGTACAACAAGAGAAATGACATAAAGCCCGGGAAATTCAAAGTAAGATGGCTCCATTCTCCGCAACTTCCCAAACTTTATACAGGCCGAGCCATCTTACTTTGAATTTCCCAAATAATTATTAAAAAATTAAAAAATTAAATCACCATACAGTGTGGTCACTGTACAGGTGACTGTTGTCAATGTACAGTGGGCCCCGTACAAAGGGGACGAAACACCGTACACTAAAACACGATGCCACCATATGGCAACCAGTAAGAAGGGGTCGCGGCATTTTAAGGAAAAGGTCGTACAGCCTTTGGAAAAGTCAACAAATTATAAAAGGAGACCGTACGGAGCCATAAGACCTATGGTGACGAAGTGAAAGACATACGATGAAGGTGAAGGACAAAGGGCCTACGAGGAATTGTCGCTGAAGAGCAAGACACTTGACTTGTCATACGAACTCGAGAAAGGAGAGGGGCCTATGGTGATACCAAAAGCAAGAGCCTATGTCTACAATGGTAGAAAATATAAGTAAAGAGGACTGATTGGAAAGTAATGAAAGCCCACATTCATACTAAGAACAAGCATGAGAAGCAAAATAGTGTCGTGAAGAGAGCAGAGTGAGGGCAGGAGGGGATCTTACGGTCAATTCACGACATTGAGAGAACCAAGTAAAATAAATACTTTGTACGACCGTAGTACAAACAAGGAGAAAAATAATAGGTGTCTTATACCTTGTTGTACTTACCTTAATACGTTGGTTGATATTATTTTAATTGATTGAGTACATAAAATGACAAGAGAGACCATTATTGATGGATATAGGAACAAAGAAGAATAGGAGAAAACAGATACAGGCATCACAATCACCATCAAGCAGCAGTTCTGGCATGAATAGAGAAAAAAGAGTGTTGTCATCCAAAGTGCGAGTTGCAAGAAGCATGGATAGCAGCAAAAATGTCAAGCCAAAGGTGCAAATACAGGCTCAGAAGGAAGAAATGGTTGTACAAAATGTTGCATCTAAAGGTTTAAATCGCATTGAGTGCAAGACGTGGGAGCAGGAGACTCTAGATAATGATTCTATTAAGGAGACCCTCAGACATGCGCAAGTGCACTGGGCAATACAGATGCCAGTCTTTTGTATCCGAGATTTTGAAGGGGCGTTGCGGATGATGATAGAAACTTATGACAGACACAGTTGCAAGAGCAATTTTGAGTATCTCGGACACGACATCACCATTACTTTCACAGCGGCAAAGTTCACGAGGTTTTTCGGCATTCTTGGACGTACAGGGTAAAAGATTGACAAAACAACAAAAAAGATGCCTAGGGAAGAGAAAGAAAGATTAATAAAAATGGTTTCTAAAAACCTGACACCACCGGAAATGGACTCCATAGCTAGCACTTCCAAAGGCCGCGGGATAAAGAAGTCTTTTGTTGCAACTGGCCCATGGTGATGTCTTATGGACGTCATAAGAGCACACTCACAGGCTCTAGCCAAGCCTCGAACATTGCCCTCCCTTAGATTGTCTTGATGAATGGCATCAGGAATGGTGTTGTGTATGACTGGGCATCTCTACTTGCTAACAAATGTATGAATTCATGAGTTTGCAACACAATACCTTCTATATGCCTCATTACGCCATAGGGTTCTTTCTAGAGGCCACCCACATGCAGATTCCTCTCGACGAACTCGAGGTGAAGCCCGAGGGTCGTGTGGCTCCTACTGACCCACCTATTCTATACTGACGACACTTGGACACAGGGGGTGTGCAGATGGGGCAAAAGAGGAAGCGCTAGATGGTGGTATTCGAGTCTAAGTCTGAGGGCAATGGTGACAGTGGTAGGGAGGAGTCAGATGACTCATCAGTGGCAAGCCGAGAGAGCCATTAGGCAAAGGGAGAGACAGTGGACTCAGAGGCAAGAGCGGGAGTCGAGAACACACCTACGCCTTCAGAGGGTGGCACATAGAGAGTCCTCTTTGCTCCGCCAATTCTGTCTGGAGTCACCCAGTTGACTCCGTCTGCTTCACTTGGGGTGACTGTAGGAACAGTTTCAATGCCAGGCTTTGGACAACCGAGGACTCTGATTACCATGACATCATCGAGCTACAGTAGTAGTTGCCCCTACACCAGCTGAGATACAGCCAAAGCCAGCATTTGTAGCAAAGCCAGTAGTGACCGAGTCTGTCGTAGGAGGGTGCAGCTAGTATTGCTCCTCAATAATCTCTAAAAGATACACTCCTTATTTCAGGACTTAGTTTTGAGTAAGCTTATGCTAATTCCTCTGTGTTGCTAGGGAGTTGATTATTCCCCTCTTCCTCCCTCAGTGTATTCTTCCTTAGTAGAAAGGAAGGGTTTTTTATTCTTGGTGTGGGTGTCCTCCTATTATATTTGTATTAGCGTCTCTTCCACTCGCGTGTGATCTAAGATCATTAATTGAAGCATTCATATTTTTCAAGGCTTCCATGAGGACCTGGGCTCTTTCGTTTTGTTCCATTAGTGTCTTGGTTGTTATTTCCATGAATGACATCATTTCTCCACCAGTTAGTTCATCCATTGTATTGTTAGACTTTGTTACTAGTTTCCTTCTTTCTCTTTCTAATGCCCTTTGAGCCCTTTGGCTAGTTTGCATTAACTATTTTCCACAGGGTGGCAGGAAAGAGGCTTTGACACTAATTGTGATGTCCCCTGCTAATTTAACAATAACACTTGTAATAAAAAAAGAATAAGTAATAAATTAAGTAATTGACTGTTTCCAATCCATATTATAGGTCAGATCTTATTATCACTTCAGTTATAAGTTGGGCGAGGACATTGGAGGCAATCTCCAAAGCGCTTAGAGACCATTGATAGGCTCCCTCAAAGTTTACAAACTCAGCCTTTAACCTGTCTTGAGCTCAAGCTCTCAAGGTTAAAGAGAACGCTGGTCCCTACCCTATCTTGGGAGCTATCCGGTTGGATTTAGACTGCCCCTCTTTGGCTGCCTCAGCCCTTCCCTTCTCATAAATCAAACAATAATAGGATCTGAGTCTAATAACATGTTATAGTTGCACTAATAATGCAGAGTTTACGTTCAGATATATGTGTGAGAGACGGCTTAGCAGTTTATCTCAGAAATGCCTAACTATGCAACAGCACTCTAGCACTTACGGTATTTTCTGTCGAAGTCCAGTTGTGCATCTATTAAAGACCTTTTGTTCTGCTTTCCTGAAGCCGAGTTCCAGTTCTGATTTCCTTCGCTTTTTCCTGCTTTGTCTTGTATCGTTGATGCCCTTATATTATTCATGAACGGATGTTATTATATGAGGCGCATCCCGTGTCTCTTCTTGACTGCAACTAATATTGATTGGTTAGTTTCCTTAACGATTATCATATCATTCATAACGTTTCATGAATATTTTGGCTATCCCGTGCGTAAGACACAGCCGTACGTGCAAGTATTGTATGTTTAATAGTCTATTTAAATATTCCTATACGAATATTATTTATTTGTTTATTATATTTTTTTTATAAATAAATGAATATTATTTATATGTTTAGTTAATAATTAATTAATATATCATTTATTTGCTATTCCATATGTGTATATATATATATATATATTCATTAATTAATATTTTATTTATTTGCTAATTAATATATATATATATATATATATATATAATTGATATATTTATTAATTATTTATTTATTTAACAATAACATTGATTAATATAATCAATATATAACTATTTAATTATTTATTTATTTATCAAATTCTTATAATTGACAAGGGATATCACACTCTCCATGATGTAGGGTTATTTTTTTATGTTTACACAACAAATGAAAGACCCTACTTGTAGGCATGGTAGACTGGGTGCAAAAAAGTGTGTGTGTTGCAATTGTGTTTTGGAGCTTTTAGAAGGCATTAATCAGCTCAAATAGCACCTTGACTGCATACCAAGATGTGATATTGTATCATGCCCAAAAGTTGAACCTAAGGTTGTGAGAGGATGGTTGCCCATTTAGAGACCATGGAAATGAAAAAACAAATATTGAAAAAAATCCAACAACTAGTTGCATCTTCTACTTCTCCAATGCCCGAAAGTGGAAGTTGATTTGGTTTTACTAGCCTTGGCCCTACAATTCACAATTTGGAGAGTTGCGTTGTGCCACATAGTAATCCTAGTTCCCAACAATCATTGGAAAGCACAAGTTGGAACCAATGCAACCACAAAGCAGAAAGGAATGCAACTAGTGTTTTTCTCTGTTTCATGACACTCCCTTGACTTGGGCCCAAACCCTAATTTCGAATTAGGGTTAGGGTTGGGCTATGGAGCCAAAAAAACATTTTAATATTTTGCCTTGAAAATCATTAATTAAATTCTGACTTTCATATTTAATATTGTTTAGTTTCATTTTCTTCCCCTCCTCTTTTTTTGAAAACTGTTTTTTTTTAAATAGTATTTTATTAAGCTTTTTGGAATCTCAAAATTTGTGGTGATTTATGGAATTTAAACTAAATCTGTTTTTAAAAATACTATTTTATTGAGCTTTTTGGAATCTCAAAATTTGTGGTGATTTATGGAATTTAAAATAAATCTGTTTTTAAAAATAGTATTTTATTGAGCTTTTTGGAATCTCAAAATTTGTGGTGATTTATGGAATTTAAAATAAATCTGTTTTAAAAAAATAGTATTTTATTGAGCTTTTTGGAATCTCAAGATTTGTGGTGATTTATGGAATTTGAAAACAAATGGTCATTAAATGTTGTATGATTTAATTTGAGCTTTTAAATGTAATTTATATTTAAAGGACCTCTATATTATTTGTTATTGATTTTAGATTTGAGTTTTGAAATTTTATTAAATTATTATATTTTAATTTATATTTGAACTTTAGTGATAATTTATTAAAGTTTGGGGTAACAAAGGATTATTAATATTTAAATGATCCCCACCATTTACTTTAAATATTTCAATTATTAGGGGATAAATAATTTTATAATTCCTAGGAGGGTCCTAGGTGATTTATTTTTCCTAATAACACTAAAATTTAATTTAGTAATTATAGTATTGGGTCAACAATCTAATTCCTTAGGTGGATTAACTTTTATGAATAATGATCATTAATTGAAATTAATACTATTCTTCGAATATAATAATGTTACTCTAATTATTCGTACCTAATTATATTCTAAGTGCTACTAATTGGTTAACCTCAAGGATAATTGCATGACCACATTATCCCATCTAACCCATTGATTTATGCCTTAGGCCCTTAATGGCCACCTGGTAATCGTTGGGGAGATAGGGTTGCAATTTAATCTTATGGGAATTGTGTATCCTCCACAAAATCCCCTAGGTTTGATGACCTAATGCGGACTTTATTATATATCATATTTTAATTATCGACTTAGGATTAAACCCTCTGGTATCCTTTTATGTCTAACCTTAGTTAGGATTTTTGCCAACTATTGCACTAACAAACAAGGGATGTTGGCAAGCCAGCGCATGCCATGATTCTCCATGTGCGTTTATATGCGATGGTCGATGTATTATGTTGTTTCGAGTTTTAGTGTACCTTAGTGTGCAACCTTGTTGATATGTTGTGCTTATTAAAAAAAATTGTTGGGTGTGTTTTGCCCCTGGATTTTGGGCATGACATTCTGGCAGTAACATTCTAATTTTTTTATATCATTTTTGTTATAATTTATAAATTATTACTTTTTTAGTTTGTTGATGGTTTGTGCTTTACAATTTATTTTTCAAATTCTGATTTTAGGTCAGCTTAAAATGGTAAACCGTAAACTATTGAGAAGCGGGTGGTTATTTGGATGAAGGCCTGCACTACCATGTTCAATTGGATGTATTGATAGAAACAATGGGATGCTGCAGAATTTATAAAAAAAAATTGTCAGTTGGCACAATTTTCTTGAAATCAATTGATGCTTCAGGGAAGATTAAAAAAAAGTGCAGATTACTTGTGCAGCATTTTGGAAGAAGTTTTTGAAAAAGTGGGAGTGGAAATGTAGAACAAGAAGTCACTAATAATGTATCAAATTAGGTTGTGGGTAGATCACTAATAGATAAACACCCTACCATTTATGATTTGTTAGCTTCCTTGCTCAGCGCATTCCATTGATCTAATGCTGGACGACATTAGCAATCCAGAGTGGATAGGGCCAATTGTGGAGTATGGAAAAAAACATTCGCAAATACATTTATAAGTTATAAGCATGCTAGGATACTCTTTAATTAAAGACTTCACATTTAATAGGGAGTTGTTTTGACCTAGTGTCACTCAGTTTGCAAGCCCATTCATCATTTGCAAGCTTGGCCACAAGCAAAAGCTTCTTGACATAAAATGTTTGTTAATAATAAGTGGAGCAAGTCTTCCGCTAGTAAAACAATTTATGGAATCGATATGGTGGATTGGGTAATTGATGAGACTCTTTTTGGATTTCTACAAAGGAGATTGTAGATGTAAGTTTTAAAGTTTTTATTGTTTTCTTTGTTTAGTGTCTAAATTTATTTTTTCCTTATTTGCAACATTACATTTATTTTTTAAACAATTTTAATTTTGAATTTTTATAGTTGACTGAGTCATTAGTCTCTCTTCTTCATATTGTTGATGGAGAAAAGGTAACAAAGAGATACATATATGAGGGAACATACCTAAGCAAATAAGCATATTAAACAATACAATGCCAGTGTGGAATCCAAATGTATGCTCATTTGGAATAATTGACCAGCACTAAACAAGAAAACTTCATAAAGCCATTTTATGCTTATGCACACTTCCTCAACTCGTCCTTCCAATTTCTTAATAACATCAAAGTTGATGAAGAGGTTGTGGTAGAACTCTATCATCTTGAGACATGTGAAAAAGAACTACTAGGCTCAGTAAAATTTGCTTTAATTGAAACATTGATTTTAAATTTTAAGCTTTGCTTCTCTGTTATTAAATTTTGAACTTGTAGTATTTATTAATCTTCAAAGTTTCAATCTTATCCTTAAATATGCATGATGAGAAAATTTTAGTGCTAAGGTGCCTCATCAGTAAAGAATAGCCATATTAATTTTGAGCCAACCATGTAGCACTTTGGGTGTGGGCACAATAGTAGTGTGTTTGAGAATACAATCCAAAAAGTGGAACAATTTGTAAATGCAAAGGATGGATGACCTTGTATTTTGCATTACAACTTGCACCTCCACCACAATAGAATTTTACACAAATGGAAAACTAGCCCCTAAGGAGTTGGAATATTATCCTACACTTGAGTGGATCATTGAGGATGACGTCATTTTTCAAAGAAGCATTGTGCATGGGTCAATTAGGATAATCATGACGGGGAAGCTAGTAGTAATGTGGAGGAAGAGGTTTGAGCCAGTACAACTAGAGACAAAGAAGTCATCCAAGATGATGATTATGCATTTTCTATAGAAAGAATGGATGTACCCACTTCTTCAACATACACATAGAGACATACAGTCCAATCGCATGGAGCTATGTTGGGGAGAGTGACTTCTCTCAACCTTTCATTTTTCTACATGTTTTTTGTCAGTACAATGTACATTGATTACTAAATCCATTACTGGTGCATAGAAAATTAATTTTAAGGATATCAGAACAATTTTTCTTTTATATTAGAGTTCAAGTATGAGTTTTATAGCATTTTTTACTTATTTTTTATCAACATGTATATGGTAGTTCTAACTAAATAGTTTTGTGTATTTCACGTTATTTTTATAGTAGATGTAATATAGTTAGTTTTTCTCTTATAACTCACTATTTTTAAATGATATTTTTTCAATTTCCTAAGTCTGTGCCATGTCTGGCACCAAGTCCAAAGCCGAGGCAGGAAAATGGCTTGCCCAGTTTGTGTCAAGTCTAAGTCTCAACACTATTGATTAGCCAACTTGAAGTATGGATCCCACTCAAGTGTGCAAAAGAATGTTATGGATGGTGAGGCATAGTTGATTGGATATACTTTTGGTTGGATCCTGTAAAGAGATAGACTGACTGCATTCAATGACAACTACAAAACAAATTCTGAAACGTTTTTTGCTACCATTTCATCTTTTGTTTCCTTGAGTCCAATCAAAGCTTCACCATGAACCATAAGAAGAAATATTAACATAATATATTCTCCCCTTTAAGAAAGGGATTATTTGAGCTGTCAGATAGAATATAAACTGGTAGTACATTTAGAGTTCTTGAGCCATTCCTCGACAACCTTTGAATTCCAAATTGTTTTTCTATGATCAGTTGTTCCTGTCACCATTTGACTACATACCCATACAATTCCACCAATATTTTATCCTTATTACCAAATGAAAACAATTCAACCAATAACTTCAAATTAAGTGATAACACTCTTTAATTGATTATTTTAAGTAGCATATGTATATTTATATCCCTTTTCGATCTAGTAGCCAAAGAATTCAATCGAGAATGAAATCTCTGATCAAAGAAGACAACAACAAACATTGTCATCAAATCTGGCTCAAATTGTATCAGATCCAGATTTTCCATATGTGCAAAACTGACTAAACCCAATCCAAACAATCTTTCCATGTTCTTTCTTTTATTTAAAATAAAATTTCATTTCTCTGCAAACCCACATCCAAGCCAACTTGCACTACTGAAAAAAGTAATAAAAGTTTTCATAGTTTATGTTTATACTGAATACTTTTTTCTATAGACAACATCAGAGATCTACTGCAAACTGATTAACAAAAGAACAAAAGAAAAGAAACAAGCACCTTAAGGAACATCTATCAAACCTAAACATAGCTTCCATCTGAAAGTACATGGATGGCAGCCCAGCACAAGATTTTGTTTTGCTTGCCTGTAAAAAGCAAACAAAAACCAGCCACTGTGCAAACTAAAAAGCATATATACACCTATTTACTTGTTAAGTATATGCCTCCTATGCAGATAGGTAGACAGATATGGTTCAAAACTTGCATCTCAACAAAACATGGTGGGCCCAATTTCAACTTGGATTATGCAACTCTGTGGAAACATGGCTAGGCAAGTTAAAAGGAAATCCTTGGCTGCAAAAATAACTCATGCGTTAGATGAGTAGTCGGCAAGTTTTTGATCTATGTATATTATAATATATATGTTCATTGACTCAACAAAACTTGCCTAAACTCGCCAGAAACATGGCTACATGAGTTAATGAGCAATTTACTTGGCTGAAAAAAAAATGATGAGTTAAGTGAGTACTCAGCAAGTTTGTAATCTGTGTGGCAATACATGCATGTGTTCAATGTGTATGTATATGTGCATGTGTGAACGTATATGCATATTCCACCTCATTTTTCTTCCTGTCTAAGATTCACACACAGAAGTACACACAACTGGCACAGGGACGCAAACCTCTGACCCAATGACAACTTAAATAGACATAATTACCAAATTCTTCCAGATCTAGCCCAGCTCCCATTGCATCTGTTCTGACAAGCAGAATTGAACTGATCCAATCCTGACATTATTTTTTGTTCTTTTTGAAAATAATTAATATTCATTTCCCTACAAATCACATTCCAGCCATCATTTCCTGCTCAGTCAAGCAGCTAAAAATTTACATAGGTTTATATTTATATCATATTTTAAAATACATAAATATTTTTCTCTCAAGCAGATTTTCCAAGTTCTTTCAGGAACATTTGACTTTTCTGCTGCCTTCTGTGCAAATCTGGATTTCCAAATTTGGTAACCATGCATATTGATATAACAACACATAAAATGTCCAGTAATGTCGATTGAATTCCATGACACATTATCCTGTTATAAGCTGCAACCCTACCACTATACTACAACTAAGCTTTAGTAACTGTTAACTAATTCATTATAAGGTGAAAAGGAGAAGTGTGCTTTTCAGGTCACAGCATAGGGAAATGCCAATCGAGCATATGAGACCCCCCCTATGGAAGCCAAAAGGAGAATTTCTTTCCATTTACCTAATAAATTGTTCAAATTTTGTACCCCAAGGTTTTGACTTTACAAGAACTTTAAGACAAATAATCTTGCCAATCCACCTATACCTGGAGTACAGAGCTTGCATAAATTACAACTCATTTTATGTTTTTTGGCACACCAACACCAAGCTGCATGTCGTGCGTTCACAAAATTTCAAACCAGTCTCAATATGTACAAACAAAAAAATACCGTAATATACCAAAAAGAACATAGAATATCTAGCAAATTCTCTGGCATATTACAGCCTTTATTAATTTATTCGGTATCTCAACACCATAGTGGATATATCATTTGCTTCAATAGACTTTCAAATCCCAATCCCAATGTGCACAAAACACAAAAGCAATTGCAATATACCAAACAGAACAGAAAACATCCACCAGATCTTCAGCATACCATAAAATCCATTATGTTTTAGTCTCTACGGAGGGAATTCTATCCATTTGCCTTCTATATTGTTTAAATTTTGTACCCCTAGGTTTTGACCTCCTACCCAACTCAGAGTCAATCTTGCCAATCCACATAACACCATAGTGGATATATCATTTGCTTCAATAGACTTTCAAATCCCAATCCCAATGTGCACAAAACACAAAAGCAATTGCAACATACCAAACAGAACAGAAAACATCCACCAGATCTTCAGCATACCATAAAATCCATTATGTTTTAGTCTCTACAGAGGGAATTCTATCCATTTGCCTTCTATATTGTTTGAATTTTGTACCCCTAGGTTTTGACCTCCTACCCAACTCAGAGTCAATCTTGCCAATCCACATACACCCAGAGCACAGGACTTCAGCGGTTTACAGCTTTTATTAATTTATTTGGCACATCAACACCATAGTGCAATGCATCTATCGTCTTCCTTGACAGACATTAAAAGCCAATCTCAATACATTTAAAACACGAAAGCATAAGATACCAAACAAATAATTAAAAATCTGGAAAAAAGTTGGCATATTATAAACACCAGTATGTTTAGTTCTCTTGAATTGGAAATATTTGATAAAGTAGTAAATTACAGACAACAAAAAGAATGACTGAAAACGTGCTCAGATGCAAAAGGAAAAAATCTACTAAATAAAACACATACCCGAAGCAAGCCATTGCCCTGATGATTCTGCTGATATACACAAAACTGCACTTGTATGACCTTTATACTCAAGGAAGCAAATAGAAGGAAACGGCTGCAGATCTTTAGGCTTAGGAAGCTTGGGGATCAACGACTCAGGATCAATGTTGATCTGCAATAAAACATTAGATGTGTGTAGCAATAAGATTAGATCCTAAATCCTGCACAGACTAATAAGCTTGTAGCAGTAAAAGGCAAAATTATCCTAGCATTTACCCGTTTCTTCCTAGTCCTTGGGCACATGTATAGGTCCAAACATCTCTCAAATATTTCTGAAATGAACCTTTCATAAGTTGGAACATTTCTCAGTGACTCATACCTGTGGAAGAGATGGCAAAACTCAATTACAGAAGCATTTCCTCTCTTGCATTTGGCAAATACTAGAACAATGATATAACTTTTGAAGCTTAATGTTGAAAACACATACCTTTTGGGGATGAATTTAGGACGGTCTTCCTCATACATTAGCTGATATGAATTGATCTCCTCCTGTGTTGGTATATACTCTGGTGGAGGATTATATGATTCTTCATGCCCTATAGCATATACAAAGAATTCAATAGGAACAATGAGCAGCTACATAAAAGTTCCACATACCCCATTGTAAAATTTGTAAATTTATAACCACATAAGCATTCCTATTCTTTGTACAGATTTCATAGTTATAGACTTGTAGTAAATGATCAGAACTTATGACCAACAGAACAACACTATTGAACCTCTGAAGCCAAAAAAATTCCACAAATTTGCAGTAACTTTCCACTACTGCCAGAAGTGTATAAGAATATGTAGAAAGAGGGCAGCATAACATAATTCTCTTTAATGTGATACTGATTATTTGGGTGCAGAATAACAGTGAGGGGGCACCAAAACACTGATTGTATAAAAATCAATTGGCTCTAGCCATCTGCTGCCTGTGCAGCTTGGGTTGTCCAGTCGTAGCTTGGGTGATAACGAAACACTGAGATCAACCCTGTCTAGAAACAAATAATTAGATTGAATGCAATACTCATCAATCTAAATCAAATGGCATTTATAATGTCTAATACTCCAGATGCTCCCAAACAACTCTCATGCATCAATTTGATATTATTACGATAATAGATAGTTTTTAATTTTATCTCTCTTTCGTCTATTTCTAATGGTCACTCTTTTTATAATGTTTCCATCACTCCTTTTGTTCGTTATGGAAACTTTCTCTTTCACTCTACAAGAATGTTTCTATTTCCTCTCTCTTGTTCATTATAAAAACATTCTCTTGTATCTTGTATATATAAGTCATTCATGATCATTGTTTAATAACACATTCATTATTTTACCACAATATGGTATTAGAGCAAATTCCTGGCCTTTTCGAAAAATTTTAATTTCTTTTTTGAAATTATTAGATCTAGATTTTTGAAGCTTTTTTGCCCCGAGTGTGTTCAAAATTTGCATTTTTCTTCCTCACCCACCCGTCTAGGGTTTCTGCATTTTCGACTAGGGTTTTGACCCTTCAACCCTAGTCGAAATAGAATTAAGAGCTCAGGTAGGATTTTACATGGCATTTACTGTTTACCAAGTGATCTCGATTCTCAATGTCCTGGGGCCCAAGTTCAAAGCTCAGCAAAGAAATCATATACTGGTCAAAACTTACAAAGCAACCCTGTCAGCTTGAATATTAATGGGGGAATGTTAAAATGTATGCCAGTGAGAGATACTGAACCAGATTCCAAGAGATATCTGGGGACCAATACTCTGAACTGTGAAAATCCAAGTGTTATATGTGGGGAAGTAATAATAATAATAATGAGAAAGTGTTTAGATTCAAAGAAAGATGCATAAGGGATAGATTAGAGTTGGAACAGAGAGATTTATTGGTCCATGCATCCTCTACATGGCATACTCTCAATGGAGATGTATGGTTGATTACCTTCCACTAGCTATGGCTATGCTTCTGAAGTCTGATAATACAGATGTGTAGATTAAGCTACAAAAGCACAAATGATACAAAACCATTATAAAAGTTAAAATAGTTGACCAGGGACCTTATGTGTGACTCTTCACCTTCTCATGTATGAGCAAATTGCCCTCCAATTTAATGGTTGAATCTAACCTGCAGGGTGCTACCCCAAAACCCCGGAAGCTGAACCTTTCAACTTGCTCAAATAGGTCGGTCTGCCCTATCAATCACAAAAGGTAGCAAAATTTTTGGCACTCAACAGAACTGCATAGTTTAACTGGACCTGAGCAGTTTGATCTGTAGATGTTCAGGACCCAGACAAAGCCAATGACAGAGACTGCACAGGGCTTGGTGCACATTTTGATATTCCCAAATTGTCTCACTACTGTGTAGGACATATAGTAGAGAAGCATTGATGATCTTGGATATCATGAACCTCAAGATAATGTTTAGCAGCACAACAGAACATGAAACATGAGTAATCATTACCACTGGAGTCCCAAAAGGAGAATCGACCTGGATTAATAACATATATTAGAGATCTCAGATAATAGTCGTCATAAGAATCCAATAGCAAGGGAAATAAGTGGGGGATGGACAAAAGGTATGCCCAGATGAAGAAATCCAATACTCCACCAAGGATAGAAGTGAAAGCAGACACTGGAGGAAAGTCGTGCCTGTAAGGGAAACTCTGCAATTATGATGTCTTATACTAACATATAAAATTGACCATGCCTCCATACTTTAAATTTTGGCAACTGCATGAAGGATGAAGGGGAAGAATTCATACACAAATTTGGATCAAGGGAGATGCTGACGATAAAAAGAGGGCATTTTGGAAAATACAAATTCAAAAAAATGGGACAAGACAGGTCCATCCCACTCCAATTTGCTTGCCCTCAAGCAATCGAAAGATCAAGCCTTCATCTCCGCTTCTCCAAAATTCTCTGCAAATAGTAGTATTACTTGATTCTTCCCTTGGAGCGTCCTTTATAGGTAAGTCCCTCCAATGAACAAAATAATTTATGATGGCTATCCCGAACTTCTCCACCTCTGACTTGGATCAAACAGTGAAGGCAACATCCTCCATAACCTCTTTTTGACAAGATGATGCATGAGAATAACCACAAGCTCCCAAAAGATTCAAGGCTTCCATGTGTTCACTTCCACATTTTTGTTGCTGATTCCTTGCACCAGTATCCAACTGTGGACTTGCTACACTTATGTTGTACTACTCTGGTATTCATTTGAAATCTTTCTTGAGATCTTGAGGTGGTCATACCTTCACAAGTAGGATGGACGTGTCCAAACAATTTCTCTATAATTCTGGATGACATCCTTTACTCAATCCATAAGTGATAGCACCTGTGTGGCTGAATTGATGTAATGTGGAAACTAGGAATGATTATGGTAGCAGCTCCAAAGTCAGGAATTAGTGGGGCAGCAGTCTTGTTCTTTGTGTAACAGTTGCAAAATGTGAGCAACACTTTTTCCTCTTATGCCTGGCTTATATTCTTATGAAAATGAATTTAAATTTGAGCTTCTTCCCTTAAACTCACTCATATTCTTGAAGTTCTTTTGCATTGTGTCAATAGCTTCCTTTATATGAAAGATGCCATAAAGCATTACCTCTTTTTCTTTGGACTATGACCACGGGTACTTAAAATTATTTTTCTCTCCCTAGATTGTTGTCATAAAAATCACCCCGCATTCCAGGTTTTCTTACCATGGCACCAGAAATTGTGCCCTTCGACCATCGGTATGGATCAGAGTATTTGTTGGAGAGACAGTGGCTGTAACAAGCATAGGTTGTTTGAATTTAGAAATATCTCCCAAAATTAGCAATATAAAAATTGGAACATGATGTAACAATCATATGTCATTAGTAAGTCCCTTCCAAACAGCAATGTGTAGTCTGGAACACTTGCACTTAGTGACCCCAATAGGTGAGATCGACATGCAGCATCAAAGAAATATTCCTCAAACCGACAGAGCTGTAGCTGCTCGTGCAAAATATTATAAATCCAAAGAATGAATTTATAGAAATGACTGATAGGAACATAGCAGCTTGGTTTAAAAACTGAGTTCCTTTATTCAAAACCAAGAGAATAAAGGTTGGACATCATCCTATACTAGCTAAGAACAATTCAGCAATGGTACTGGCCCAAAAACTCCTCCACCATGTAACCAAAAATCCTTCTATGACTGCAGAGAAGTTACAGACAAAGCTAGAAGCATTAAGAACAGATCGATGGTTGAAACCACCATCATTTTGGTCTTTGGCTCATGTTTCTGACAGAAAACACTTACCCCTACCCATATCTGGTTGATGACTTCAATAGATGTTGCAAAGTCAGCTACTCATTGTCTACTCCGAAAACCTAAGAAATGGAACGAGGATTTATTTATTGCTGCTCCCATGTATCTGGCAACTTCTTTTTTAGGTACTCTTCCTTTCTTGTTAGCTGCCAGATTATTATTTTCAACTTGATGCAGAAACTATGTCACAAAGTCTGAACCTTATAGCTTTAGACAAAACTGCAAACAATACCTTGTTGCAGCCTGCGTGTCACTATCTATATCTTCCATTTCATGTCTTGTAGCATATAACACACATGGATGCAAGAAATCTGAAATGTAAAAGATGAGACATGGGCTGATCACCTTTGTGGGCTAACTAAAAGCTTCTTGTATTCTATTCATACATGCATTTTGTCATGTTGGTAAGGGATGTTGCTACATGTGAAAATCCCTTAACAACTCTTCTATCATGGTTGCATAAGTTCAAGGATCTTCTCAATAGAGTTAAAGCAGCAGAGTATGTTGCACTGCAAATTTCATTAATTTGTCCTAGTTTAACAAAGCCTAATACTACTAGTAGGGTTCACCATTAAAGATAAATTGCAGCTTCAAATACACTTATCAAACTTAGCAAAAACCAACTTATCCACAAATCTAAACCCTAATCTCTCTTACTCGTATTTAACAAAACCAAAAACATTTGTTTACAATTGCACAAATAACCAAAACACCTAATATTACAATGCAATCAGCAAATAGAATAAACTACAGGTTAGAACATTTGATTAGATTTGATGTACAGAATTTGTAAAAAAAGATTTGCATTTATTGATACCTATTTGAATTGATCACAAGCATAAAGGCACCACAAGGCCTCTTTTGCATTCGTTATTATCTTGAAGAGATTATAATGCTGCTACAACAGCTTCTATGGTTAGTCGACTCTTTACCAATGTTCACGACCCTCTACAAAGAAGTTGAATGTTCTCTAGTGATGTAGTTCTCTAGCCAAATAGACCAAAACATGATCATTGGACTTCTCCTATATGAAAGGGTCACGAATACATCACACCACGCTACAACAGCAGGCCAAAACAATAATGATTGCTTGACTTCCACACTCGAGAACTGCAAGTGCTGAGTAACCTGATATTGCTCGAATAACCACAATTATAGCTCTAACACAACCTCTATATAAGACGGCTCCTTTAGCCAAAGTGGTTTCATACTTTGACACGATATTTACGAGGTTTTCATCACTACACCTTCTACAATGTACGGGTTTTTGTCCACAAATTTGGATGCCTACACACAAATATTCATAGTAAGTTCCTATAAAGGTTTCTTCTTTGTTGTGAATATTCAATAATCCCCTCTATTCTCACTCAAAATCCCTAATACCTCCTACAAAAAGGTCGCAACCGACATCAATAACCACAAATACCAAATGGGTACACCAAAGGGGATGCCCAACCTATCATGTGTAAACTTCACTAGGACTGTGCACAAAAATCACACCACATGCATAGAGCTAGATTAGAGAGTCATGGAAGGAGATATTTGAGACCTATAACAAACTTGTGAATTTTAGGCATGAAAACACATAGGCTCCAGCCCTAACCACCACATTAATCGCAACTAACTCCATATACTCCATTTTTGTAGTGGGAAAGTACACATGGATCCATGTCCTCCAAAAGAATAATGTTACAATACAACAAACCCCTTACATGGAATCCACAATGTCAAAACCAAGCATTAAAAGAAGTCTAACATGTTAAGAGGTAGGTGGGACAAAGAGTGCAAATAGGCAGGAGATTTTGAATTTGGGAGCCAAAGATACCTCATGACCCATACCACTAGTCGAGGAACAAAGTTTGGATACTAGTCATGCTATCAAGGTTAAGTCAGCAACTCTAACAAGGCAAGCGAAATGAGTGGGAGATAAACAAAGAGTATGCCCAAACAAAGAAGTCAGATACTACAACAGGGATAGAATAGAAAGCCAACTTTGACGGAAAGTCATACCAATAAGAGAAACTCCATAATTTCAACATCTTAAACTAACATAGAAAATGGTCATGCTTCCTTCCTTAGAAATTTTGGGAATCTTAAGCAAGTGCACAAGGGATGACAAGAAAGAACTTGTACACAAATTTGGTGTAATGTCCCCTTTTGGGATGTACCTGATTTTTGCACATAAATAACAATCCCAACAATACAACTCATTTACAAAGAGTATTCTATAAATAACTTACATAATGGCAAGTAAACTATAGAGAAAATTATAACAAATTAGCATTAAACATTAAGATCATAAACAAACCCTATTGACAACAATGTATCTGAAATACATTGGATACATTTCAACAGCCAACTCTATGAGGGATTTGATGGGAAAGTATATAGGACACCTGGAGACTGCCCTCCTCAATTAAACCCAAGAGCGCGGAACAATATTCCAAGTCAATTCGACCCCCTTACCCACAAGCAAACCAGCTTGGGTGGTCTACTTAATTGAGAGAACCGGCACTGCTACATCTCCCTATCACACACTTCAAACCACTACTTGATATGATTGCTTGCTGAAATCAATTAAAAGTTTAATATTAATTCTTAATGTATTGGCAAATTAATGCAATAAATAAATTAAACTTCTCAACAGATTTATAAGCAAACTGTTAAGTTTAGGATCGTTGCAAATGTAATGGCACTATTGTCATTGTATGTGTTTTCCAAATGCATCGATCTCTTGAATATATATTGAGAATGACAAGAAGAGACATGTCCCTTCATGGGACATGTCTATTCATTAATCTAATTTATTAATTTAACTATATAATCATTATAAGAATGAATAAAAGATTAACTTCATATATGTGTATATTAATATAAATAATATCAACTATTAAATGTATTAATATATATATATATATATATAATAAGTCAATTCTTATAATAATTATATAATCAATTTTATTTATCTGACCGATGCTACATACATCAACACTCCCTCTTAGCTAGGGAAGATAAAATCCATCAAGGTAATAAATCATTAATTTTGAAAGAGAGGAGATATCACCCCACTGTGATATCAGGAGATATGGTATATGCAAGAATATCAAGTCACATGATGTTCACCATAGCTCATAAATATCCATGGTATGTCTAATGACAATATGTCTCATGATGTATGTCATATGGATACTAAGTTTACGTAGAGATATGTCACTATGTGATATGCTTCATAGGGTCCAATCAATATGTAATACTAAGTTCAGAAGGATCCTAATATGATTCATATGGATACTAAGAAATCATATATTACATAATTCGTGATATGAAGTATCACCTAACATGTGATACCAAGCCTAACATGTGATATCAAGTTTTACATATCACCTAACATGTGATATGAGGAATCACCTAACATGTGATACCTAATTTTCATACCACCTTCATATGAGGAATCACCTTAGATTGTGATACCTAATTTTCATACCACCTTGAGATGAGGAATCACCTTAGATCATGATACCTAATTTTCGTATCACCTTAGATCATGATACAAGGATATAGTAAATAAGAACATTACATTCCATTTACATATAACCCTATTATGGTATGTGCACAGACAAAAAGTCTACCATAACGAATCTCTATTACAAGATTGTCACCTTGTAATATCAAATACAAGTGTTCATTGTCGAAAAGTCGTCACCTTTCTCCAATGTTCACAGGAGGGCCCATAAGTCCTGGAGTCACACACGTGAAATCCACCTTGACTCATGTCAGAGGGTGGATCCATCACGGCTCGTCCCAAAGGGTGGAAAACAAGGGCTTTCACCTTAGACTTCTCTCTCAAGGAGAAGAATGCAATAACATACAATATGATAGATGAAACTCCTTTTCATCTAAGGCTTCATTCTCCAACATGCCAAGTTTATCTCGAAGGTACACAACCTTACCTCTAGCAAGAAACTTGGTGAGAATATCAGCCATATGTTCTGTAGGGATAATGTACCTTGAATAGCATACTTATGCACTATATCTCTTATATAGTTTGCATCACTCTAGGTGAACCCCAAGTTATGTAGGAGATAGCATAAAAGTATTTTAGCCAGCACACATGAGACTTAATCTCATGATCATAGTCTTCTGGATGCTTCCTTTAAGGTCTTGTAACAACCTCCTCACCTCCTCGTCCAAGGTTGTTTTAGATGAACTATTATACTCCCTCTGGATCTAATATCAACCTTCTGCGAGGAAGTCGTGTCTTTGTTCTTTAGTCTACATTAAGCTCTTTTCTTGAATGTCCAACCATCTATCTAGGAATATAATGACCTAGATATCTGCATAAAAGCCTTCTAGCTCACATACATGGAACTACATCATTTGAATCACAATTTTATTTATTTTATTTTATAGTTTCGTGGTCACTATGGAAACCATCTCGATATAGTTTACTCCCTTTGAATCAATATAACCAAGATCCTTGGAAATCAAATAAGGCAGATCCTCTAGATGTTGTACTGACTCCCTCTGAAGCTTTGAGTACTAACATCAACATTTAACCTTCTCGTCCAAGGTTGCTTCTGATGGTTTGTCTGACTTCATCTAAATGTGATATCAACTTTCTTTTCCTGCAAGAGTATCCCCGAAAAAGATCAAGGCAAATAGCTCTTATAGTACATATAGAAATACAAATAAGAGATTAACTATAATAAATAAAAGTAGTTATCAAGATATAATAATCAAAAAATACTTATCTCTCTCCTTATTTGCTTCACCTATAACCCATGCCATGTCTTACCATCAATGATTGATCCTTTTCATTATGTGAGGTTGATATCTCCATTTCAATTATGAGAGTCACTAGTTATTCTAGACTGTGACCAACTTGATATACAATATCGACGCCCATGCTAGACTTGTCTTTTCTTTAACAATTTAATGCTTCCACGCTTTAATCTTTAATATAATGACTATCGGGTATCAAAACGAAGGTGCATAATCCGCATATGCTTGTCGTCTTTAAACAAAATATACATGCTCTCTGTTAAATGAAACTCTGATGTTGTTCGACTTCCATGATACAATCGTATTGACAATAGATCTAGACTGAGATGATAGGGTTGGACTGGAGAAGAAATCACATTCAACCACTAAGCACATTGTCTAATTCGTGTCATACATTCATCGAAAAACATTACTTTGATGAAGGCCCAAATGTACAAAAACACTGATTTCAGCTTGCTCATTTGATTCTTGAATCAGATTCCTTCTTCCTGAATGAAGTTGGAACATATACTAACATGAATCCTTTAGCAACCGGATTACATAGGGAATTATTATTGCTCGAAGTGGATCTTTGTTATCTTCAAGGACTTCCAATATATATACTCTGCTACATATATCACTAAAATAATAATCGTTTCCAAACTTAGATGGTTTGCAAGTGACGATATCTAATCCATCCTATCAATCTGTCAAGTAGACATGTCTCTATGCCATATTATGTCTTGGAGTTGTGTTCAATACAATATCCTTATTCCATTCATCATTTGAAGTATGTGATGTTCCTGTAACATTGCAGCCTTAATAAATTTATATGCTTTTGAGACAGCATACTAACAATATCGCCAAATCAATGATGATCTAAGTATTCATGATAAACTCCCACATCTCCTTGTATTTTTTATTTTTTTTTATTTTCATTAATACTCCTATAATTTCTCTGACCCAGGTGGAACTCTTAAAAGTCGACCCATTGGGTTAACAATATGCTATAGCGACTTTTATCAATACTAGAAATCTCTCCAATTCACGACTTGTCCATTGTTCTCCATGGTAATCACTGGAAAGCATATTCACTTGTGCTCCCAAGTCAACAAGTGCTCGATGAAGATATCCTATTATTGATTGGAGCCTATCAACTTGGCTCAAAGATCAGAAAGACTGCACAGGCATATAAAACAAGTAGGAACCCACCGAGTAATACCCAACCGGCCAGTAGTTTCACAATAATATAATAGTCGGCCCTTATGGTTTTATATTTGTTTATTGATCTTAGTCATTGTTATCAGAAGTTAAACAATCACATTACTTTATTGTTGTTTCCATCAATAAAGAAGGGTCTCTATGCGATTATTGTCAATTCTCTCTAGTAGCCAACGTTCCTTAATAATTATTATGCTGCACTTTTATGAAAGCGTTAACTATGGTATCACATACTCTACCAATTACTATCTAGTTTGTGACTCTTTAGTCATGGTTCAGTCAACTCTTGATCTTTCGATGTCTTATTCACGATGACCTTTGCCGGCTGCTAACTCTTCATGGTTTTTTTGGGGTGGCTGCAATCTAAGTCCACATGCAGTTGTTTGTAACATTATTAATTCTTCAAGCAATATCTTCATACGGGTCTTCTTAAGTGCCAACCACTGATTATAATCTTATCGCTGCTAGTTAATAAGAACCATCTTTCCAATGTAATTTCCATTTTCCAATAATATGGTTGCTGACTAATGATTAACTTCAATATGATAAGCACTCAATATTACCATAAGACTGCTGAACAGAGGAAATATTACATTATCACCCATATAGATGTATGTATATCATTTGATTGATCAACTTCAATCAGTAATATTTAATCTTGACTTTTCCGTTAATTATCCTCCTATCATACTCATCTATCACCGTGATAGGTGTTTGCAGCAATCATAATTGTCAGGGATTAGCAGGTGACTGAAATGCCAATGAATCAAGCAATATATGGAATCAACTTTGTTTCTCTATTACTCTCCCTAAGTGTGTGTCTGCAACAGTATCTCATATGAAACCGCACCAAGCAATGCCTCAACCATATGCAGGAAAACTCTATAGAGGAATGTGTATGCGCACAGGAACGGGAAATGCAATTATGTATATCTGCAAATCGAATCTCAAGAAACCCACATTCTTGGATTCCTCACCGAATTCTTCCACCGGCAATCCTTCGATGGTTATTAAAGGCTCGAAATGAATTCACGCCAAACCCACGCACAAGTGTTATTGCAGAGTTCATTCTAACAGAACATTGGATGCAGTTAATCCCATGATATATTGATCTGCATATGTTATTCCATTATTATTGTTGTTTCTGATTTTCTTACATTTGCAGTTTGGCTCTGATACCATGTTAAGTTTAGGATCCTTGCAAATGTAATGGCACTGCTGTCATTGTATGTGTTTTCCAAATGCATCGATCTCTTGAATATATATTGAGAATGACAAGAAGAGACATGTCCCTTCATGGGACATGTCTATTCATTAATCTAATTTATTAATTTAACTATATAATCATTAAAAGAATGAATAAAAGATTAACTTCATATATGTGTATATTAATATAAATAATATCAACTATTAAATGTATTAATATATATATATATATAAGTCAATTCTTATAATAATTATATAATCAATTTTATTTATCTGACCGATGCTACATACATCAACACAAACAAATAAATAATATATCATTATAAGAATGAATAAAAGATTAACTTCATATATGTGTATATTAATATAAATAATATCAACTATTAAATGTATATATATATATATATATATATATATATATATATATAAGTCAATTCTTATAATAATTATATAATCAATTTTATTTATCTGACCGATGCTACATACATCAACACAAACAAATAAATAATATATCAGCCCATATGATAAAACAATTAGTTTCCAAATATTCTAGATATCTCCACTTTCCCAACTAGTTTTCAAAGGATCAGAATTCTCATTCGATGGATGTCCTCTTCTCAAACCCGTCTCTTTCTTCTTATACCTTCAATGGCTGGGGGTTATACCCCTTCACCCAGGAGGGATGCATCCTTCTAAGGAGACACACTGCCTTAAATAGTCACCACCCTTCATTAATTAATACAGGCTGATTAGTATGCTGGCCAACCAGTATTTGCCATTAGATATTACCAACTAATATTTAACTATAAATAATTCTTTATTAAACGTATTCTTTCCTGCGATCTACTTAGTAATTTTTACTTCTTGTCTTACGGGGCATGAAATTAATTGCTGTCCCTTCACTAACTGTTGCTGCTTGGAATCAATGTTAATTAAGGTTTGCTTAAATATAATTACCTTTTGCTGTAGCAGATCGACCAATCATATAATGCTGTTCCTTGTTGGATTATCCAAATCGGAAGAGATCTTTAACATATATTTATTTTATAATTTTTCTCCTATTTATTATCCCTTCCTTAGGGTTGGGGCATGACATTTAGATTAGGGGAGATGCTGGAGATAGACAGTGGGCATTTTGGACTACAACATAGATTAAGAAAAAGGGCACATTACAAGGCATGTATTCCCCTCACATCCCAAGACAGGATCTGCATTTAAATGGGAGAGGGTCAATCTTATCCCCATTCAACCAGATTTGTATATCAACCTTGAGAACTGTTTCATTGAATTTGTTTTCCACTTTTGTCCTTTAGACTGACTTGGGGTCAGGTTTACTTGTGTAAAACTTTCATTTGTATCTGCCTGTATTTTCCTTTTGTTGGGTGACAGTCCAGATGGAGAATATTCGGATTCAGATCTGCATGGGTGAGAGTCTGTTTGCTGGTCTTATTCAGCAGGCAGCCCTGAAGCCTCGGAGGTGTCAGCAATTGAAGTAAAGCAAATTTTCTTTATGCCTACTGAAGGAGTCAGATCAGATTGCTGGAATCTTTGGTAATCTGTGTTCTTATTTTTAAATTCGCCTTTTTGTTAATACCTAGTGTTACATCCCTTCTTTATAAACTTTTCAAATAACTGTTTTTGTACCATAGTTACAGTACTCTGCAAGTCCCGAGCCGAGTCAGGGCTCCAGAGGTTTTTGGCCTCTGGACTCTAACTCAGCGAGTCCCATGGCCAGGACTCTTCCACGGCCAGCTGAGACAAAAAATAAAAAATAAGCATTTTTTAATTGCTTTTAATGAATTTTTTGGCTTATATGATCATATTGCAATAGCAATTTCCAAAAATTTGAAATGGTGAGCCCCAATGAGGCAACCAACATGGAGTAGTAAAAAATGTCTTGCATGTAGCAAGTATAAAACATAACAATTTGTCTATAAAGAAGATTGCAGATAGGATTTCACTAAAAAAATTGCCAAAAAAGCAGTGTCATATCACAGACTGTAATCACAAAGTCTTGGAACCAGGTATTAAAACAGCACTATCAATTTTGAAAGCATTGCAACAAATAAAATGCTTTCCTTTTAGAGAATGGACATCGCCAGAGCAATAAAAGAACAGTTTTAAGGTTTGTGAAAGATTGAAAAAAAAATGTATGTTAAACCGGTCATTTGACAAAGTTAAAAGATGATGACATTTGAGCAACTATATCATTCCAAAAATTCATAATGATCTTTTTGATCTACTAAGAACAAAAAATTTAAGCGAAGCTGTTATGAAATAACTTGCATGGTAGAAGAATATAATATGAAATATGTTTGTAAACACTTGATAATAATTTGCCACTTCGAGGGAGCAACCTCGTAGTCCACTTCAAGGGAGATACCACCAACAGTCTTCAATGTGAACACAATACTCAAGATGATGATAATAAATAACCTATGCCTTCTATATAATTTTAGTTTAACTTATTTCCTTCAAAAGTTCGCATTTATACTTATGTGATCAATGTAAACTTGTGTATATGTGCAAAGTAGCTTCTATTTATCTCAATTATTGTGTCTTTGATGTTAATTGACTAAATGATGCATGAAAAAAAAATTAAATCCTTAAAAACCTTTGAATTTCTTGGGTTTTTCAATTTGCCAAGTCCTTGTCAAGTCCAGACGCCAAGTTTGAGTAGGAGTCCGAAATCAGCTTGCCAAGTCTAAGGCGAATCCGAGTCTTGTAACTATGGTTTTAACTGCTTAACTGGAAATGTGATGTTAATATTGAAATATGTTTATTTTGAATATTATTGAATAGATGCATTTCAATAAATAATCTAGTATATTGATGGATAAAGATGTGTACTAACGAACATGGACAAATGTTGATGAGCGTAGGTGATTTAATCTAGCAAGAAATGTTTAATATATTATCAGAATGGAATGAAAGTTATGGCTAACTACCTCATATATCAGTGGATGCAGGAGAATGGTCACCCTCAAAGAAGGGACGGAGAGTATCAACAGGGAGAGAGGATGCAAACGCGAGGGAAAGGTCAAAATTGCCATCCAAGTCGGAACCTATAGATAAGTAATCTTGGTCATCTAGTCATCTGTTGTCAAGGTGGAGATAGGTCCTTTCCTTGTTCGTCTCTAAACTGAAATGATTTAATTTTCATCAATAAGAATTTCATCCTTATGTTATAGAAGAAATGAATTAATCATCTGAGTAACTCTTTTTATTGATTTTAGTGGAACCTCTCTCTCTCTCTCTCTCTCTTTGTGTGTGTGTGTGTGTGTATATTTATATGCGCGTGCATACGATGAGTGCTTAATGCCATATGTGTAGGTATGCAAATAGAAATCTATATACGTACACACATACCAAGCTTAGATAAGCATAATGTATATGTATATATATATGGAAGGGTGTAAAGTGCATATCATATTAATAATTATCAGCCTCACTTTTTATCCCTTCCCATGAATCAGCTTAAGATCAAATAATCCTCATCAAGATGGCAAGGAATAGCTCCCCCTTGCCACTGAAGTGACAAGGAGGAGTTATCCTTCCTACATGAGGGATATACAAGACATCACAGCAGTTATTTTTGCTCTCTCTTGCAACTGCATTCTCTTTAGCTATCTGTTATCAATCCTTTCAAAGGGTATTTACTATTTTTCTTAGAGACATTTCCAATCGGCAAGAACATAGCAATTAATTCTGATATTATAGCTCTGAATCAGGACCTATTCATCTGCAACAGAATCGAGCTTGCTGCAATAACTCTGCACCTTATCATGTGAGAATTGGATAAGGGATTCAATCCCTGTTCAGCTGCATCAAGTCTTCGTTGTCTGTTATACACACAAGATGATCTCTTTCCTTATTATTTCTAAATGATTTTATTCATTGAATCAATGCAATGATTCTTATCTATTTATTAATCAGCATACCATTTCATGTTTTGAATATGAGAATGAAAAGGATCAGATTAAATGTCTTGCATATCAGTTCAGGAATTAGCAGTAGCATTATTATTCCATGTTCATATATAAGAATAAAGAATATTGGAATCAATGTCAACATATCATTTCTGAGTAAGCACTAGAAATCCATGTCTGAAATACGAGAATGGAGAGAATCGGAATCATAGACTTGCATATCAATTTACAAATCTGCATTAGCAGTCGTATCTCATGTCTCGAAAGGCAGAATGTTAATCTTTGTCGTGCGTGTCCATTTATAAATTTTCATCAGCACTAATTATCTATGTCACGAATATGAAAATATAGAGAACCAACATTATTGTCAAGCATATCAGTTATGAATCTGCATCAGAGAGCAGGATGTCGGTCAATGGCATTCATTGGAAAATGCATGGTAGTCATAACATTCCAGCTTACTTTCATCTAGCTCAATCTATACTTGCACAGAAATTGCCTCCTCTATTGAGTAATGCATTATCATTTACTTAAACCACAAATGAAGGTTATGACATTCATCCATAGTCTCTGATTATTCAATATTATCTGCATATGAACGTCATTCTATTCAGTAATTCTGTATATGGAAAGGGTGGAATTACAACTATCTACAATGATGATCTTAACAACTCAATAATACTATAAATACTAAATATCATAAATCATGAATGAGTCTTCAGTTGGTAAAACCTGATAATATACATATCTGATAGTATGTCATCAATAAGAAAGTTGTATCTTCTTACTTGAATTATTGGATCAAACCCTAATCAGAAAGTTTATAAAAACAAGAAATTGAAACATAACAGCAAGGAAGTGAAACTAGATCATAAACCTGCTTGAGCAAGAAAGGTTACCCTTTCATATTCTTGGGAAGGAAATCAGAATGAATATCATAAACAATCACACTTAAACATGATTCGGCAGAAGTCTGTTCGGAAGGGACTCCCCTTAGGTGGTCACTTGACTGTTAAGAATCATAAATGTTAGCAATTGCTAGTAAGGGTCACCATCCCTTAAGGTCATTAGATCGTTGATGCCTATAAAAGAATAGTTGATCTGAGGTGGTATCTGACTCAAAATAAACAAGGGAGGTATCTGACAGCACAAAGTGCAATGCTTGCATATTTATAAACCTTGGCCAAGGTAGCGCAATGCAAATTGCATAAAACCATCAGTCACACGAACCAGGAGTACACGTCTAGCCAGGAAGGTCATACTCATAAAGGGTGGAGCCTAGAGAGTGTGACCAACTAAGATTGATGCACGTTCTAAACACCAAAGACTCAGATGACGATTAGACCTAGCCTAGTTTCTGCACTTCTCATGTAGGCCCAGGCCACTTCCAAAAGAAAGTTGTGCAGGTGACCAATGGTCAATGGATGGGAGGTAAAGCCTCTTACGATGCTCTCCCTCTCTCAGGAAGACATTAAAAATACAAATCCTCTAAAATGGATCAAAGCACAGTTATCCTCTTCTCTACCAGGTGCTTCTTGTGATTTGAATTAAAGTAGTTATTTTTGTTAAACAATTACTTTCCATTTCATTTGAAGCAGTTGCAAATTGTCAGTTATATTCATGTTCATGTGAAGGCAGTTTTTAATTACTGTGTAATGTCCCCAAATTATAGTATCCAAATTTGCCCTAGATTACAAGATTTTTATCATAACAAGTAGGGTTTAGAGGTACCTTTCACTTTGACTGAGGCCAATTCTAACCTTAGTAACCTCAATAATAACCTTAATTTTCTTAGAAGCCCAGTTAGTGCTGCAGATCTAATAGCTCTGGTAATTGGGGAAGTCCACGATAGGAGCTAGCACTCTACTAATGCCGATAATCTTTAGTAGCTTGGCGTTGGGAAGCGCCAAGCAGGTTGATAATCTAAAACTTTGTTGGGTTGTGAAAGAAGTATTGGAAGCTCTAATTCGGTAACCTTGTCATGCTCGGAAGTCACCAATTATAACCTGTGAATAGTAACTTCAGGCAATGTATAGTGACTCCAAGATATAATTCATTCTTGACTTCAAAACTCAAGTCTCCGTGGCAAATCGAACGGCAATGGCAAGCGGAAGTATTGAAGTTTTTTTTTGATCGATAATATTGGAATTGTATTGATATTTAAAAAGGAATTACAAACTTGCCATCTATGGCCATCAGCTATTACATTTAGAAGCTCTTTGCTATACTTCACTGAGACCTTAGAACTATTATGGAGGCAACCCTTTACAATTTCGGTCCCAAAAACCACCTTTCACAAGAAAAAAACCACCCAACCCTCCCGGACAATACAGCCTTTCATCTGAACCAAGCCACAGACTCTTCCCTTGAGAGGTTTGCATAGGCACCACCACCATCTACCGGTCATCCAACAGTGTCGCCCTCCGCACCATCACCAGCAGCAACAGCATTCTTCGGCCTACTCCCCACTCCACCAGCTCTCTCCTTGTTCAGGTCGGGCTTGTCACGCTGTGCAACGTTAAGTTGCCTGCGAATTTGTGATCTCCCATCCTCCCCCACCACTGCGCTCGACTTAATGGGGGTACATTTAAACTTCCTCCCCATGTTTCCAGCGTCATCCTGCCCCTGCTTCTTCTGCTTTTCCATGAGAGCCACCAAAGCCACTGTGATGCCCAAAAGTTCGGGACAAAACACAACCAACAAATTTTCCATTACTTCTTCTTAAGCATGTTTAATTAATATCTCAACATGAATCAATTTGTAATCACTTAAGCATTAAGATGTCAAAGGTCTAAAATAGGATTATTAATACAAGGATTAATTAGAGTTAAATTTGATCAACTAAGGTGGATTCATTCTGAAGCAAACATGCTCATTTTATCATAACCATCTTGGTAAGATAATGATTTCTCTACAATTCCACATGACTTAATTCATTTTGAATGATTTGTTTAAGTGCATAGTATATGGTTAAGGTGGCATTTAGACTAATCAAATGTATTTAATAGTCATCTTTTGAATGAGATAATTGCTAAGTTTCAATTCAATTTCAAACTAAGTCTTTTATCCCTAACCCCATAAATTTAGAAGCCAAAAAGTGACTTTAGGACCCTTTTAAAAATTCGTTGGTTGTGTTTTGACCCTACTTTTGGGCATCACAGCCACCCACCCATCATGGGCCCGAGCCAAATGAACATCCTCCGGACTGGCTGAGGACCAAACAACCAAGGGTTGAATCTCCCGTCGCCCGTGCCCAATCAAACAGATAGGATTATTACCCATGTGAAGCCCAACACCCACCTCCGCTCTCTGAATAATATCCTCAACACCTTCTATCCATTTAACAACCATGCAGTATCGGAAGTATTGAAGTTGTAGACAATATATTCAGTGCATTTAGAATGCTTGTCATGGCGTAGTATAACTTGCTGTCCTTAGAAATGCTGGCAGACCGTAAATCGAATAAACTTGCAATGCTTGATATGGTAATCCGTGTGCTGGGATTTAGGATGATAGATGGTATTCTACCTCCTTCAATGCTTTCTTATCTTCCTTTTTCTGATTCGACTGTGTTCTTATTAATATATATTCTGCTGTGTTCGAATCAAGCTTGATCGCTGACTGTTTTTATCCTGATTGCTGATTGGGAATCGCTTGTTCTGTGATTCAATGCGATGAACTGGTGAATTAATTGTATGATGATTTTCTGAATGCTTTTCCATGATCGAACACCTCTATTCATACCCGTGTGGAGGTTTCTCTTCAGCGCTTGGAGTCTCTTGGTCGAGACTCGTCATTCGACCATGTTTAGCTTTTCTAATTCATTGCAGCATTGTATTAAATTATATAATATATATTGATATATTATTATCAATTGGTATATATATATATATATATATATATATATATATATCAAATGATAATATTTTATATATTATAATTTAATATATTATATTCATTTATATCTATTATTTATTTACAATTTATTTATTTCACATTTTAGTGTTATTATATTCATATAATATATTATTATTTATTTTATAATTTCAATCTTATTATTACATTAAAATCTATTATTTGGGAACACCCCACAACGCAACGGTAAGTTGCGAGCCTCTCATTTGGGAGGTCTTGGGTTCAAGTCTTCTTGAGCCCCATGTTGATCTTGGCTTCAGCCTATTACCCATCAAAAAAAAAAAAAAAATCTATTATTTGATTTTATTAATATTGTTTATTATTAATACTTATATGGAAAAGGGGGCATTACAGTCCTCCCTTCCCCAAAATTGCTAGTCGTCAAGCAATTATATGTTTTCTCTTTATGATTTGATAGTAGAATTTGGCGACTTAAGACAAATTTCCTCTCATCCTTTTAGAGAAATGATCTTAGGTCATCTCATTAGGTGCCAATCGAATTTTCTCAAAACCACATTTGCAAAATAGTATGCCTCAAATTCATCTCTATTATTCTAGATAAACCAAAGTAGAACCATACATGGAGTATATACTTGAAAATATGGAATGTATGAAGACACAAAGCATACACAAAGTAAACACATTAATGCATGAAGACATCGAGCATACACATTAATGCATGAAGACACGGAGCATACACGAAGTAGACACATGTATATATCTAAACACAAACATGCACATGAATATATATGTAGATGCAGTTCACTTGGCCCACAAGAGGCAAGAACGTCCAACCAGGACCAAATCCATCTCTTGGAGTAACTAATCTGCAAGAGGCAGGACTGTCCAACCAAGACCAGTTCCATCTCTTGGAGTAGCCAATCTACAAGAGGCAAGAATGTCCAACCATGACTAGATCCATATCTTAGAGTAACTAATCCACAAGAGGTAGGAACTTCCAACTAGGACTAGATCCATCTCTTGGAGTAACCAATCCACAAGAGACGGGAACATCCAACCAAGACTAGATCCATCTCTCGGAATAACCAATCCACAAGAGGCGGGAACGTCCAACTAGGACAAGATCCATCTCTTGGAGTAATTTAACCAACTAGGTAAGAACATTAACTTAATCATTTGATATATCCAATTCCATGTTTTATGGAAAAAATTTCAATTTGACATGTTATAGTTTTTACTATGGAAGTTGGTTGGATAGTTTGTAAGGGTGTCGAAATCCCTAGATTTATTCCTCCATAAAGCTCCATTTGTTTGTTGTCCTTTCTTCCTTTGATTAGGTGATATTAAGACTTCATCAAACCTTGTTTTCTTGTTTGGGTTTTCTTGTCCCTCCTTTTCTCTTTCTCCATTGGTTATTGCTTCTATTCTGAGGGCTTGGCTTCTCTTCCCACATTTATGCCCTAGCTCCCATCTTTCTTTATATCTGAAACACAAGTTTTTCTACTTGAGGTCCCTTGGATTACATATTTGTCCATGCATCCATTCATCTCTGCACTTGTAACATACTTTTTCTCCTTTATTCTTGTCATGCTCACAAATGTGCACCAGCTTCCACTTTTCTTTACAATGGAAACACAAATTTCCCCTCCTTGCATCACATCTGTCTTTAGGGGAAAATGTCCTTTTATGATCTTTATTGTGAAAAGTTCTATCTTTAGATTTCATGTGTTTGGAATTCCCTGATTCACTTGTTTGGGCAGCATCAAGACGTGTGGCCCTAAGGATTGCATCTTTAAGTGTAGGAGGGTCCACGGCACTCACCAATCCTTGTGTATTATCCAACAACACTTCTATGAATTTGTGAGTCTTTCATTGGATATTTTGGGGACCATAACAAATAACCTTCAGAATTCCGCAATATAGTCTTCAAGAGTTCCTCTTTGCCGTATCCTCATTAACTCCTTAAAGTGCTTTTGGGGGTGAGTTTGATCAAATCTTTCATGAGCCTTCCTTTGAAAACATCATAGCTCTTTATACCTTTGTGGTCTTGGGTAATTAAGCCATGGTGCCACCAATCATGTGCCACTCCTTCCAAGTATATGGCAAATGTGATGGCATTTTTTCTGTCATGAGGCAAAGATTGAGATATGTTTCTAGTTTTGTAACCATGCTTGTGCTCTATTTTTTTATGATCTGTCAAAGTTAGGAATGCTTAGTTTTCCTATTTTGTTTTGAATATCTTGGTTTAGGGCCTAGGCAATTATTTCTTCTTCTAAAAATGGTTTTCATCTTGCCTTCACAATATGCCACAAAGAAGATGCTCCTTTTTGCCTCAAGGTCAAGTCTAGCATATTCTATGGCAAGTTCTCCCATGTTTGGATTATTAACCTCTTCATCTTCCCTTGGAGACCTTTCCTTGGCTATGAAGGGAGGCAAAGATGTTTCAAAGTTTGTCCTTGAGGTGGTCCCATCATCACTTACAAATTGGGTAGAATTTGTATTCCCACCATTCCCTTGGTTGGTCATTAAGGTGTTGGTTATGTTTTGTAGCACTTGGAGCATGGCTTCGTTTGTTGTCTCATTCCATAAAAGCCCTCAATTCCTACTCCATTGGAAGGGTTTTTGTATTGTTTTGGGATGTAACTTTTCTCTTTTCCCTTTCTAGCCCTAATTGCTCATTGGCTAAGTTGCATTAACTAGTTCCCCTCAGGCTGGCAGGAACATGCTAAAATACCACTTGCAATGTCCCCAAATTATAGTATCCAAATTTACCCTAGATTACAAAAAATTTATCATAATGAGTAGGGTTTAGAGGTACCTTTCACTTTGATTGAGGCCAATTCTCACTTAGTGAGTAACCTCAATAATAACCTTGATATTCTCAAAAGCCCAGTTAGTACAACAAATCAAGTTGTAGATAATATGTTCAGCACATGTAGAATGCTTGTCACAGCGTAGTATAGCTTTCTGTCCTTAGAAATGCTGGCAAACCCCAAATCAAATAAACTTGTGATGCTTGATATGGTAATCTGTCTGCTGAAATTTAGGATGATAGCTGGTGTTGTTCCTCCTTCGACGCTTTATTGTCTTCCTTTTCCTGATTCGATTGTGTTCTTATTGCTATATATTCTGCCATGTTCAAATGGAGCTTGATCGCTGACTTTTTTAATCCTGATTGCTGATTAGGAATTGCTTGTTCAATATGATTCATTGCGATGAACTGGTGTATTAATTGTTTGATGATTTTTTGAATGCGTTTTCCATGATCAAACACCTCAATTCATACCCATGTGGAGGTGTCTCTTCAATGTTTGGCGTCTCTTGGTTGAGAGACTCTTCATTCGACCATGTTTGGTTTTTCTAATTAATTGCAGCATTGTATTAAATATATAATATATATATTGATATATTATTATCATATGATATATATATATATATATATATATATATATATTATGTATTATACTATATTATAATAATGATAATATTTGATATATTATAATTTAATATATTATTGATTTATATCTATTTATTATTTATTATTTATTTTATATTTTAGTCTTATCATATTTGCTATAATTTATTATTATTTACTGTATAATTTTAATCTTAGTTGCCGATTCGGATTCGGGGACAGATTCGGGTTCGAGAATCCGGTTCGTGGATTCGTGAAAAAAAAAATTTCCCGTTTTGGATTCGTGAGTATATATATATATGCATTATATATCCATTACAGGCGATTAATATTTATATTTATTATTCTTATATATATTTCTATATCTTTTTTAAAATAATATTATAAAAATATAAAAAATAGTATAATACATATTATCTATTTAATATATTTTATACAAAACAATATGTAATTTTATTTATGTGTATATTAATAATAAAATAATAACTAACATATGTAAATAAATAAATAATATAATATTTTACTATAAATAAATAAAACATAATATAAGTTCAAACATAATACAAATAAATAATATCAAATAAGTTAATAACATAATACAAATAAATAATACTAAAAACATTTCAAAACATAATACAACAAATTCCAAAATATAATACGGTAATAGGATCGAACGGAAGCCATGTTTTTTTAATTCAACGAAAGCCATGTTTTTTGCAGGATTTCACTTGCGAATCCCTCCCATAGTCGCTCGCTGCCTCATGGGATTCATTCACGAACAGATACACAAACAGTCAACCACGTTTTGACATTTTGTGTCATTCTCAGCCTCACGGGATTCATGAAAGTGGAGTAATGTTCAACATGACGCACCAAATGGGGGAAAGAATGTCGTCCCAGCTCAGAAATAAACAGTCAACCACGTTTTGTGTCAACCCTGCCCGGATCCGTCCCGGATCCGACGCGAATCCGGACCCGGATCGGACCCGGACCCAGATCCGGGCCTGTACAGGCAAATCCGGCAACTAAGATTTTAATCTTATTATTTATTTTATAAATCTATTATTTGATTTTATTAATATTGTTTATTATTAGGACTTATATGAGAAAGGTAATAGAATATTAAATTATGTTAAATTTAGTATTAATGCTCAATCAGTGTACATTCTATTTTAGTCAAGATCGTCTTTGATCTTCATAGCAGTTTCTTATTAGAAACTTGCTATTCTTGTTCTTAGCAGTTTCTTTAGAAACTTGCTATTCTTGTAAATACTCTTGTATTATTTATGAGCGTCTTGCTCATTCTGTAAATTAATGAATTCTTTGAAATCCATTGCGTGTTTCGCACTGTTTTATGGTATCAGAGCCGGATTAAATTTCTGAGAAATTAATAATTTCCTTACGAATTTATCAGTCATTAATTTCTTCAAAATTTCATAGTCTGCAAATCGTGCTTCTTTCACGATTAGTTTTCTTCCTTGCAGATCGCGTTTATTGGCTCCTATGACCCTGGTTTTCGAGGGCGTTTTTCTGGAGAAATATTTTAAAAACCCGGGTAGGGTTTTCGAATCCTTTGGACACGCGTTTTTTCAGATTGCCGTGTTTGTTTCAGCACACGGTTTGGTTTCCTTCTGACGCGGCCTGGCATTATTTTCGTGCTTCCTTTGTGTCGAATCTCCACTGAAGTCCGCCATTTTTGTTGCAGTTCAAGCTCTGCGATCAGAAATTTGGTGATTCCGACCTAAGCCGCCGTTTTTGTTCGAAACTCTCGTTTTCCGTGCCGGATTTAAGTTTTTTTTGCAGATTCCTTCTGGGTTTTTCGAAATCTCAACTGGGTTGGTGTCCGAATTTTTTGGGTGCCTCGATTTTCGTACCTCAATTTTCGAGCCCGCGAATTCAAATTCTGACAAGAGATTCCTTCTGGGTTTTTTGCACGCTTTTCTGGGTTGTCTTTGGATTTTTTGGGTCAGCCAGGAATTTTTCTTGGGAAACGTGCAAATGGCTTCTCTCACCAATCTGATGTTAGAAGGCAGTCAACGCTTTAATGGTCACAACTACAACATCTGGAAACAGCGTATGTTGACCATTTTTGAATATAGGCGTCTTGACCAGCTTGTTTTGGAAAAAGAGCTCAGTCCTGGTACACCTGGTGCAGATCAAGATAAGTTTGATGAACGCAATCGGGAGGCCGTCATGCTCCTCAAACTCTCAGTAACTGATGATCAGTTACCGCAGATTCCTTCCGGCAAGACAGCTTCTGACATCTGGAAGCATCTGAAGGAATTGCATGAGACATCCGACAAGAGCCGAGCATTCTTTCTGAAGAATCAGTTGTTCTCCAGTATGATGGACGAACGTATGTCCTTACAAGAGCACCTCACGAGGATTAAGGACATTCGAGATCAACTCGAAGCTATTGGTCGGACTATGGAGGAAGAAGATATGGTTGTAATCACTTTAAAAAGTCTTCCGAAATCGTATGAACACTTCATTGAAACTCTCAATATTACTTCCACTAATGTTGATCTGAAGTTTTCAGAATTGTGCACCAAACTTCTACAGCAGGATCGCTGGAAACAGCAATTTGGTAGTGGTACTACATCAGCCTCCTCGGAAAATGCCTTCACAGCTCAATCCTTTCAGAAGGATAAAGGCAAATTTCAGTCCTCTCAGTCTTCTCAGCCGAAAGGCTCTTCTCAGACACAGGATGGAGCTAAGAAGAAAAATGTGCAGTGCAATTACTGTCACAAGTACGGCCATATGAAGAAAGATTGCCGTCAGAGGCTCGCTTCTGAACAAAAGAAGCAGGGAGGGTCACACCAGAAGGCGCATGTTGCGGAACATTCCGAGCAGAAGGAGTCTGCCTTTTATGCTTTTATGGCTAAGAGGTCTTCAGATCATGCCAGGTCTTCTGCCTGGTACATCGACTCTGGTGCATCACGTCACTTTTCTCATCGGCGTGACTGGTTTACAGACTTCTCACCTTTCAGTGATTCCGTTGTATTTGGCGGAGGTGAGGAGTATACAGTTGTTGGCAAAGGCACTGTTCAGATACAATCTGGTGGCAGGACTCTTCTTTTTCTGAATGTGTATTATGTCCCTGGAATGGCACTTAATCTGCTTTCTGTCAGCCAGATTATGAGGAATTCTCCTCAACTAGATGTGGTGTTCAGTGCTCACAAGTGCTCCATCATTGATCGGGAGACTCGTCTTACTGTTGCTGTTGGTCTAGAGGATCATGGCCTATATAGGCTTCTTGACACTGGTGATTCTCCTGAAGTGGCTCTGGCAGCTCGTGTTTCTCCTCTCAGCACTCTGTGGCATCAGAGATATGGACATCTCAACATTCAGTATCTCTCTCAGCTGTCTCGGGAGGGACTTGTTTCAGGGTTACCTGATATTCAGACTCAGCATCTTGGAGTATGTGGCGCCTGTCAAGCTGGCAAACAGCATTGGACTTCATTCCCACATGGAAAGTCTTGGCGTGCATCTAAGGTACTTCAATTACTTCATGCTGATATTTGTGGTCCTATGAATACATCTTCTGTCACTGGTTGCAAATATTTCTTGCTTATTGTAGATGATTTTAGTAGAAAGATGTGGGTATACTTTCTTAAACATAAATCAGATGTATTTAGTATCTTTCAGAAGTTTAAGTCCTTTGTTGAAAAAGAGTCTGGACATAGTATCATTACTCTTAGGACAGATAACAGGGGGGAATTTTGTTCTTCTGAATTCTCCAACTTCTGTGATACCCATGGCATCAAACGCCAGTTGACTACACCCCACACTCCTCAGCAAAACAGTGTTGTCGAGCGTCGCAATCGAACGGTTGTTGAGATGGCTCGCTCTATGTTACAACACAGGAGTGTTCCGAACAAGTATTGGGCTGAAGCAGTATTTACTGTTGTCTACCTTCTTAACCGCTCTCCTACTCAGGCTGTTAAGGGGAAGACTCCAGAAGAGGTTTGGTCTGGTCGGAAGCCTCAGATCAATCACCTGAAGGTTTTTGGCTCTGTTGCCTATGTTTGGGTTCCAGATGCTAAGCGCTCTAAGTTGGATTCCAAAAGTCAGAAACTCATGATGACAGGATACAGTGATCACCATAAGGCCTACAGACTGATAGATATAGACACTAATCGTCTTATCTTCAGTCGCGATGTTGTATTTGATGAAGACAGAGGATTCTTTCAGTCTCCTCCTTCTGAGCAGAGTTCTGAGGATCAACCTCACAGTGTTCTTATTCCATTAGGTTCGCCTGATGGGAGGGATGATGCAGAATCCATTTTCGATGATGCACTACCTGAGTTCCCTCCGGAGAATAGTCCTCCTCTTGCTGCTCCTGTTCCTGATCCTGAGCCTCTTTCAACTCCTCCAGATGTTCGTACTTCTACTCTCCGGCCTAAATGGTGGGCCAAGACCATTAGTGATCTCAAGGATACTGAGCTCATTGAGGGTAGAACCTCCCGTAATAAGAGCAAACAGCAGCATACAGTCAATTTTGCTCTCATGGCTAACATACACACTGTTTTTGAGCCTCAGACATACTCAGAGGCTAAAGGTATACCTGAGTGGGAACAGGCTATGGAAGCTGAGTTCCAGAGTCTTCAGAAGAATCACACTTGGGTCCTTTCTGATCTTCCTTCAGGGAAGAAGCCCATTAGCTGCAAATGGGTGTACAAAGTAAAATACAAAGCTGATGGAACCCTAGACAAGTATAAGGCTCGTCTTGTTGCTCGTGGGTTCTCACAGAAAGAAGGCATTGACTACGAGGAGACCTTTGCTCCTACAGCCAAAATGAGTACCATACGGCTCGTTCTTGCCTTAGCAGCCCAGTTCGGTTGGAAAGTCCATCAGATGGACGTCAAGAGTGCTTTTTTGAATGGTGACTTACAGGAAGAAGTCTACATGACGCAACCCCCAGGATTCAAGGTTGCTGGTCAAGAACAGAAGGTCTGTAGATTAGTCAAAGCACTCTATGGTCTGAAACAAGCTCCTCGGGCTTGGTACATGAAAATTGATAAGTACCTGACAGATCATGGCTTTCAACGGAGTCCATCTGATGCAAACCTGTATATCAAGCATACTAGTAATGACATTATGTTTGTGGTTGTCTATGTGGATGACTTAATCATTACTGGCAGTTCAACACATTTGATCACTGGGATCAAACAGGATTTGTGCCGCACTTTTGATATGACAGATTTGGGACTTCTACATTACTGCTTAGGAGTTGAAGTCTGGCAGACTGAGACCAGTATCTTTCTCTCTCAGTCCAAGTATGCCAAAAGTCTAGTGGACAGGTTCAGAATGCAGGATTGCAAACCTGCCTCTACTCCTATGGAACCCGGGCTCAAACTTTCAGCTCGGTCATCCTCACCAGTTGTGGATGAAACTCTGTTCAGGCAACTAGTGGGCAGCCTCATCTATCTTACTACCACTAGACCTAACATCAGTTTTGCAGTGAGCTACATTTCACGCTTCATGACAGCTCCCAAGGCTGATCATTGGTCAGCAGCGAAGCGTGTGCTGCGTTATGTGAGTGGCACTTCTGATTATGGACTTCTGTACACTCGGAGTTCTGATCCTATACTCAGTGGTTACATAGATTCTGACTAGGCAGGTTCGGTTGATGATCGTAAGTCTACAGCAGGGTATGTGTTTAGTTTGGGATCTGGTGCTGTCACATGGACTAGTAAGAAGCAGCAGGCAGTAGCTCTCTCCTCGACAGAAGCAGAGTATCGGGGAGCAGTTAAGGCATCTTGTGAGGCGGTTTGGCTTCGACGAATGCTTGCGGATATGCATGTCCCCCAGGCAGGTCCTACTCCCTTGTTCTGTGATAATCAGGGAGTGCTCAAACTCGCCAAGAATCCAGTCTTCCATGAAAGAACCAAGCATGTGGAAACACATTGTCACTATATTCGACAGCTGGTTGAAGACGGATCCATCCAGTTGCTGCATGTTCCTACTTCGGAGCAGCCAGCAGACATCTTCACCAAGCCCCTTGGTCCTGATAAATTTGTAAAATTCAGGGGGTCTATAGGTGTAGTTAATAGATTGAGCATTAAGGGAGGGTAATAGAATATTAAATTATGTTAAATTTAGTATTAATGCTCAATCAGTGTACATTCTATTTTAGTCGAGATCGTCTTCGATCTTCATAGCAGTTTCTTATTAGAAACTTGCTATTCTTGTTCTTAGCAGTTTCTTTAGAAACTTGCTATTCTTGTAAATACTCTTGTATTATTTATGAGCGTCTTGCTCATTCTGTAAATTAATGAATTCTTTGAAATCCATTGCGTGTTTCGCACTGTTTTAAAAGGGGACATTCCATAATGTTATATTACATTCACTTGATGGAAGTTAGTTCAGTTATGGTATGTTTCATGTTCATAAGAAAGTGAAAAACAGTTTCTTTCAGTTAGAATGATAGTTAGGTAGAAGTTTTATTTTATATGAAATTGTCGGAAAATGTTTAGATTTTCTTTTGTTATAGTTTAGTATGTCAGACCCAGAGACTCCTGTATCAAGAAACAAAAGGTATTTGATAAAGGAAAGGGGAACCTTTGGCTGTTGTCATACATTTCATTTGATAATCTCTGCAGAATTTATACTCTGCCCACAGAGCATTGTTCTCTATTGATTGTACTAATAGAGCTTTTATCTGTATTGACTGATCTGGTTTTTGCGGATCTGCAATTTCTGTTGGCATGTTTTCAGCTTTTGTATCCTTCAATAGCTACAGATGTGGACACAACCTTGCCAGGTGTCCAATTTTCAAGACAGGACCTGCAGCAGATGGGGATATTTTGATTTCTCATAATCCATAGGGTGATCCCGCTTCACTACTCCAAGATCTAAAAGGATACAACAAATAAGAGTTTCTCCAAATTTGCATTTACACAAATCAATGCATAGTTGAGGACCCCTGGATGCTTTGTAACTTCTTAAGATGTTATGTATTCTCATATAGCTTTACCAATGGCAATTTCCTTTACTGCACGTCCCTACCAGTAAATAATTGATAAATGAAGGAAGGGTCTCAATTTAAGGACCAGTGTTCCATGAAGAGCACTGATTATTTTAAGAGCCACAGACCTCCTTGGAAGTCTGACAGTTTTCTTGTTTGGCGACAAAGAGGACCATGAAATAACCCTCATGCATCATCAGGAGTTCAACTTTCCTAGTGCCTTCCAATTTTCCTTAATCCATCTTCCTTCCATTTCGCTCGTGGAGAACTGAAACTTTAGGGGTGGCACCTATCTTGAAGTTATATCGGTTCCTTTTCTGATTGAAAAAGGTTTCAACATTAACTTTTTGCATGGTTTTGTATGAAATGATGGAGCTTCTCTTTAACAGATATTGTTTGTTTCTCAGGTGGTAGATGCCTACTCAAAGGGTCCCCTATAGAAAATTAGAATAAGGAGCAAAAGACGAGAAAAATGGAAAGAAGTTGACTAGCAATAGTGCCAGCAAGCAGATGAGGTATGGGAACAAGAGAGATTGAGAGCATTTCCTTCCCATTTTATTCATAGCACTAAGCAGACCTTTGTTCCATTAAGATATATAATCCTCTCCTCTGCAGGTCTAGTGTTGTAGCTCCACCTTAGGTTCAAATGTGCTATATTTGAGGACAAACACATTCAATCAAATCATGGTGTCATCCATAATGTTAGGTTTTAAGAGCAAAAGCAAATCATGATTTCTCCAAACTGCTTCAAATGGATAAAAAGTAAACAAACTCATCGTAACAGATTTCGAATCAAATTTTAAAAGAAATTATATATGTCAACAAATGACCAGATTGATCAGAAGGACTTGAAAAGTACTAGAGTGACAGGATTCCAGATTAAGTAAATTAATTAAATGCCATGGACAAAGGAAAAGTAAACAAAACAGGACAGGTAAACCTAAAACAGTTGCAACCTGTATCATAAGAACTTAGTGAAAGAATATAAATAAATGAAGGAAGGGTCTCAATTTTAGGACCATTCTTATACTGTGTTGTAATATATAGCAATTTGGAGGCACTTACCAGGTAGCTTTGGTTTTGGAGCTGGGATATAAGTCAACCCATTAGCTGCTTTTTCAGATGTTTTCAAGTCATCTCCCCACATCAAATAGAAGCGAGGCTTTTCTTTAGGTTTCTCAAATGTTATCCATCCCTTACGAATAGCTCTGACCAGCTTCACAACCTGATGAAGTGACAATAAATAAATAAACAAATAATCTTACAGTAGGTTTAGGAAAACTTACTATCTTGTCTACCATCCTATTTCTTTAGAAAATTTCCAAATAGAATCCAAAACTGGAAGATAATACTCATTCATTAAAAAAAATAAAAATAAAAGCAAGCTATTACTCTAAAACAATCGAGAATCAAAGACAAAAATGTTTGACAAAATTTAATAGTAAATAAAATAAATGATTGAAAACAAGATGAGAAAAGAATTCAAGATTTACAGTGATTTGCTCTAAAGAAAGTCAGATGAGACTTGAAACTTTTTTTGCTCCACAGAGTAGTGATTTTCCTAATCACAACTTGAAGAAAATGAGAGGTATCATTGAAAACAAATTTTGAACAAAGGAAGTTGTGAAAATAGCACCCAAAACATGATCATCACCCTAGGGAAAGCCAAAGACATTAACTGTTACTATCTCTGCCTTAATAATTCCAGAAATCTCTGTGGCTTAAAATGCTCGTTCCTAGCCAACTTGAAAAAAATCTATTGTATGGAACAAACTGTTGTATTTAGTTTCTAGTATCCTAGTTCTAGTGGCCTTGGTTCTAAATTCTGACTAGATCCAGTGACAGCAGAACTTCTGGAGTTGTGTTATATCACCACTTTTCTTTAATAGAACTCTATATGCTTATTTTAAGACAAACATTATTCGTCTGTTTCAATTTACCTGGGGACATAAGCATGTCACTTAACTAGAACATTACATCCCAAACGCATTCCGAAGATCAATTCACAGACAAAATCATTACTAGTTGCCTGATGGCTGACATTTCCTAGAGATCACTCCTCATTCTCATTCCCTCTCCAAGGAGCACATTATTTAGTAAATCACAGCAAACTTCATGTCATTTAAATGAAACTTCATGCTTAAAGGGTCTCTTTACATACCCAAATGAACATATAATAACATATGGCACAGCTAATAACATTTTGACAGCAAGGATTAACATCCAAGATTCCAAGCATCTTTTCAACGCCTTCAAATTTCAAACCCTAAAATAATGAAAGCATCACTAGATGAGGTATAGCCAAAGCGGGAAAATCCTAACCAGGGCAGAGAAGCACAAATAGAAATCACCACGCAAAGGTAAGAGCCCTCATGGGAAACAAGGAAAGACTGGAAAACAGCATTGTCACGTGTTTGTATCAAGTTCAAACACTCAAGGAAAAAGAATAAGAATTGATGGTATGATTATCCACAACAACCAGACCAAAATAAGTTCAAATAGGGGAGTGTCCAGGGTTAAGTGACGAAACGTAGACAATCCTAAAAAGCAGCAGGATACTTTTCCTAGAACCTCTCATAACACCAAACATCAGCAAACTTGGTGATATGTGCTTGTCTCTTTGCCCCACGTTGTGAGCAAAGAGAACTGGATAGCTCCTCCCACTAACAGTACATTCACGATGCCCAAAACACAAATAAAAGGATTAGGATATGCATGAAAAAGTAACCAAGGGGCATTTAACACCCTAAATCTGTGATATAGTTGTAAGGATTTATCACATATAGCAGTACCTCTCCCAAATCTCATAGAAGACGTGACAATGGAAATAAAGTATTTAACACTCTCCAGCTTCTAGACATAACCTACATGATAAATCCTATCACCGCAAAGAATGTTGTAGTGACTCACTCAGGTTATAGCTTGGCAGGAACAGGTCCTCAACTAATTGACAAGAACGATTATGACATGCCACTGATGGCATTGGAGATAGCTAAGCAGGACATGGTGCCATCATCAATTTGTAAGCAATATTTGGTATAGAAATCCATTTCGAGTTCAAAATATTACAAGGAAAAGGTCCATGTGAATGAATTATTTTTGCATAAATTCCACTGCCACAAACACACTTGTAATCACATCCTTCTAACAAAAATAGGCAAGGAGAGAACATGAGTATTTGAATGAACTAAGCAATATAAAGTCAATAGACTGATTAAGTAACATGCCCTTGAAATTGTAACATTCCCTTCTCAGGCCTAGTCAGTTTGGTGGTCGTTAGCCTGTTTCCTAAGTTCATATAGGCTAAATGGCAATCTGTGTCACAATATTCGCTGAACTTGAACCATGAAATTTGAGTTTATGCGAATTTCAAATATTTCTATAAAAATCGTTAAAATTCGGCCTCATATTCGTACAGAAAAACGTGTCAGCTTTTCTCATTGAAGTATATATTTTAAGTGGTTTTAAGGTATTCAAATATGTTTTCTAGGGTTTTCGATACTCGCGGGTCACTCTAAACAAACATCTGAATCTTTTGCGCTTGGAAGTCGAGTTTGACTGTTAAAAATTCTTCAGGGTGTTGATATTTTGGCCTTTACGGCAAAGATCAACATATTGGCAATTAAATTCGCAATAATAATAAATATGTTGTTTAGATATTATATTTAATTATGGCTAAATTGATCTAACCATATAATAAATATGAGGGGTATATTTATTATAAGGATCGATTATACAAATTAAATATAATTATATTTATTATTATTTAGTGGCCCAAAGTTGGCCAACTTGTGGTTTGCGAATTTAGTAAAATTGCTCATATATAATAAAGCTCTTGAGGATGGGAAAGACAACCCAAGACATAACGTTGATCTTCCCTCCATTCTCAACAACTGCGATTTACTTGAGCGAATTTGTCAAAATGCTGGAGCAAATTCATTAAGTGAATGTATTGAGCGAATTCATGCACTTAGTTGCAGCCCTAGAGGAGCGAACTAGGGCAGAGATCTTGCAACCCTAGAGGAGCGAATTAGAGCAGAATTGTGCAGCCCTAGAGGAGCGAATTAGGGCAGAATTCTGCAGCCCTAAAGGAACGAATTAGAGCAGTATTGTGCAGCCCTAGAAGAACAATATAAGGGCCGATCTTGCAGCCCTAGATCTGAGAATTATGGCAGATCTAATAAAAGGCCAAATCAGGGCATATTGGCATCATATTGTGAGCAAACCTTGATAGCATACATGCAGATCGGAATCAATTGGTTATATTCAGATCAGACCAATATTGATGGGCAAGATTGAAGATCTCAAGGTTCAGATTTGAAGTCTCTAAGGACTGACTCAGAGATATAATCCAGGTATTATCTCTCCTTAATTCTTTGTGATTTCTTATCATATCTTGTGCTTAGTTTTGTTAGATTTCTATAAATTGATATATTCCTTGCTAGAATCTGAAAATATTAACATGGTATCAAAGCGTAGGTAGTGCAAAAGATCCATTTCAGATATAGGAATTTCAGTCTAACTCTTTCAAAACTAAGAAACAATATGGCAACCAAGGTTTGGTCTAAAAAATTGTAATGAGGGTCTTGATTTACAATCTCATTGGTTGTCATCTATGGGAAAACTTATTGGTTCTCATTGGCTGGGAAGATATGGGTTCTTGCATATCTTGAAATTTACCTATTGACTTTCCTTATTGGATCAAGAGGGAGTCTAAAACTTTGTAAGTAAACTTAAGTCTCAGAAGGAGCTGTTAGGATCTAGAGGGAGTAGATCATCTTAAGTTAAGTGCATGGCATGTATGATTCAGAAGGAGTTTTAATCATGGGCTCACTTGGTTTTGTAATACTCCATAAGCATTGCTGACTAACATAGCTGGTTATTAGCATGCCTTACCTTAACATATTTCTGTTATATTATGAGAACACATCTTATTGTTGTTTAAGCATAGCTGATTAACTGTCATTGGCATGACTGATTAGTTAACACATTTGTATGTATGAGGAGCATACTTTACAGCATACCTTACGTATGTGTGGGTACACACTTTACTTTGACATATGTTATATCTAACGCTGTTTTGGGAACATTCACAGCTGATTGTTAGTATAATTGAGTCATTGGTTTTACATTGATATATAGGTGCATACATCATATATTGCTGGATAAATGTATGATTGACATACATACCCTGACTATTAGCTAATTAACTACTACAGTAGTTTCATGTATGTTAAGGAAACATACTTTATATGGCTTTGGCATATTCTTGTTATGGGAGCATATTTCATATGGATATATGCACATGTTATGTTTTGGCTTTATGTATTCATGATAAAATGCTTATGTACATGTGTGAATACATTTCTTTATAGTGGAACTATATTGCATCTTGTTCTATGTGTGAACACATTTTCTTTACATTGAACATTATGATTATAAGATCATATTGGTTACTCTTATGCTTATGTGGATTCATGAGATAAGATTTTGATTATGAGATACATTTGGTTATGATTGTTCATTTGTTTACACTTATGCATATGGCTAAGTTGTTTCTTATGAATTGGATACTTGGAGAATATCATGGATTTGATTTTTTCTCATTGGATCAGGGATCCATTGTTGAGCATTTGGTGGACATCATGGACTTGATGTCTGGAGACCACTGCTCTGAGCACTTGGTGAATATCATAGACTTGATATTCGTTAGACCAATGCTCATGATATCATGGACTTGATATCTCATGGATCAGGGATCCACATCTGAGTAATTGGTGGACATCATGGACTTGATGTCGATAGGCCATTACTCCGAGCACCTGGTGAATATCATGGACTTGATATTCGTTAGACTAATGCTCTTAACATCATGGACTTGATGTTGTTTTGATGTCATGGACTTGACATTTCTTGAGTCTCGGTGACTTGTGGATTCAATTATCCACAAATTGGTTGGTATACATCATGGACTTGATGATACCATGAATATCATGGACTTGATATTCTATTGGCTGAGTCAAGAGGACTTGTGGATCTAAGTTATCCACAAATTGGATAGAAAACATCATGGATTTGATGGTTGACTCAAGATGACTTGTGTTTGGAAAGTATCATGGACTTGATACTACCTTGAATATCATGGACTTGATATTCAAAAGAGTCAAGGTGACTCGTGGATCTAGGAAATCCACAAATTGATTGAAAATATCATGAAGTTCATATCAGGGACTTGATATCACTTATGGTTGGTAAACATCATGGACTTGATATTCTTGGGTCGTGGAGACTAGTGGATCTAGGAAATCCACATTTGGATGGTAAGCATCATATGATATGATGTTCCTCATATGAATATGAGATGTATGGTTGAGGAATAATGAAGAACATTTGTGTTCTCATTATAATTTGTAGATAGAGATCTACTATCATAGATGAGAGATCTATGGCATCATTGGATTTGGAATCCATCTTAGTTATGTTCTTGGTATCTCTATCAATGGATGATAGATTGGATGAAGGAAAAAGATATGATTGATCTTTTCCTCAAGTCCAAGAGGGAGTGTTGATATTTTGTCCTTTACGGCAAAGATCAGTATATTGGCAATTAAATTTGCAATAATAATAAATATGTTGTTTAGATATTATATTTAATTATGGCTAAATTGATCCAACCATATAATAAATATAAGGGATATATTTATTATAAGGATCGATTATGCAAATTAAATATAATTATATTTATTATTATTTAGTGGCCCAAAGTCGGCCAACTTGTGGTTTGCGAATTTAGTAAATTTGCTCATATATAATAAAGCTCTTGAGGATGGGAAAGACAACCCAAGACATAACGTTGATCTTCCCTCCATTCTCAATAGCTGCGATTTACTTGAGCGAATTTGTCAAAATGCTGAAGCGAATTCATTAAGTGAATGTATTGAGTGAATTCATGCACTTAGTTGCAGCCCTAGAGCAGCGAACTAGGGCAGAGATCTTGCAGCCCTAAAGGAGCGAATTAGGGCAGAATTCTGCAGCCCTAGAGGAACGAATTAGGGCAGTATTGTGCAGCCCTAGAAGAACAATATAAGGGCCGATCTTGCAGCCCTAGATCTAAGAATTATGGCAGATCTAATAAAAGGCCAAATCAGGGCAGATTGGCGACATATTGTGAGCAAACCTTGATAGCATACATGCAGATTGGAATCAATTGGTTATATTCAAATCAGACCAATATTGATGGGCAAGATTGAAGATCTCAAAGTTCAGACTTGAAGTCTCTAAGGACTGATTCAGAGATATAATCTGGGTATTATCTCTCCTTGTTCTTTGTGATTTCTTATCATATCCTGTGCTTAGTTTTGTTAGATTTATATAGATTGATATATTCCTTGCTAGAATCTAAAAATATTAACGCAAGGCTCGTTTGTTTGCTGGAATTAGACTGGAATTGGGATTTGTCAAATCCCAAAATTGACATTTTCGATTTTGTGTTCAAAACATGAAACTGGAATAGGGATTTGTTAATTCCCATTTACCCCCAAAACCAGCGTTTGAATCTTCCATCTAAATAGGTGGAATTGGAAAATCAATTCCAATTCTACTTAAATGGGAATTGGGGGTAAAGCAAAATTTATAATATTTTGAAATCCATATGCAAACAACATTTTCCATCTTCTCATTATGAATTCCACGTGAATTCCAGGTGAACCAAACAGTTCCAGCCATATTCCAAAAACCATTTTCAGGATTTAAAACTTCCAAAATTGTCAAATACTGGAATTTGACAATTCTAGCGTTATTTAATTCCAGCAACCACACGGACCCTCAATGTTTGGAAGTCGAGATGATTGTTGGCTGAGGACTGAGACCTGTCACGATTTTCACTTCCCTACACATCTTTATTTCCTTATGTCTTGCTTCTGACCAAAGATGGAGAGGTGACCAACTGACCAAGTTTGCAATTGTTTTCAGTCGTGTTCATTCCTTATATTTTGTTTGTTTTTAGGGTTTTTAAACCTATACACTTTTGATGTAGTTTATAATATTGCATTTATTAATAAATGTTATAAACTCTACTAAAAAAATCTATTTTTATTAATATATTTTCAAAATTTAAATAATATAATTTTTTATTTTTATTAATATAATACTGTATGTAAAAGCCACTACAATCAAAAAGATTAAAATTTAATTAAGTACATACCTAGTACTATTAATCAAAAAGTTGTTATATTAGATTAAGTATATTATCTATATTAAAGTTATATTAAATTGATTATATTATCTACATTGCTATGAACTTACATGTTTAAATATATATATATATATATATATATATATATATATATATATATATATATATATATATATATATATATATATATATATATATATATATAATTTTTTTTATTTCTAATAATATATGTTTGATAAATTATTAGTGAAACCCGGGGACGCGCACCCCCCCAAAACCCAGAAGCACCCAATGTGAGGACATCCCAGGGACGGCTACTTGGAGTACCCAAGTACGCCCACCTTCACCACTCCGCAGCCATGCCCCCGTCAGGACACGTCTGGAGCGCAAGGATGTCCAAATGACTCCCAGGAGTCCCTCAACCGTACCAAGGACATCTGGGCGTCCCCTGTCGACGATCAGCGTCAAAGACATAAAAAGTGTTTTTTTTCTTTTTTCTTTTTTCTAATTGGTTCTATTTGAAGCCTAAAATGTTGTGGGTCCCATTTTGGGCCCTCTAAGCCTTCATAAGCCCCATAAACTTCATTTCTATCTCACATTTGGATTTCACATTGTTTGTTACAGCTGAGAGAAAAGAGTGAAAAGGAGTACAAAGAGTGATTGGAGAGTGACTGGAAGAGTGATTGTGAGTAAAAGAGGAACAAGATTGATCAAGCACAAGGTAGGGTTTTTTTAAATAAAATTGTTTTATTTTCTGATTTTTATTTCTAAAACTAAATGTTGAATGCATTGTTGTTTTTAAATTTTTTTACATTGTTTCTTGTTGAAACTTGAAAGTATTTTTCATTTTTGTAACTTCGTTGTTTGAAATTTCTTGTGTTTTCAATTTGTAACTTGTTTTTTGTTATTTGAATTTCTAAATTAGGCTGAAACTTCAAACTAGTTTCTTAACAATTTATTTTATTTTTTTTAAATTACTAATTAGGCCTCTAATAATCAAGAATATAGTGGAGATGAGATGGAAATGCATTTTGAGGGTGCAAGTCTATCAGAATATGAACCTGAGCATGAGGCAAGTGACCATCGGGCTGATCCAGAAGCTCAATCTAGTTATGTTGCAGCAAGACCAGAATCTACAGATTGTCCCTCTCAGATTTTGGCACCATTTGCTAGGTGTCCTTATGATCAGAAGTCTCCTTTCAAACAATTTGCAGTAAGAGTATCAGCCCAGCCCCAAACGCCTAGAAGTGGCGGTAGAAGAAAATGGAAATGCAATTTTTGTGGTGCAAAATGGTTTGGGAGCATCACTAAAGTTAATGCACACTTTCTCTTTTGGATAGGATATGATGTGAGTGCATGTCAATTTTTTATGGCTTCAAAAAATGTCGAGTACAGAATTGATAAAATCAAGCTTTGGGGCGTCCCTGATGATAGCGCAATTCCAGTGCCTAAGTCTTTGGCTGCTAGGCAACAGATTCAAGGAATTCAGCAATCACAAGGGCAGCGACATACTTCCACTCATATCATGCATCAGAGAGCAGGAACTATGTCAGAATCAACTTCTGGACCTTCATCCATTCAGAGTTCAGCAACAAAGGGCAGCAAGGGGAAATGCAAGGCAAGAAGTTTAAGTAACCCCATAGCTGATTTGTTTAATGCGCACATGAAGGATGCGTTAGACAATGCCATTGGTAGGTTCTTCTTTGACAATGGCATACCATTGCATGTAGCTTGATCTCCTAATTACAAGGAGATGATGTCCTTGGTGGCAAAGGAGGGGGGGCATCATTTGTGCCACCAGGTGAGCACAAATTGAGGACCATGATCTTGCATAACTAGTATAACAAGATCGGTGTTTTGATGGAGCAAATGAAGGCATGCTGGATAGAGTCTGGTTGCAGAATAGTTATGGCTGGGTGGACGGACATTAGCCATCGTCCACTCATCAACATCATGATTACATGCGTAGAGGTCCCATACTTTTTGAGGGCAATTGATTGTTCAGGGCATCACAAAGATGTCGATTTTCAGTTTCACATCCTTAGGGAGGCTATTGAGGAGGTTGGGCCACAAAATGTGATCCAAGTAGTGAGAGATGCAACACATGTGTGCAGAGCTACAGGGAAGCTTGTTCAGGCAGCCTATAGACATATTTGGTGGACTCCATGTTGTGTGCATGCCATGAACAATGCACTCAAGGACATGGGGAAGATTGACTGGATTAGAAGAGTGGTCAATGATGTGAGATGTGTACAGATGTTTATCTGCAACCATCACACTTCACATGGACTCTTCAGGAGCCTTGCGAAGGAGCTCTTGAAACCAGTTGAGACTAGATATGCATCGTATTACATTCTCTTGGAGAGAATGCTTGAGTTGCTTGAGTTGCAAGAGCCACATTCTCTATGAAATCCATTTTGGTTATGTTTTGTGATGAAGAATCCATGAGTGGATCTTTGCCTCAAGTCCAAGAGGGAGTGTTGATATTTTGGCCTTTACGGCAAATATCCTATACCTTGGATAAAGACAAATAAATATATGGAATATATATTTATCATTATAATTCGACATATAAATAATAATATTAAATATAAGGAAATATTTAATATTCATTGTTTATCAATAAATCAATTATATATATATATGCTTAAATGTCTAATTTGAGGAAATAATTAGACAAGGCCCAAAGTCGGCCTCTTGGGAAATTACATCCAAGTCGGCCTCTTGTGGAGGCACTCAAGTTGCATATAAAGGCAGATTGATTCTTGGAAGAGATATATCAAAAACATAACATATAATCCTCCTTCCAAGAATCAATCAAGACAGGGAATTGGAGCAGCAATTGGAGCAGAGATCATATTTGAGAAGCAACGAAATTCATTGGCATTAATGGCAAAATACTCCTTCCTTTGAACTGCGATTTTGCTCAGCCCTTAAGGGCAATATTGATCAGCTTTGAAGGAGTAACTTAGTTAGGTTTAAGAGTTGAGACATTAATAGCTGTGAATTGCATCAGATCTAGAGGTGCGAAATCTGACCTTGGAAGAGCAATCTAACAGCAGATCTCAAGGCAAATCTAAGGGAATTGCAGTCTGATCCAAGGTCAAAGAAAAGATCAGATTGGTGGCAACTTGGAAGCCCTAGGTGGGCTGACCTGGCACATTCATATCTACACATCTTGGAGAATTTGAAGGCACTGATGTGAAGATCATCCGGGTATTATCTCTCCTTGTTCTCAATCATTTCCTTTTATCTTGTGCTTAGTTTTGTTAGATCTCTATAAATTGATCATATTCCTTGTGATAATCTGAAATATACTAACATGGTATCAGAGCCTAGGTTGAGTATAAGATCCATTTCAGATTTAGGAATTCAGTCTAACTCTTTCAAAACTAAGGAAGAAATAATATGGTAACCAGGGGTTTGGCCTAAACATAATAAATTTGGTTTTATATATGAAGAGCATAAAAGTAGGTCTAAATTTTGCATTAAGGTTGAATATGCAAATTGCCTTAGTTAGTTCAAACTACCCTAAGAGGGAGTCTAAGCTTAAGAGGAGTTTAATCATGGGCTCACTACCTCTCCCTCTTACATGTGTAAGATCATCCCTTATTGGCATGGCTTAGCTTAGTAGCATATGGCATATTATTGGCTGGTTCATTGACTTATTAGCATTGGCATATGTTACAATGATTGACTGATTCATTAACATATGCTACATTGCATATTATTATCAGCTGGGTCATTATCATTTGCATTGATTGACTAGCTCATGATTTGGTTCATGCACTTGGCTGATTCATGAGTATTGGCATTTGTCATATTTCTATGTCATTTACGTGTGAGCACATCTCTTTTGCATAACACTTGGCTTATGTTAGCATACCCTTCTTCCTTGTTATGGCTGAGTCTATATTTGTGACATATAGTTGAAACTATATTGCTTTTGATATAGCTGGATAACTGTTTCATGTATTTTTTTTATATATGTGGAGACATACATAACCAATTAATTGTCATTAACTGTTTATGAATGTAAAGGAAGTACTTTGGTACATTGACAGCATTGGCTTATGTTGGCCTTTACATTGGCATTAAACAATAATATAATATGGTATGTATGAGGGAACTTACCTTCCTTTGTAAGCTGAGTCTATTGCATATTGAAAGGGAGTTTTCTGCTATATGCACTAACATATTTCTGTCTTGGACTTATTTACGGCTGATTATCTAATTCATGTATGAATAGCAACATACTTGGCATACATTATGGGAAGCACACTTTGGCTTCACATCGATATATGTTTTTGCATTGTACTGTTTTACAAATGCTTTAGCAGCACTATTTCACATTAGATAATGCATTGGTTTACTTTTGCATATATGTGAACATGCTTTCTATATTCTTGGTTGAATTATATTGCATACTTGTTCTATGAGAGAACTACATTTGGATATATGTAAAGCATACATTGGCTATGCATATATGGATTCAGGTTCACATGATCTTATTGGCATATTTCAAAATTTTCCTTCCTTTACTAGTTAAGGGAGTTTTAACCTTGTTAGAGGGAGAAGATAGGATCATCCAGAGGGAGTAGGTTTCCTTGAGTAACATATACCCTAGGGTAACTTAATTGTGGGTATGTAGTTTAAGAGGAAGTTCAATTATGGGCTCACTTTCACCCAATTTTGTGTTATGAACTCCTTCCTTATGTCTTGTTGATCATATGTATGGGTAGGATTATACCTCGTTGGCTTGATCATCATAACAAGTTAGTTTTGATATATGATTGTATGTGTGGAACATACATAGCTGATTCGATCAGCTGGTTAGGAATGTCTAATTAGCATAACTAATTATCTATTTAGCTGATTGACATAACTGACATTTTTATTTTGAATGTATGAGGAGCATACTTCACATTATCTACATTGTGTTACATTTCTATTATGTATGAATGGATGCATACTTCAGGTTGGCATATGGAACATACATTACATTGGCATCTGTTATCCTTATGTTATGTATGAGGAGTATACCTTACATTATGTTACAGCTACATTGACATATTTCTGTTATGTGGGTACATACTTTACCTTGACATATGTTATACTTTACGCTGTTATAGGGGAACATTCACAGCTAATTGTTAGTATAGTTAATTAATGTATGGGCACATACATTGGTTTTATGTATGTTATAGGAACTTACTTTATGTTGCTTGGGAGCATACTTTACATTGGCATATGTTATGTTTAACATTACCTTGCATATGTTACAGTGCACTTGGTTATATGTGTGGACAGAACTGAGACTATATTGCATTTGGTTATTGCATTTGGTTATTGCAATTGGTTATGGACTCATTTTCCAGTATACCTTGTTATGCATGTATGGAGCATACCTTATTGACTTATGGTACACCTTGACATGTATGTTTGGATCATACTTTCTTTTATAGCTGAGTCTATTGATTATAGCTGAGACTATATTATATGCGGTTCTATGTGTGAACACATTTCTTTACATTGCACTTGATTCTTATGATTATAAGATCATATTGGTTACTCTTATGCTTATGTGGATTCATGAAATAAGATTTTGATTATGAGATACATTTGGTTATGATTGTTCATTTGGTTACACTTATGCATATGGCTAAGTTGTTTCTTATGAATTGGATACTTGGAGAATATCATGGATTTGATATTCTTCTCATGGATTAGGGATCCATTGTTGAGCATTTGGTGAACGTCATGGACTTGATGTCTGGAGACCATTGCTCTAAGCATTTGGTGAATATCATGGACTTGATATTCGTTAGACCAATGCTCATGATATCATGGACTTGATATCTCGTAGATCAGGGATCCACATCTAAGTAATTGGTGGACATCATGGACTTGATGTCGATAGGCCATTACTCTGAGCACTTGGTGAATATCATGGACTTGATATTCGTTAGACCAATGCTCTTAACATCATGGACTTGATGTTGGTTTGATATTATGGACTCAACATTTCTTGAGTCTTGGTGACTCGTGGATTCAGTTATCCACAGATTGGTTGGTATACATCATGGATATGATGATACCATGAATATCATGGACTTGATATTCTATTGGTTGAGTCAAGAGGACTCGTGGATCTAAGTTATCCACAAATTGGATAGAAAACATCATGAATTGATGATAACTTGTATTTGGAAAGTATCATGGACTTGATACTACCTTGAATATCATGGACTTGATATTCAAAAGAGTCAAGGTGACTAGTGGATCTAGGAAATTCACAAATTGATTGGAAATATCATAAATTTGATATCATGGACTTGATATCACTTATGGTTGATAAACATCATGGACTTGATGTTATCGACTTGATGTTATCATGAATATCATGGACTTGATATTCTTGGGTCATGGAGACCAATGGATCTAGGAAATCCACATTTGGATGGTAAGCATCATGTGATATGATGTTTCTCATATGAATATGAGATGTATGGTTGAGGAATAATGAAGAACATTTGTGTTCTCATTATATCTTGTAGATAGAGATCTACTATCATAGATGAGAGATCTATGACATCATTGGAAAAGGAATCCATTTTGGTTATGTTTTGTGCTTTGAGTTGCGGAGACTCGTGGATCTAGGAAATCCACATCTAGTTGGTAAACATCTTGTGATTTGATTTTACCACAAAAGAATGATTTTTCATATGGATATGAAATTTATGGTTGGGAATAATAATGAACATATGTGTTCTTATTGGTAGAATGAAAATCTACCTTCATAGATAAGAGATCTATGAAATCCATTTTGGTTATGTTTTGTGATGAAGAATCCATGAGTGGATCTTTGCCTCAAGTCCAAGAGGGAGTGTTGATATTTTGGCCTTTACGGCAAATATCCTATACCTTGGATAAAAACAAATAAATATATGGAGTATATATTTATCATTATAATTCGATATATAAATAATAATATTAAATATAAGGAAATATTTAATATTCATTGTTTATCAATAAATCGATTATATATATATATATATATATATATATATACTTAAATGTCTAATTTGAGGAAATAATTAGACAGGGCCCAAAGTCGACCTCTTGGGAAATTATATCCAAGTCGGCCTCTTGTGGAGGCACTCAAGTTGCATATAAAGGCAGATTGATTCTTGGAAGAGATATATCAAAAACATAACATATAATCCTCCTTCCAAGAATCGATCAAGGCAGCGAATTGGAGTAGAGATCATATTTGAGAAGCAGCAAAATTCATTGGCATTAATGGCAAAATACTCCTTCCTTTGAACTGGGATTTTGCTCAGCCCTCAAGGGCGATATTGATCAGCTTTGAAGGAGTAACTTAGTTAGGTCTAAGAGTTGAGACATTAATAGCTGTGAATTGCATTAGATCTAGAGAAGCGAAATCTGACCTTTGAGGAGCGATCTAACAGCAGATCTCAAGGCAAATCTAAGGGAATTACAGTCTGATCCAAGGTCAAAGAAAAGATCAGGTTGGTGGCATCTTGGAATCCCTAGGTGGGCTGACCTGGCACATTCATATCTACACATCTTGGAGAATTTGAAGGCACTGATGTGAAGATCATCCGGGTATTATCTCTCCTTGTTCTCAATCATTTCCTTTTTATCATGTGCTTAGTTTTGTTAGATCTCTATAGATTGATCATATTCCTTGTGATAATCTGAAATATACTAACAATTAGGACACAAGAATGGAATCGGTGGGTCTCATGGTGATGACACAAGAATTGAATTGGTGGATTGAGGCCAAGACAAAAAAGGGAAGAGGGTGAAGAAGACAATGAAGAGTGATCAATTTTGGTGTGATGCAAAATACATAGTCTCTGTCATTACATCGGTTTTCTAGGAGATCAGATATGGTGATGGGGATGCACCTACCCTTGGAGAGGTTTATGAGTGCATCAATTCTATGCTTGGTTAGATGAGGGTTGTTGTGCGAGAGAGGGACCCCACTTTAGCATTCTACAATGACCACATTCAGCCAATCATTCACCGCAGATGGGATAAGTTGAAAACTCCTTTGCACATGGCTGCCTATGCATTGAATCCTAAGTGGTACATGGCTAGGCCTGGTAGAGTTTCACCACTTAAGGATGATGAGGTGAAGGCAGGGTTCTTTAGGTGCATTGCTAAGATGTATAATGTTGATACTACTAGTGAGATTCAATCTGAGTGGACGGAATTTGCCACTCTTACAAGTAATTGGTAATTCAATATTCTTTATTTAAGAATTAGAGTTTAGTAACTTTAGTTTCACTATTGGGTATGTTTATGACATTATGTTACTATGTTGAATGATCAATGGTTCTGGTTCATGATGAATTTTGCTATGTTACAGGTTACTCGAATGAGGCAAAGATGGATATCAGAACTATGGCACAGAAGCATCCAATTTTTTGGTGGAAATGTCATGGATTACAGAGGTCAAAGATTACCACACTGGCCATTCAATTGTTATCTCATGTTTCTAGTTCCTTAGCTTTAGAACCTATTTATTAAATTGTGTATCCCAGAAATGCTTTAACTTTTATTTTTAAGGAACTTGAGAGTTTTCTGATTTCTCGCACCAGCCATTTGATTGTTATCTCAGGTTTCTAGTTCCTTTGCTGCAGAGAGGAACTGGTCTACTTATAGCTCCATCCACTCTATTAAGAGGAACAGACTTACCTCTAAGAGAGCGGAGAAGTTAGTTGTTGTACACAATGCCTTGCATATCGTAGATTGCAAGACACGTGTGTACAAAGAGAGCCTAGCAGCACGAAGGGATGTAGAGCCAGAGGATCCATCTCAGATTGATGAGGACAGGATTACAGCAGAAACAGATGTAGGGCTGGTTGGTGTTCCTTTGGCGGAACTTGACCATGAGGAGTCCAGTACTTCTAGTGATGCAAACTTTGGCTTGGGGATGATTAGAAGCCTCCCTTCACTACATTTTGACATGATTTTGTACTCGTTTTGATATCGATCATGATTCATATCATGATACTCGTTGTAATCATCTTTATGATATTTGATAGAACTAATATAAATCTTATTTGCTGATAATTTGAATTTCTATTTGAATTTTGATTTTTGAATGTTACTATTGGGTATGTTACTATGTACTATGTTACTATGTTGAATGTTCAATGGTTCTGGTTCGTGTTGCAATTTTGCAATGTTCAAGTATTATAATTTGGTATGTTATATTGAAACATCATTTCATAAATAGCAGTTCAAGTTCTATATGTATAGTATACAGCACCTGCCCACCCCCTCCCCCCACCACCGTCCCCCCGCCGTCCCGAAATTGAGGCCCTTTGTCCCCTCGTCCCAGCATCTTGACATACCCCAATGTCGGTGTTACACTATAAAATATGGTTTATAAATGATGAATTTTAGTTTATCTAATTATTTTGTGGATATGTTTACAAATGACAAATTTTATTCTATTTAAGTATTTTGTTGATATATCATTTATATTTTTAAAAATAAATAATAAATATAAGGCGAATTTAATGTCAGATTTTTTACCTTACCGAAATTTATATGAATTTTATTATTGACGAACTCAAATTCAAATTCGAACCTTGTGACTTAGATGGCAATGGTAAGAGGACTCCAAATATCTTGGAGTTCTTAATTTCTATTTTTGGCATTAAGCTCAGTTGGTGTTATCTTGGTGTGATGTTTCTAGAAGCCTTTTTGGACTCCTAGGGTGTTCTCCAAACTTCTTCGAGATCACATCTATTTTTAATAAGTTTTTAAGCTAGCACCAATCATTATCCCATTGCTTCAATTACATCATGGCATGACCAAAACTAGATTCCAAAGCCTTGGTCATGCTTTCTGCAACTTGAGTGGAGTATTAAAAATATACACTTAAGTTTCTAATGTTTAGCAATAAAAAAATTTATAAGTGGGAGATATTTTCCACAGCATATCATAATGAATGCTCATAAGGTACAACACTTGCTAACAATTTTGCATATGTGGTGGCAAGCTAAGTGGGCTTAACCTTGGAGGAAACTCCATGGTTAAGCGCGCTTGAGTTGGAGTAGTACTGGGATGGGTGACCTCCTAGGAAGGTCCAACGCTTCACCACTATGAGCATCACCAAGATGCAATGAATGTTAAGTGTACTAAATGTTCTCATGAGAGATGAGTTCTTGTGAACCACTACTCATGAAACATGAGTCAATGAGTTTGACTCAAAAACTACCCAGCTGAATCCTAATTGCAGTATCATGATAAAATATTTGCTAGTGCTATATTTTATTCAAGTTGTTTATGGTCCTTCAAAAGTGGATGCCTAGGAGGTATTTACACATGCAAAAGTCATCTTATGATTCAAAAAGGTCTTTTCGCAAAAAAATGAATTATTTTATATTTTCAAATTGGCTTTTTTCCCTCCAAAGCCATAAAAGGAGGTTGAGGGTTTCATTTGTGCATATATGTCGAAAGATTTGACACTAAAATGTTGTCAAATTGAACCTATGAATTCCTCCATAATCCTTAGAGGACAAAAACCCCCTATAGATTTCTTGTTTCGGATTTGAGGGATAATCCTTAGCTATACGGGAGTGGTTTAATTCAAGAATCAACAGTGTGTAGAATGAATTTTACAGTTTTGGGGTTTCCAGCAATGCAAGTTTTTTATGTGTTTTAGCTTGCGGATTTTGGTGATAGTGATTTGTTGTGTTAGGCGATTGGAGACCTACCACACTACTGCCCGTAGCATTCTACCCTTGCCTGGCCATACCAAATCACTCATACAAGGCTTACAAATTGGAAGGAGGTATAAAGGTTTGAGGGTTGCGTTTTAGTTGCTATTTGATTGTTTTGGAATCATCCTGCAAGACGTACAATGCACAGACAATGGAATGGCTGACTTGGGAGGCTATACCATAGCTAGAACAGCGTGTGAAGGGAAGGGTGAGACCTCCAAGGTACAAGCACTTCTGTTCTGAGTGGTTTTTAGTGCTGGTTGGAGGCACCTCAACTTTGACTATCATTTCTAAGCCCTTTGGCATTAAACAGATGGAGATATGAGGAGATTTGAATATCTTAATTCTGGTTGCCCCTGTTTCAGCTCCATGATCAGTGATTGTGCGTGACTGGAAATCATTAACAGACAATCTGTCTTTTCCTTGTCATCTTGAGAGTGTTTAATTCGAAACCTTGGGAGGTGTTCTATGACAGTTTAGAGGAGGTTTTGATAGTATTTCACAACTGCTATGACCTGCAACTACTGTACAGAAGACCTTCAACAAAACTTTCAGTCATACAGACCTGCTACATCACTTACAAAAGCACATGCTGTGATTTCAGACTTGTTAGGATCATTCCAGCTCATAGTCTCAAGGTATTTTACTGATGTTTTCATTTGGGTGTTGATTTAAAGTATTTGGGCATTTTGGAAAGAGATTTCATCAGTGCTATTTGTATCTACGCTAGTATCAGCACTTTAAGACAACAATATATAATTGTTGATATATTTATATTGAGCTTTCATATTGTCAAAAAAAGAAGTTGAGGGTGATCATTACAAATCCCACATTATTGACAGTCAATTAGATACATGGAGGTAACCCTGTCTGATGAACATCAACAACATACCAAATATGGGTCTCTCTTTATTTATATAGGACTGAGTGACCTAAAGGTTTGCGTCTGAAGATACATCTCATTGTTTGCATTAAACATCTTAGTTCTCAACTTAAAAATTATATGTCCTTTAAGTTGTAATTTCAACAAACTACCTCTTAACTTTATAGACTTCCCCTTCTTGTTCACTGCTTCCTTGTTTGTGCTTACATCTAATAAGAAAAAATAGTACAACAATCTACTTGAATAAGGAACAAAAGAAGATAGATATCTATCCTTGCATTTTCAATATATGGATTATGTGCATTTCCGTGTCAATGGTACATTAGAGAATAACAAACATTATTAGAGAACACACAAGATATTCTTTCTATGAATACAATCCGAAATCCATTTTTCAATGGAGGCCCTCTTCCGCATCTCATAATACAAGTAACATAGATAACTGATCCATCTGGTTCCTTAACCCGGAATACATCATTTCAGTGTAAATTCCTTTTACAACACAATAATTTTTAAGTGAGCCAACCATGACAAATAAGTTTTTAATCATTACAACACAGAAATTAATAATGTTACAAGTTCATTTAGATATGCATTGCTTTGCAGAAAGTGAAACATAATATTAAGGGAAATGCCTTCTAATTTAGCCTTCGTACATACATAAATAGGAAATAACACAAAGGATCAAACCTTATCAAACATAATTAAAACAGCATAAATTTTAATTGAATCTTCTTCACTAGTTGCACGTTATGTATAGAAACCATCAACATCAGAAAAGTACATCATATGCTGATGCCAGCTTTGATAACATTCACCCATGGTTAAATAAAGGTACCTTCTTAGCTTCCCATTTTGATGGGATGAATCTCCTCTTCGGCTCTGGTGCATTGGACAAAGGATGCCCCTTATCTTCCCAATCAAACCAATCAACATAAGGCTGCAAAATGTCCAATGTGATTGAACTTTGCTATGATTTATGCTTAAAAATCTAAAACCAAGCAACATTAATTCATTATGTACATGTACAATACATACCTCATACGGATTAACTTCAGCATGTGGTATTTTGCCTTTGCGTAATCTATTTATCAACTTGATTTCCTCTTTAGATAGCTCAATCTCTTCATCGTTGTATTCATCATATATTTTTCTCCTGTCCACCAATCACAGTTCCAGTATTGAATAACATTATGACGAGCTATTTGACAAAATCCATGTTCACTCTATTTGATCTGGCATAAGATCCTATAAAAAATAATCATAACAAGCAAAACAAAAAGGTTTGGAGTATGATAATAGTCAGCCTCCAACAAGCATCTATGCAGATGAGTAAAAATAATAGTCACCAAGAAAACTCTATTATAGGGACAGAGGACAGCATGCTGATCCATGTCCCCACACCTTCTGGTGACTATGTGTATAAATTATAGTCATACCCTAATTTCAACAGCCTCCCCATCCCGGTTGCAGTACCCATATACCCCCAAATCACTATAAGACTGGTAAAAATCTAGCTTATCAAAAGGATAGATGTGACAATATGAATGACATATGATAGCATCTAGTTTACACCAAAAGATTTGAAAATACCTCAATAGAAATTTCTAGTGAAAAAGGTGATTGAGAAATCAACTTTCCACTTTAACATTAAAAAAACTCTGCTCCAGTGTCACCACTAGACAGAACAACCAAATCTCTCAAGTGGGCCAATTTATACAGTATGATAATTCGATATTCGATAGATTTATTGTTGGTCTTGCTAGATCACACAATTTTAGAAAGGGGAAAAAATGTCCTTAATACATCATTTCTTAGCAGAATTAAAGACTAATCTCTCATAGATATTTAGATACGTGCTCTAGACAGACTCCTCTAAAAATAACCTTATCCTAATGCTATGGTGCAGTAAATCATCATTCTTTGGAGTAATATAAGATGCATTTCTTCAAAAAAATAGCCCAATCCTTGAGTTATTCTTCTAAAGAAATCTATTGCCTTTGCATAGTTTTAATTGGCTTGTCCTCTGAAAGCAGTCTGTATTCTTAGTACAGATTTATTCTTTTATATTTTTCGAATAAACATATGCTTTGTTGTTGCCCATAGTGATATTCATATATTTGACTAAACCTTGAAAGTTTATTTGCTCCAGTTTTCTTACTAATGAAATCTACCCTTATAATATCATGGGATCCTATTGTAGTCACTATTTTGAATATGCTATGTCCACCATTGATTTTGTCATCAACCAAGTTAAAAAAAATTGAAAAGAATTCAACATTAATGTCCTCATTGATAAAGATTCAAGTGTCGGACCTCTAGTGTTATTTGCATCGTCTGACAATGTCCTTGGTGGTGGATAAATATGCAATCTTAATCAATTGCCTTTTGCATATGCATGGTATTATTTGGAGCATTTGCATAAGATGAAGTAATAAATAAATCATAAGGACTAACAAAGAGCATCAACAATAGTTAAGTTCAGTTTGTTGAAAGCAATTCAAGCCTTCAAGTCTTTTTTATTAAAACACCAACACATATAGAGATATGATCCAGTTTTAGTATTACGTGCAAAGCTCAACCTATGAGTTTGGATCAGCTCAAAAAGAAGTCTGCATCAACATTGGACTGCATGTCAACTTTTTTTAAAATCACTTGCACCCTTATAGGGAAACTACAGTGAGTATTGCCTTCACTGGTACATGGAAAACAGTAACATTTCTGAATAGCGTTTAAGGGTTATTACTTTGATGGTAGTTCTAAAAACTGGAATCCATTCACACAGGGGTATTGAAAAAATTCAGTACACTGTTTGAATATCCTATTTCATTTATAATATAGAGGATATTGTTCTTTGAAATGGCAATATGGTTAACTTATTACCTCAGCAGCTGTATTTTCCATTCATCTCACTGCCTTTCACATTCAATAATTATGTTTCAAGCTCAGAGCAGGATAATGTTTTGAATGCCACAACTAAAGAGTGCAAGGAACTGCACAATGTCTTTTCAGAAGCAGTTGGTGTAGAATTTCTTTCTTTTATTCCCTCTAAACCTTGTCCCCTTATCAGAACAAAACTTGTAAAATTGAATTTTGAAGATGAATCAGCTATGAACTTTATTTTTCAAAGTTCATATGACAAATTATTGCAATTAACTATTGATGAATTTGGATTGATCTTGGAACAAAGGCATTGTTCCTTATTAAACCAGTCGCAGACTTGTTTCATGTCTAGCAATAAGTACACGCCAAGATGTGGCTTTATTGTGCATATTCAGACCTGGTTCACTGCCAAACACAATTGGGGTGTTTCACAAAGCTGGAAATGTCATTTCAAGAGTTTAAAATAGGCCCAGAGGATATCAGTCTCACTGTCACTACTACAGCACTCATCTTGGGCTAATAGATTCTAATATAATTCATAAAAGACATGAACAGAGGAGTTTTGTTTTACAAATTCAGACACAGTTGGCTCACGGTCACAATTGACGTGGTTCACGAAGTTGGGAATGTAGAATCAAGAGTCTAAAATAGATACACTCTTTCTAATTTGTTGGCTCAAGTTGCAAGGTCAGAAAATGTTGCTCTCATGTCACAACTACAGTATTCATATTGAGTTTATAAATATGAATTCTGTTTATGTAAACACACAAAGGCTATTCAGCTGTTGCAGAAGGCTATGAGGAAGGCTAGGAGCATGGAGCTCACTGTCCCAAAGAACAAGTTCTCATCAAAAACCTTCCAAGATGAAAAGGATACTAAAAAACGATAACAGGAAAACATTTGGCCCAAAGAGTCCTCAAAAAACGTGGAAGATGACCTAAGGAAGAAAAAAAATTGTTTCAAATGCAAGGAACCATGGACCCCAAGTTATAAGTCTGTCAAAAAAGGGAAAAATTGTCAACTAGAGGCATATTCAGCAGAGGAATCAGAACCAGAAACTTTAGACCAGCAAACTGAAACAGAGAATAGTGAGGAAGAAAAATGAGCAGGAGAGTCTGGAGAAGAGAAGGAAAGTGAAGGAAAGTCTGGAGAAGAGCAGGAAAGTGAAGGTGTACTTGCTAGACTCTATAGTCTTAAAAAGAACGATTCATTCAGAGTTAGAGGCATATTGAAAGGGCAACAAATTGTTGCTCTTATTGACACCGGTGCTGCACATAATTCCATTAATAAGGACATAGTAGCATATAGAGGGTTAAAAACTACAAAAAATAATTTGGTGGCAAAAGAGTCAAGATAGCGAATGGACACACTATGTCTAGCATGAGGAAGATTTTTCAATTGAGGTTCCTTTCGAATCAATATGAAGTCAATGGTGATTTTTACATTGTGAACACAGGAAGCACAGATGTTGTTGTTGGTATGCAATGGCTTCAATCACTTGGTGAGGTCACCCTAAACCTCAAATATATGGAGTTGAAATTTAAGAGTGGTGGTAAAATGGTGGTGTTGAGAGGAATAACACAGGAGGGAACCCATAATGCTACATGCCAAATGATGCAGGGAGTATCTCATCATGTGCCACTTACAAGTCACAACAAGGAGGTAATGATGATTTCCAGATTTTGGATACTCCCATTTTTGACATGGATGTGGAGTTTGCACTTCATTATCATCTTTCTGAGATGCATGTTGACGGCTTACAGGAAGAACAGGTTCTTAATGATAGTTTGCGTCCTATGATGGATCATAATGGATGGGATCAATATGGCATGATGGATGACTTTGTGGAAACACCACAACGAGAGTACTATGATGCATTAAAGTTTGATGGACTTATGTATGATGGAGCCTTTTGGGGTGTGAGTAGCTATGCCCACGATCATTTGCATAGGTTTTTGGGAATTAAAGATGATGGGAGAGACATGTCATGGGAGGTTATGAATCCACAAGGTGAAGGAGATGCTGCTGTTATCTTTTTACACTCATTTTATGAGTCCATTTGTGTTCATAAGTTTTAAACAAAATTTGGATTACTTGTGTGTTGTTCACTCGTGGAAGTGAGTTTGCAACCAAGGGAATGATCAGAAATCTCATTTCGGCTAAGCATTTTCACTATTGCAGCAATTGCTCTTCTTTTGGGGTGTTTAATTTCAGAAATCCAGACTTGAACAGCTGCGGATTTTAGCATTTTCACAACATTCAGCCTCCAAAAAGGGTTAGTTTTTGCTTTCACATGACAGGGATAAGTGCCGCAGCTAACCAAGTTCAGTGTCAGATTGGTTTTGGGGTATCAATGAGTGGTTACCTCTTGTTTTCAGCTTGCACTTATGGATGGGACAGATACTTTCGGTGATATCCACTATGTCAGAGTGTAGGGTTATGAGAATGAGAGAGTTAACATTAACTTCCTAGAGTTTGTTCCTATGGTGCCTCAGATTTGTGATTATGGAGAGCAGTTTACTAGGGATTTGGTCGAGTTTTTGGGATTTTAGGTACTCTTCTTAGAGGAGGATTTCATTAGATCAATTGTGCAGGAGCCTAACAGTACAGTATTCTGAGTAGATGGAGCTACAAATCTACTAGACTTATTTGGGATCCTGGAGTCTCATTGAGTTTTGTTTGAGGTCAGTCAGTTTATGAGCTGGCATTGCTTGAGGACAAGCAATCTTGGGGAGGGAGGACTGCAATGCCACCTTTTCTCTCCTAGTCAATAGTGCTTCCCATTAGCCTATTTCCAATTCCCATAGACCATTCAATGTTGATTAGGGGACTAAAAGTTCTGTGGAGGGCTCAAGCTTGCAGTTTCAGTGTTTTGACAGTATTCTCTATTTTGGCATAGGCTACTTTTAGTAAGTGCTATTTTGGGCATCTAGCCTCAGTTTCAATTCCCTCTCCGCTTCTATGTGAAGTCTTTTCATTTTTAGTGTTGTGAGTCTGACAGTTTCTAAGGTGATGAAAAACAATGTTTTATATTTCTCACTTAAGTATATGAAAAACCAACTTTAATTTATAACAAGTGATAGATATTTTATTAATGTATGTCTCCAAAAGGGGACACCTCAGCAAAGGGGAACATAAGTTGTTTTTAAAAAGATGTTATGTGGGTCTTTTAAAGGGGAACAAAATATTTTAAATTTCAAATGCCTATTTCCCTGCAACTCTACAGATAAGAATTTGGGCTCTTGTTGTTTCATTCTGCTTGTGCCCGCATAACAAGATGCTGACAAAAAATTATCGGAGTGGCTTTGGATAAAAGATACATTGATTCCTATACAGACCTAATAACAATGGCCTACTAGATTGAAGCACAACCCTGGAGAAAACTAGAGAAGGATGAAACAAAAGAAGCTCTTAAGGAAATCCAATTAAAAAAAGAAAAATTGAGAATCCAAAATGAAATCATAGCAAAAGGAGAACCAAAGAAAACAAAGGAAATCTGGTGCACATACTGCTCCACAGAGGGACATGTCTGGAATGAATGCACTAAAGCACACGGACAGAGGACCGCTGCCGCATTACATGTAGAAGTAAAAACAATAAAGGCTAATTCATTATACTGTGCTATTTGTAGAGAATAGGATAACCGCCTGACTGAGGACTGTCCGAATCACCAGCCTCCAGTCCAGAATGGAGGAAACCACTGTCACCAAGGATGTCCATAGCTACAATTGCAGCGCGGGTGAAAGGGAGGATGGAGGTAACACGGACAACCCCCTTGGAGAGACAACAGAAATGCCTATGCCATGCATAATAACTCACAATAGGAATACATTAAGGATAGCAAACAATCAACTATAGAGGAGGTAGAGGTTAAGGAAGAAATAATAGGAGGAATGATGCTACATGCTTTGATTGTGGAAAAATTGGTCATTATGCAACTAAGTGTTGGGGAGTAAGAAAAAGAAATGCCCATTTTGTGGAGATGAATCATATGACCTGTATAAGTGTGAAAATTCAAGACAATTCTTTCAAAATGTGGGAACGCCATCAAGGAATGATGGCCCACAAAGAGAGCTAGAGTGATTCAGAGAGTACCTCCGCAAGGAGTAGGAGGTTGCAAAGGATGGACATATGGTCCTCCAATACATCTAATGAGGAGAATTCCAAAGAGGAGCAAGTCATAAAAATAAAGAAAAATAAGAAGATCAGACCAAGGAAGAAGGCCACAGTCCTTACAAAGCAAAGGACCGATACTGAAAAGAATAGACATAAGGAGATTGAAGATAAGATAAGATAAATTTATTAATGTCCAATGAAAGACCACAAAGAGGGTCCAAGGGACTGCCAAAACAAAGCAGAAGACCAGCCCATTGCGGGAACACCAAATGGTGCCCGAGGAGAGAAAACGAAACAACTAAAGCAAGAAACAACAAACAACCCACTAATGGCTCTGAGCAGCCAAGAGAAAAGCTAGAACCAAAGGATAGGCCATAGGCCGAGAAGGGACCCCAAGCTGTCCCTGAAGACCTCTGCAAGAAGAAGAAGAATAAGACTTATGTTGGGTGGAATTCCTATGGGGCCTCATGGATCTGGTATGGCCAAAGGGGGGACTGAGCTGCCGCTAGGCACCACACACAAGGGAAACCACCATGAAGAAAGAAGTGATGAGCTGACCGGGGTGTTGACTCGTGGGGAATTGATGCTATAGAGAGTGGTCCCGAAGTCTCAAGGCCTCCTAAAGATAAAGTGCAAGGCACCTTTGGCCGATGTACCTAAAGAAGGAGGAGAGAGACTAAGTCTCCCTAAACAAGCATTAGAATCCCCCTCTGATCTCGTAGTAGATAGGACAAAAGAAAATGAAATGTGTCTCCATCTCAGCAGAAGAAGAATATAAAGACTCTAGTTTGAAAACGAAGATCACGTGTACTTTCAGCCAAATAAAACTCAACATGAGAAGATAGTGTAAAAGGCCAAACAGCAGTTAATCAGCAGCAACAAGAGTAAGTAGTAGGTTGCATTGAGAGAAGGTAAGAATGTTTAAGGACCTGGCCTCCTTAGCATAGTAGACAGACTTAGTGGTAAAATTGAAACAATTGGGGAAGAAGTGGAATAAGCAAAAGCGTCAATAAGTAAACCAACTGTTTGAGGACCAGAACTGGAAGAATGGTCCCCTGCTCATCAATGTGCATATAAATGATAAAAAGGTGAGGCATGTAATGGTTGACCTAGGTGTGGATCTGAACATCATACCAGCTACCACAAGGGAGAGACTAGGAAGTCCAAGGCCTGTAAAAACACCTATGAACATAAGCCTAGCAGATGGTTTCAGTATGGAGACATTAGGCACAAGAGAAATGTAGAGATTAAAATCAAAGATATAAAACAAATTGTGGATTTTGAAGTGGTTGAGATGAAGGAACCATTTAATACCTTTAGAGCTCTATTGAGATTGATATGGTTTGTTAATGAATGGTATTGTAGATTCTTGGAAAGAAGAAATCTCCTTTGCAAATGATAATAGAATAGTTCACATTCCACTTGGGAAACTAGAAGACAAAATGTGTGTGGAAGAAATTGCACAAGATAAAGAAGGACAAGATATGAGGAACCTCCACTCTATATCAAAACTCTTGGATGTAGAAGAAAAAGAAAATCCTAATAGCACCAGAGAGATTGAGCTTGATAGTGACCATGGAAGCACAAACAGTGACGAAGTTATTGATGCTTGGATACAACGAAGCAAGAATTAACATCTTGGAAGATATATGGGTTTCAAAGAGCATTTCTATTATATAGCTAGACCTCCACAAAACAATAAAAATCACTACGGGGTAATGCAACCAGAAAAAATAATACCAAATCATCACCCAAGTACCTTGTCACTATGTTACAACCTAGAATAGGTGTATGCAAAATTGTCAAAAATACTTCACTAACCAGACCACTAGGATTCAAAATAAGACATAGGTCTGAAAAAAGACCCCTCATAATCACCAAGGGAAAAACCTATAAACAATATTCAGCAAGGCTACAATACCGAAAGGTTCTGAGACAATCAAAGAACAAAACCCTAATTCTTCATACACAACATACGGTGTGATATAGGAAAAAGCATGCTAAACATAACCTTACTTAAATTTATCCAAATATATATACTTGTATTATAGTGTACGATATAGTAGATAGAAGGAATAAAGTGATGGAAAAATAGAGATTTAGAGGGATAATGACCGGAAAATGGCTACCACAATAAATGCATTGCCTTCGGACAAATTGATAATATCACTCATCACTATCACACTATCACTTTCTTGCCTAAACTCACTTTTTCTATCATCTTGCTCCTATGACCTCAGCCTTTCATGTCCAAACCCTGGCTACAACTTGCCCTTGCATTGTTACCCTCTAAGACAACTAACATCAAGGCACCTATTCTTGTTGATTCTTCACAAAAACCCTACCATAAATACAAGAAGTTCCACTATAAGGCAATGGATGTCAACCCTAATAGCACATTCTCTAAGGTACCCAAAGATGTCATATACACAAAAGATATCTAGTGGTATATTCATGCTTAAATGGCTGAGGTTGATCACCCAAAGTTTGAAGAGCTTAGGCTGACCTTGTAGCAACCTAGCACAAGCAACTACTAACCACAATACAGCTAGATAGCTAATAAGTTGAATGTTTGGAGAGAGTTCCTAGACTTTACAATACAAGTTTAATGGGTCTGCATGGTATTAAGTGGGTTTCACAGTGAGGTTTTGTGATGAGTATCTATACCTAAACAAACCCTACAAAATCACTGAGGAAGCAATTCAAACAGTAACCAGACTATGGGTGCAAGGGGAAATTCCACCAAAGAAGGCCATTAAAACTGCAAAGGTCACAAAACTTATCGGAGCAACGTATGATGGGAGAAGCCTCGATGTGACCAACATTACTAATCCAATAGTAAAATATGCAACCGCGGGGATTGCATACAAGGTATATTTCACAAATCGAGAGGGTTCTACTACCATTGCTGCCATAGATACTACCTACCACATGGTGGTCAAAGGAAAAAACATTGATCTATGTGAGGTCTTGCACCAATACTTGTTGGATAACGGAGCATGCACCAAACAAACACACTTCAACTTACAATATGGTACCCTACTCATTTGCTTGGCCTTCTATTTCATGTACGCACTACCAGCTTTCGCAGGAAAAGTGTGGGACCCCACTAGACTGGTTGTGGCTATTAGATTTAGCTATGAAGCCACCCAAGATCAAAATGATTCAAAGAAAGCAAGACAAGAATCTAGCTATGAACAAAACTCAACACTCCTTTAGCACTAAACTAGCAATTGTGAATAAGTGAGCCAATGAAATTAGCATAGGGAGAAACAAGAGTTGTTTATATAGCAAAATAGAGGCATATAAATCAAGAAGAAGAATAAATCCCAACAGCCCAAAATTGGGGGGAACTTTGCCTTCTTGGTAAATGCCAAATAGATGGTTATGCTAACTCAGGTAAAGACAAACACATGGTTATGGGAGGTGGCAAAGTCCAAAAGAGGGTGAGACATTCAACTACCCAAAGGTGGGTGTGAATGACATGTGTAATTGTAGGACCATGTCATGTGTCCTCCTAACCATTATAATATAAACTAGGCAAGCTTAAAAATATGTATAGGAAAAATAAATATTACCTACTAACATAAGGAAATAAAATCCTACACTAACACCCCCCCTTAAGCGGCGTAGCTTAGGTGAGTGAAAAGACACGAATATGGGTCCCAGCTACAAGGCCATGTTAGGTACCCATGTACAAAAATAATCTCTCACAAATAGAGAAAAGGAGGAAACCCAATGGAACAAAACTCCTCCCCAAATCAGAGAAGAAAAACAAGTTTCCCAAGACAAAAGAGAATCTTGTGCATGGAGGAAACCACTCCAAATAGAAAGGATAAGAAAGACTATGTGACCTTCTCACAAGTAATCAACTATGCCAATGGTTAATACTCGAAACTGGACGTAGAAGATGGACCGCAATCATCAAACATTGTTCCTCCCCTTAGGAAGAAATAAAACCAAAGGTGTATGTAGACTATCTTCCCAATCCTAAAAGGAATATAAAGGAAGAAAGTACAAAATGTATGAAGTCTCTAAAAACTACTCATGCGTGTCCATGTCGATGTTGAAAGTTGTCACGTTCAAATCAGGCACTCTTGGGCACATTAATGAAAATGACAATCCAAAACCTAGTGGATACGTATGTAGAACAAGATTCAAAGACTCATGTATCTCCTCCGAAGATAAATGTATCTCCTCCAAATGTTGGCCAAAACCATCCACACTCATGTTAAACTGTGAAGAATGATCATGTGGAAAATAAACAAAAGGATCCAAAGATTCCTCCACAACAATTGAAGAAGATTCAACTTCATCAAAGAAAAGATGAATGTAACAAAATGGTATCTCCCAAGTCTGAAATATGAGACTCCACAAACCAACATGTAATGTCCACTAAGTAGTCATCCCGTGGAACTGGATTTGGAAGACAATGTCAACCCTGTTGCACTAAATGACACATTGACAAGTAGCCTCAAAAGCAACAATAGATGGAGGAAATGAAATGCAAGGTTCAAGAACCGAATCTGATGTGAGAATACCCAGGTTCAAGTAACCAAATTTCTCCTCAAAATCAAAGTTCACACTAAGAGTGTGATCAACAATCAAAGGATCAGAACTATCATCAGGTGCGAATTCTAAAAAGGTATATAACCAAGATGCATGATCAACTATCCCAGTAGCAATTATCTCTTTGCTTTCCAAGTCTTGAATGATAACTAATCAAGTGTGAATTCCACAATCTTCCCTGTCCCACCATGGATGATCAAATAGATGGAAAGAACATTGTCTGACAGATAAGGTACACAAAAAACATCATTGAAGCTGTCATCCTCAATATAAATTAAACCTTTCCTAATTACACTCATGTAAGTATTATTGCACATCAGAATAGGTGGCATAACACAAGGCTCAAAAGAAGAGTACATAAGTTGTGTAGAAGCCATATGATGAAACGCTCCAAAATCTAGGAGCCATCTCCTTGATTCAAAACTTGTACAAGCACAAATAGCTTTACCTTTATCTTTAGTTGATTCGGAAGCAAGTCCCGCATGACCTTTTACCTTAGTAGATCCTGAATGAGAAGAGGAAGCTAACTCAGACATTCTAGAAGGTAGATCAATAAGTTTGTCTTAAGAAGATATTTCAGTTCATCAATACCCTTCTACAACAAGAATGTTCTTCATGTCCAATCCTTTTGCACTATGCACAAGTAGACTTGTCCTCCTTAGATGAATCATCTTTTGAAAATGATTTATTTTATTCTTGATCTTTATGTGGCTTCTTCTTCGAATTCTTTTGTTTATTGTCAAATTCTCCTGACTCTCTTTGTCCCTTACGAAGGCTTGATTCTTTGATGGCTTACTGAGACCCATAGAAAGAGGCTTATGTTGTTCACGTATCAACATCTTAGAAATCAGTCCAACTCTTTTGGCATGAATCCCAAGGCGATCTTATCTGGCAATCTTATCTGGGAAAAACCTTGATTTTATTGAAAAAAAGCATACACAAATTTGTCAAAAAATTGAAAAAAAACTTTTGCACAAAAATTCACCAAAAACCCTAAACTAAAAATCTGCAAGAAATCCACAATTTTGAGAAAATGTGGAAAAAACCTAGTACTGTAAAAGAGCAAAAACCCACAATTTTTTGTGTTAAAAAGCGTCACAACAAAAACCCTAGCATGCAGCAAAGAGCATGCTCAAAAAATCTGTAGGGTTTATCCCAAACCCTAGCCACTGAAAAAATCAATGAAACAAATGTTCACAATTTTGCTATAGGTTGCGAGTAGAAAACACAAGTTACAGAGCTGCCGCAAGCTCAAAACCCAAAACATGGGTCAAAAAAACTTCTTCAGACGTCCAAAAAAACACACAAGTTGTGTGCCCTAGTTGCATCATTGTAGGACTAGAAAAATGTGATTCCTCAGTGTAAAATGCTCAAACATAAAGATTTGCAAAAAAATTTAAGAAAAAAACCTTTGCAAAAATAGAGGCTCTAAAACCCTTGCGTGAGCAAATCCTCAAACATAGTGCATTTTTCTTTAAAAATGATGTAATTGCAAGATAAATGACACTAAGAAATGTGCAAAAACCTTCTCTGCTTTGCACAGTTTGATACAAAAACGTCACCGTAAAAATAACCAATAGACAACCATGAAAAAGCCCTAGGCACTAAAAGTAACCCGCAATTTCTGCAAACAATGCACAAAAAACAACTATTGATCTTTGAAACCATCAATTTTTTTTAAAAATTCCTTCTAAAAATTTCTAAAAAAAATTCTAGCCTCCTTCACTACTTTTCATAAAAATTTGCTAAAAACTTCTAGAAATTTATTCCAAGTATAAAACTACTTAAAATTTTGCTAAAAGTCCTATGGTCTATGATACCATGAAATGATAATTTGATTGATTGAAAATAAAATAATTACAAAGGAGACGAAGGCTCCTTAAATAAGGAATTACAAAGATGATGTTTCTAAAAGAAACAATCATTAACAAAAAATAGAAATAGAAAGATACTAAAATATCTAACTGACACACTAAAAATAGAAAGTTGCTAACTAAACTAACTAGACAACTTCAAAGACATAAATAACCATTATAAGCTAAATAATACAATCTTATTATAATAATGGTCAAGAAGTATATGAATAGCCTAGTTTTTCTAGTAGACTAAGATACACTATGATGGAAGCAATAGAAGCCCGCACCTCATGGATACCACAATTGCCCTATGAGGTGACGAAACCAAAGTTGAATCATATGCAACTAATTTTCCTAAAGCAAAAAGGCACCCCACATAACAAGAATTCATGGATTCAATGAGAAAAAAAAAAGTTGGGGAGCACATGGAGAAAACACAAGAAAAAAACCATGAAAAATGGGGGTTTATTAAGCCAAAACCAAAGGAAAAGAGTGAATCCACCCTACGGAGATCCAAAAGGCTACAAGTAGGCACACCCTTCGCAAAACCTACACAAGGGGAAAATAGTCGGCCTAGAAAAGGGACACTTTCCACAACACCGCCATGAAAAAACCACATAGAAGAAAAGGCATCGAAGGCCTTACTACAAATGAGTGTGGAAAAGAAACAAAAGAGGAGAAAGGAGAAAGCACAAAGAAAGGTCTCTCTACAAATTGAAGAAATTAAGGCAAAAGAAGTATTGGAAGACACTTCAGCTCCTGAGGACCCATCACTCTCAAGAATCGCCCCTTTGCAAATGCAAATCAACTATACAACGGCCTATTCCAAACAAACATCTTCAACATGATACTCCAAAAATACATCACCATGGTGGCCCCCAACAAATTAATCAAAGAAAACCTATTGCTAAGATACATGGTGCCCTCTAACTAGACACTAAAGTACCTCGTGAATAAGTTTTTGGGCTCCCTGACCACCACACTCAAGTTACGGAAGGAGGAAGAGATAAAGGAGGAAGAAAAGTTGAAAGAAATAGTACTGGGACAAGTGGCCCATGCAATCATACCATCACAAAAGAAAAGAGTCATGGAGTTTCAGATGAAGGAGCTCCGATCCAAGCAAAGATTGGACAAACTAATGTTAGAGAAGTCAAAGGTAACTCAAGGCATCCATGACGAAATAAGAAAAGCAACTACCAAAGTTTATCAAAAGTTGCATAAAGAAGAAGCAAACTATAAAGTAACATCTTCAAACCTGTCCTCTTAAGCCTTTGTGTTATAACATGTTGTCATCCTCTACAACATCTCCAATGCAATCGATTAAGGATTTTTTGGCCAAATAAAAGTAGGTGCAACTAGTGGCTTCTCTAAAATTGTTCCAATTAGCTTTAGTTGGGACACAAGTTGATTTAGGGAGCATCTCACCACTACACAAGTTTTATTTAGGAGATATCTTGCATCAAACAACCTAGGAAAAGATCCTAAAATAAAATGTAGAGAACACGAATCAATTAGAATATTTGGTGAAGGAGATACTAAACAAGTTTCCTCACATCAAAGGAGACTTATCACAACCCTTACTGGCCCAATTGAGGATGTTGATGGATGTCAAAAATACTACCACGCAAAAAGATACCTTAAGGTGGTGAATCACCGACGAACTTCAAAAAGCAAAAATGGATAAAGAAAGGAAGAAATGTGCTACTGTCCACTCTATGTTAGAGAACCACACTAGTGTGATAAAGAATAAAGGGGATGTGAACAATCTATATTAGTTATGTCTGCAATGGCAAAATGTGATTGCATTAATAAAAGTTCAAATAGATCAATTGGAAATTCAGATCATCTAGAGATCCACTAACTATGATGCACTAAAGGATCTAGATGGCCAAGACAAGGTAGGCACTGAAGACTTGCATGGATAGTATCAACAACTACAAGATTAGAGTGGGCGTTAGTATTATCAGTTGAGAGAGGTTGTCAATCTTGTTGATGTAAGTTTTGTTCCACTACAACATACAGAATCGAATACTTAATGTTTTGAGATAAAACACCAAATTTCCAACTCTCTCTTGAATAAGGATGCTCATATGCTAAACAATAAAGATGAATTGTGTGATCAAATAAGACAACCTCAAGGTTCCTTCTTATTGTGGACTTTCACTCAGTTATAATGATGTGATATGTTGGTTATCACAAAGGGACTTACGCTATTCATTCTATGGATATCAACTTGACTTTAACTATTTCAATCACTTCCAACCAAATAAAATGTTTAGGAATTCTATCTAACTCTAAGAATGTAAGACAATGTTGATGAAGAGGTAAGCCTCTAACCAATCCTTGCTTCGCCGTATCAACTAGGCATAGGAGGGTGCTATCTTCTATGGATGCAGGAATGATTTTCACATTGTCAATGCTCATCCAAATACCCTATGAAGGCGCAATCTAAATGAACATCTCCAATAGAAGTTAAACACTTGCAATTTAGGCCCAGACTAACCTTGCACTACTACTCACAATCAATAAGTATCAAAAGGTATGGACACTAGCTCCACCATTAATTACCATTCAACAATATCTTTCATTCACCTACTTCTATTTCTACTTATCATGAAATAAAATCCTAAATGAGAAATTGAAGAAACTATGCAATACTTCAAAGCAACATTAAGTAGTTTGCCATGAGACCAACAATGAATCATCAATTACTTTGATAGCATTATGGCAACAATTTCACCGTCTCCTCCTACTCTACTTCTACTACTACCTCCTCTCTAATTTTTTGACTGTTACAAATGAGAAGGCTTTGGCCTTTTATAGTTGTTCAATTACAATGAAGGGCCAAGATCGATTCAAGATCAAGGACCAAATTTATCCCTACAAACTCTAATTAGGGTTGTCACCCTATCATCCAATTACAGGAAGGCACCACCCTCTCGGCCAATAAGAAAATTACAATGCTTTTAAAAGCCAAAGAGAAAATTGTACACTTGGCATAATATGGTTGAAACATGTGTAATTGGGATTTCCCGATTGGTAAAGACAACTAGGTGCCACCTCATCATCCTCATCTTGTAGACTTGATCAATCCTTTGGTGATGGGAAAATATCTCTTGATAGTCAACATTGCTAAGCCTTCAATAGTGATGGCATATTCCCAAATTGCTTCATCTTCTCAAATCTTCTTCATCTTCTTTCCTGGAAATTTTCTCATTGCTATGACTTGAACTTGCGCTTGCAAACTTGAATCTTGACATGATCCCTTGAAGTGATGAAGTCCTTCATGCACTTGGATCCTTCAAAATGAACTTGGACTTCCAAAGGAAATTCAAGTTGTTGATAAACTTCTCTGATTTTCTCTCTTCTTGTTCTTGATCTCGATCTGAATTTGCATTTTGATAACTTAACTTGAATCCTTCTTCTCATTTGGAGTCCTCGGGCTTGAGCTTGAAGCATCCACTTGCTTGAAGTCTTGAGTTTCCATTTCTCGCCTTCCAAGCCACTCCTTGCTTCCCCTTTCAACAATTCACCTTGCAAAACGACCAGAAAGAGGTTGCATTAAGTTCCTTGAAGTAATGGAATGAAAGTAGTTTGAAAACTTCACGAAATCAATTAACATCAAACAAAAAGGATTTACTCAAGGATTTCTTCAAGTTTAAGACTAAATCCTTTCATTCTCTTGCAAATCTCGGGTTCTAATTTTGATAAAATAATCTTATTCTTGCAATCTGAAACGAATTCTTTCAAAATCTGGACTCTAAATGAGCTTTGCGATGTATGACACACCCAGAATTTCACTTCTCCTACCACCCTTCATCCCTGATTTTTGAAGAAATCTGCTTTATGCTCAAATTTGAAGCCTTAAGAAGATTCAGATTTCCAATCAGATCAACTGCTACCTTGAAAGGGAGAATTCGCTGTCCTCCTAAAGATGAACTCGCTGCCTCTTAATAGTGTAATTCGCTGCCTTACCTGCAGAGGAAAAATTACTATGTTTTGCGTTGAAATGAATTGAACCTTGTCCTCCCTTTATAGGCAATTAAGATTTGAGAAGACGCACCCCCCACATAGGCCGACTTGTTGCATTTTATCCAATAAAATCATTTGAATTAAACTCTTTTCTTTTTATGTGCAGGCCAACATGATGGGGAAATACTAAATTCATGTTTTCACTCTTTAATGTCGTTGTCTTTTATTCTCTTTCATCTTCACTTAGCGCCCAAAGTTAAGATTCCAACTCCTTTACCTAGGGCGGAAATTAAGTAGGCATGAGGATAGAGTATCCTTGAGGTAGGAATTTCACATGCTTGAGGATAAAAGAATCCTTTGAGGGTGGCAGAATCCGCCACCCTATGAGGATTATTCCTCATCCAACCTCATTTTCCGCCACCTTATATTGTCTTTAAAAAAACTTGTTCAAATAGCTTGAGTGCTCATTCATTCGTTCACCATTCATTTTAGGAGAATGGCAGATCATATTTCAGGCCTTATTCAAGGCGGATTTCAGTATGCAATGAGGAATTTTGAAATTCTTTATCTCAGCTCATCCTCCATTTCAAAACTCAGTCCTATCACTTTGCATTTTCAGACTCTATCCATCATTTGAGGGAGGTGAAGACAAGTTTCTCAACTCCTTGTGCAAAGGCATAAATATGGCCATCAAGAGGAATTCTTCCTTAGCAGGGCGGAAACTAGGCCTTCATGAGGATAAAGTATCCTTGGGGGATGGCAGAATCCGCCATCCCTCAAGGAATTTCCCTTGATTACCCTTCAAACTCCAGCTTACCCATCAGCGACTTCAGCTCAATTGGTTTCAATCTAACACTCTAAGTTATTGTTCTCAATTTCTTGCAAATACTCCAAGCTTAATCCATGTTTCCACCCACCAAAGGACAAGGAAAAAATGAAAACCTTGAGAGGATTTTCCTCACCTCATCACTTAGCCCAATACATCCCACTTCCTCATTGTTTAGATCAGATTGCTACCAAGTTGGGTTTCGTTCAAATCCATGGCTTTTGGTTGGATCTCTCTTATCTCCAACATGAGGGTGGAATTCCTAGTCTAAAAGAGGAATTGAGGATTCCTCAAGGCATGTGGGATTCCGCCAGCCTTGAGGAACTTTCCTCATCAAAATTCCACTTTACCTTCAAACTCCACAAAATCATTTGCTTGCTCATCACAATGCAAGTTTGGGGTGTTGTGCTTGTTTTTGTGCAATTCTAGCTTGGGCGGAATTTTGGGTGTTAGGAGGAATTTTCCTCAAGGCATGGCGGCTGGAAGAGTTTTCCTCATCTTCTTCTTTCATCTTGGATACCACCTTACACTCTCACTCCATCCTTCAAACTTGTAGTTTCTTATTCCTTACTACTTGCCTTCACTTGGTGAATTTAATGCCCTCATAGGTCCAAGAAGGAATTTAGGATGGTCAGAGGAATTTTCCTCTGGGGCAGGCGGAATCCGCCATGCCTAGAGGAATTTTCCTCTTTGCAACATGCTTTCCATACTTAGTCATTTTTCAGCTCAGTGGTGGGAGGATTTATATAAATATAACATTTATGTATAAGAATTCATTTCTTATACTCTAAGTTGTATTTATATAAATATTGTCAGGATGTTTGACATAGGTTTCAGCATCATAGGAGTTATAATAAAGATTCTAGATTTTGGGGGTTTTCAAAAAATTCTAGATTTAGCCAAATTTCAGGATTCAGCATTCCTTCAGTAGTGTTACCTCCCACAACCTGTCCTAGCTTTCTAAAGTCAAATTGAAGCTGGAACAAGTATTTTCTAATGATTCTAACTCATTTCCTCACAAATCACTTGGTTTCAACTTCATCTCCATGACTAGCTTAGCCCAACTTTCACTTACATCTCAAACAGGCTTGACTTCCCAACAGGCCAAAATTGCTCAAACTCACTCTCAGACTTGGAGACTTGAAAATTGTTACCACCTAAGACAACTACTCCAACTGCCAAAGCAAAAAGAGGGGGTCTCCATTTGCAATGAGGCAATGGTGTGAAAACCTCACAACAAATCTCTAGTTGGCTCATATTACTGGTATCCTTAAGGATCCACAACACTTAACCTAGAAGATCCAAATATGCACTACAATTCTGAGAGCAGAAAAACAATTTTTGCAGATCCAAGTTCAATTCCGACAACTGCAATTGGCAAAAAGACTCAGTGGGACAACAATTTTGGGAGCCTCGCGATGATATATAAGGATATCCTTCCAGCACAACAGAATTTACTTGAGAACAAGTCAAGGTTTTGAAGAGGAGATGATGTTGGCAGGGAAGGAGCAGGCAGACACAGGTCCAAAAAACATATCGCATCTTGCCGCATCAAGTTTGCAGAGTCCAGAATTTGGAACATAGGATGTAAATTAGGGATACTAAGCATAGGTCACCTCCAATCTCCTAGGTAGAAATATATTGTAAGATGTAATCACCAATAAGAGTGATATGGTAGAAGTATAAGAAGAGATAGGAAATGTATAGGATATGAGAAAGGAACGTATATGCCATGAATATAGAGTAGTATATAAGGAATTATAAGGATATATATGATGTATTGAATGAATATAAATAATACAAATACTTTTGAGTTCTTATATTATGCATTGAGTGTGTTCTTGATACTCTGTTAAGTATATAATCTCCTTCCCTATTTCCCTTAATAGGACTGAGTCCGGGATTTAATTTAATGTTCTTACTATCAATATAGAGATAGAATACCCTCGGGCCTCAACAAATCATTCTACAGGTAGAAACTCTGAATTATAAGTCGTTATGTTTCACTCTCTAAATTATTGTTCAATAGGTTCTATAACAAATGGAATTATGAATTGCTTAAAACGGCCGGTGGTATCTCTAAATACCTTATTACCAAAAAAAATCCAACGGACACAGTCTAGCAAGATACAGGTGGCTAAATCTTTAAAATGATTAGATTCTAGGACACTTGAGCTTATCTAGTTCTGTAATTTTGTAACTGAATGTAACGACAGTTTGTATTGCCCTTGATATGACCTTGGGCTTCTGTTTTCATTCCATGTCAATATCAGAATATTCAAAAGGAGACAATGAGAAAATCGAAACAGCCATAATTTTGTATGCATCTGATGAAAAGAAATAAGGAAAAAAGCAAAGAGTTTATATTGAAAGTGATGAATTAAAAACTGAAAATAAATGAAATATCAAATTGTGGCAACTCACCAATCCTTGGAGTCATCTGCTTGAGCAAGGAAGGAATCAAGCTGGTCTTTTTTAGGCTGCTTCTTAATCTTTTTACCACCAATGTCATAGCCAATATGTTGTTCGTCCTTATACCAATTGAGGGGAACATCACCAACAGTATTTCTGGCAGGAACCTATGCATCACTGACGCCCCTTATACGCTGATACAAAAACATGCTCGGTATCCTAATAAAATAAAAAGTATAAATTCCATTACCTCGTCTTCTGAAGAATCACTCTCTTCGACTGTTTCAGGCATGTCACCATCTTCTTCATCTGCGGGAGGGTTTTGTTGATGAGAATGGGTATTGAGAGTTTGCACGTAATCTAGCACGGCTTCGTCAATCTCATTGGTATCTTGGTCTGCAAGTACATTGTCATCTTCGTCTTCATAGTCAGAGCTCACTACCGGGTCATTATCTGAAGATGTATACTCTTCTTCTTCATCTGATGTAGAGGGACTATCACTTTCGCTGCTTCCTCCATTTATTTCTTCCTCTTCCTCTGAGTGATCCTTCTGCTCCTTCTTCATCTTGCAGGCTACTTCTGCTTCTGCGTCTCCAACTGCTATATTCGCATTTACTCAAGAAATTTCAGTAGTCGACATAATATTGTTAACCATTTTACTAATTTGAAATTGTAAAATTGGTAGAAAGTTGATTTCCAAAAATGCCTTGTTTGTGTGGAGGCCCGTTAGGGTTTCATTATAGAAGTGGAGTAATTTCTTCGGGGAGTGTTTTTGAGTTTTGGCACGAAAAAAAATTAATAAAAAAGTTCATTATGCTCTTCTTCTTTTATTCTCTCTCTCTTTTAATTTCTTTTTCTTTTTGGGCATTGAATAAATGGGTATATTTATGTTTTTTAAATGGTTTGGTTGTTTTCAATTATAATATTATCTTAAATATAATTATTAATTTGTAAGTGGTATATTTTTATGTAAATTCAGTTTATGACATCGCATATCTTATTTCTTGTTACCATCAATTTCTAGATATTCATCTTTAATCTTGAAATTGTTGCTTGTTATATAGATCGTCTATGTGACGTAAACATGATCCAAATCACTTACATAGTGAAAGATCTTATCCCCAAACTTTTAAAATTGAAAATTAAAACTTTTGTCTTGCTAACCATATTTTGTGATTTTTGGGCTCGATTATTGTCTTTAAAGACATTGAATTACTTATTTGAAAATATTGTTGGATATCATCAAGGACATGATAGGGTTTTTATTGATATTCTTTTTGAAAGCATTCTAACAACATTTATTAAAGAATCACTAGACCGTGTTATCTTAGGCTCACTACATGCTTATTGCTTATTTTTAAACCTTCTTCTCAAAATAGTAAAGTTGGTGAGTTAGTTGTTTGACCAAGGAGAACATGACCTTCACAATCCAACAAATTCTTCAAAGATGTTCATAAACATTACTTGCTCTTAAGAAAATTCAAACACCATAAATATATATAGTCGATAGTCTCCTAAACTGTGTTTACAACTTCTAGATTTTAAATTTGTGTGCATGTTCATGTTCATGCATGTGGATATCGCTACATTTACATTTTATAAGTGGCCTATAGGGTCTAAAGTTGTAGAATATTAGCAAATGTTATCATGTCACTTGGAAAGAGCCTTCTATATTAAAAAAAGAGAGCTAAATACATGTGCAATTAGTTGATTTAATTTTATTAATTTTTATTATCAGTCCCAGCTCTATTATATAGGTTAATTTTTTATTGAATTGATTACATTTTTTAGTTAGCCTTGATGACTCATGTAAATCATGTTGAATGCCTCTAGAAGTTAAGAGAGGGGGGTGCATCAACATGCACAAACACTTAACTTAAATTATGTCATAAACTTTTAACAATTAACTTTAATCTAACTAACCATCAATAAAAGATATTACAATGAACACATGCACGCATGGACACACACATGAAAACCACGTATACATGGAAAAATCTAATGTGGGAAAAAACATGATAAGAATCACACTCGCTATATGAATAACATAATACAATTTTTGTTATAGGCTTATTGTCATGGAAGCGCATTACTCCCTAAAAAAGGACTTGTAGGCTAAAGTGCACTACCTTAGTGCAAGATATGGATCTACACAAGCTACCAAAAGAGCACACAATCTTCTAGCAAACATGAAGAAATGATGAAATGAAAAGATGTATTATTGTTTGATTAAACACTATAACAATCTATGTCAAACTTGCACTCTTCCACTTCTATTCTTTCACATTTACATTGCACTGACTTCACTTTTGATCCCAAATAATCCAAATCAATCCACACCTCAACTCATCTAATCACACCTCTATATATCAATTTGATCAATAAAAATGATAACTAGGTCGACCATAATAGAGATAAGCATTATTTACACAAAGTTAACCACCTTAAGCATTTACATCTAATGAAGTCCACCCTGGGAGATAAAGGGGACTCATATACATCATAACATGTCTTTCACAAATTATTTCATCAAAGTGCAAGCTTCACAATAATCTCCAAGGTCAAACCCACATGAAATGTGAAGCAAAGCATTAAAGCGCATTAACAAGTCAACCAAAAAATACTTTCCAATGTATATAACACCATGCAAACCACAACACATCATGGCAAGATCTATAATAGTCTATTAACTCTTCCTTCAAATCATATCCAAACCAAAATATCATAATTCAAATTATCACATTGTGGAAGGACCTATAATGATCTCTTAACTCTTCCTTAAAGCATATCCAAACCAAAATATCATAATTCAAATCATCATAATTAACTGAGTAATATCATAATTGAAATCATCACAATAATATCACACTCAAAACAACATAACTTTGCTTGCAAAGGAAAACCAACATAACATATCTAAACTGGAACATTGCACAAATGTTAGAAACATGTCTACCAAACTGTAGAGCCTGAATCATCAATACGGAGCTATGTAGAGCATTCTTTGAACCTGTCCTAACTATTCCTAATGGACAACCTTATTGTCAACAAACAACAAATAATCTTTTCTATCTTTGAACTTCTATGGACCTAATAATAGGATAGTGCAATGTTCATAGACCGTGTATTACAACACCAAAACTACAAGCTATCAACATCAAGTATGTGGAGGAATTCAAAGCATTCTCCCATAAGGACTTCAAATACATTTTAATGTGTATTCCAGTTTCTCATACTTCCATCTTCCAAATATACCACATACTAACTTGCTATCACCACTGGACATTAGATAATATCTCAGCATATAATACAACACTTCAAATGCTCTTTTTTACATATCAGTCATCAGATACTCGTTCCTTCACATCTTAGCATACACACTTCAAATGCTCTTTTGTACATATCATTCATCAGATACTCTTTCCTGCACATCTTAGCATATTGTACACAACTCTTTATGAGATACAATATTGAACACTCATCATACATCTCTACATTGAGTATGCTACTGAGCTCACACACTTTAGTAAGTTGACATCAATACACATAACATGTTGGCATCAATAACAACACTAAGAACATGATGCTAATAGTCTCCCCCTTTGTCCTTGATGGTAACACTAATGATAAAAACAACCTAATGACATACTATCTATCATTATGCACATCTCTTCCCCTTTGACATTAAGGACAAAGGGTGTAAAAACTAAAAGATCTTTTGATTATGTCACTCCTCCTTTCAAGGACATCTCTACTATGTACTTCTCTCTTCTCATACTTCATACAACATTATCAACAACACTACTCCCCTTTTCCATAAAACCTTAATCCTACAACACTTTCCTACAATCAAGAAACCTCAACCTTGACTACTCCTCTTGAGAGAAACAACTACATCATTCTAAGAGAAACAAGATAGATAATAGTTCTCCCCCTATAAAGATATACCTCTTCTATGCATCTAGTTTTAAAAAGGAGGGGCAATAATCCCTACTCTTTGTTGGAGATACTCAAAAGTATTATTTGCAAATGCTTTATTTAAAATGTTAGTAATTTATTCCTTAATAGGTACATACTCCAAATTTACTTCCTATCAACAACTTTCTCTCTCAAAAAGTGATATCAAATAGAAATTTGTTTAGCATTTGAGGACATCATTGGATTGATTGAAATATTGATGTCACTTGTGTTATCGCACATCATCAAAATAGCTTCATCGTAAACTATCTTCATATCCATAAGAGTCTACTTCATCCACACTATCTAAGTACAACAAGATGTTGTTGCAATATATTTTGCCTTTGTAGTAGATAATGAAACTGGATGCTTCTTTTTGCTGCTCCAATAGAGAATTTCTCCTATAAAAAAGGTACCACCACTTTTCCTTCTTATATCATCTGCACATCCAACCCAATTAACATCAGCAAAAGATTTCGATGAGAAATTACTATCCCTTTTCTACCATAATCCAAAGTTTAGAGTCCCTTTCAGATATATGTGTTGAACAATCTGGGTAACTAAGAGGGGGGTGAATCAGTTATCATAAAATAATTCTCTTAATCTTAATTAATCCATAGAAACCCTAATTCAATCATATAAGTAAAATAGATATGAATATGAAATCACAAAAGAACACCATACACAATGAACAACAAATTTTATCTGGAAAACCCAAGATGGTAAAAACCATGGAGAATGCTAATTCTCAAATATGAAACATCGGTTAAGGTGATTATTACAGAGCATGGCTCACTACCAATTTTATCATTGTAGATAAGGCTCATTGTCAAGAGGCTCAGTGTTCGGCTATTACAACCAATTGAAAAAGGCTCACTACCAAAAGAATAATGATGAAAAGGAAATCCACCATTGAAACAATTGTCACCAATTGCAACATCAAAAGAACATCACTATTTTTTTTCTTTGATCTTACACTTTTGCATACTTCAAAAAATCTATATTTTTCCTTTTTAAATTCACATTCATCACACACTAATATCAAACATAATTAACTTTTACTCATACCATTTCATGCCTCCATAATCTTATAAGTTCATCAAACACAATTTGAATTAGGTGACCACAAAAAAAATTCTTGCAGTGGAAAGGATTGAAATGTGGACCACACAAAACCTCCTCACTCAAAATAACATGCTACCCATTTACCATGATATCCAGAACCAAAGAATAGAGTTTACACATTACAATGCATACTATGTTTTTGGAGCACATGAACCAATTTCCATATCAGTCTAAACCCAAAAGAGTGTACCATATTATTTTGTAAAATGAATGGTACCAGGAAAAACACAGTTAAAGATATATCATCACATCACGTCGTCCACAACATGCCAATCTGGATTACCAAAGTGCCAAAACATAACCTTATCCAATTAGCCAAGGATGTTGAAATCAATAACAACAACAACACATTTGCAACAATCTCCAATAATCTCCCTCGTTTTCATTAATGGCAACATTCATAAACAACAAAGCAAACAACTCAATATCAACATCAAGGCCTATTTTATTCTCCCCCTTTGACATCAAAGAAAAAGGGAAAAACTCCCCTTGAAAAACTTACCTTGTTCCCCCTAAGAGGAAGCCTCCAACCATTGATCTATATGAGAATGAGCATATAATACCCTGGGACAATGCACACCCTAGTACATTTTACTATAGAATAGAAAGGGGCAGAACCCCTAACATCTATTGGAGATACTTGAAATTATCTTTTCACAATGGTTTTAGGAAAATATTTGTAATCTTCTATTTTGTAGGTACATATTCAAGTCTTAAATCACTATCCAATACCTTATCTCTTAATAAATGATACCTAATGGATATATGTTGCATTCTAGAGTATTGTACTAGATTCTTGGAAATATTTATTGCACCGGTATTATCACACATAATTGAGATTGATTCATCAAATGATATGCCAATATCCTTTCATTTTTATTTTACCCACAATTCCTAAGTGCAACATGAAGATGTTGCAATGTATTCATCTTCAACTATAGATAATAATATAGAATCTTGTTTCTTATCTTACCATACAACTGGAAGGGAACTAAAAAAATAAGCTCCACTACTTGTACTTCACCAAGTATCAACACATTTGGCCCCATCAGCATCAATATAAGTTGTCAAAGTAAAATCTAAGTCCTCGGGATACCATAATCTAAAATATTTTGTACCCTTCAAATATCTAAAGATCATTTTTATTGCAACAACATGTGATTCTTTTGGTTCTTATTGAAATATGGTTGTTAAACAAACAACATACATAATATTTGATCTAGTATCAATCAAACATAACAATCCTCCAATCATTGACCTATACTTACTTGCATATGCTTTAGGTGAATCATCTTCTTTTTTAAACTTACATCCGGTAACAATAGATGTACAAACTAGTTTAGAATTCTCCAATCCAGAATTCTTCAATAGTTCTCTAATATACTTGGACTGAGAAATGAAAATTCCTTTGTTTTTCTAATTTACTTGTAATCAAAGGAAGAAATTTAACTCGCCAATCATAGACATTTTGAATTTCTTTTGCATCCATTTGCAAATCTTCTACACATATCATCATTTCCTCCAAAAAATTAAGTCATCAACATAAACCACAAAAATCAAAATTTGATATGAGTAAACTCTAGTATAAGTTACTATCAACATATATCTTTTGAAATCCTTGTCCAATTAGGTACTTGTCTAATCTTCCATACTAGGCTATAAGTACTTGCTTCAATTTGTATAATTTTTTCCTCAAATTTCAAACAACATCTGAATTACTTCCTGACTTAAATCTTTCGAGATTCTCAATGTAGACTTCTTCCTTCAACTCTCCATTCAAGAATATTGATTTAACATCTATTTGATAAACTTTGAAATTTTTAAAGGCTGCAAAAGCTAAGAATATCTGGATCGCTTCCATCCAGGCAATAAGAGCATATGTTTCTTCAAATTCAATACCTTCATTATGAGTATAACCTTTGCAAACTAATATTGCCTTGTTTCTCATTACCTTTCCATTTTCATCCAGTTTTTTGAGGAATACCCACTTTGTTCCAATTACATTTTTGTTTGCCAGTTTGGGCACTTCTCAAGTCTAATTTTTCTCTATCTGACCAAGCTCCTCTTCAATTGCCTTCACCTAATTCTAATCATTGCATGCTTCTTCCACAGTCTTCGAGAGTAAACATAGTAATACTTGTTCTTGAGCTACTCTACTTTTTGTGATAATTCATTTAAATTCTTATCTCTAAAAATCTAATTTTTTGAGTGATCTCTCTGTACATACCTTGAGGTTTTAATTGCAGATGTTGGAGCCCCCTTTGTCTTAACTTCTTTTCCTTTTTCATCAAAGTCATCTGATTTATATTCAATATGTCTATCAGGATGTCTTTAAATATCTTTATCAACTTTCACATTCACACTTTAAACTATCTTGTCCAGTCTCTTGTTGTAACACCAGTACACTTTTTCTTCTTGTAGAGTAACCGAAAATATGCCTTCATCAACTCTACTGTCAAATTTTTAAGATTATCATCATCTCTTTAAATGTAGCATTTATTCCAAAATAATTGAAGTACTTGACTGTGGGAGCTCTTCCATGCCATAGCTCATAGGGTGTATTTCCATGTCTCCTCTATTAAAATACTTTGTTCAAAGTGTATACTATTCTATGTATCATTTCTCTCCAGTAAAATTTTAATAATCCTTTTTCTCTTATCATTGTTCTAGTTGGTTCTTAAATTGTCTAGTTCATTCTTTCTACTACACCATTATGCTAGTGTGTTCTAGGGGCAAATAGCTATCTTTTAATGCCATGTTTCTCACAAAAATTGTTAAATTCATCAGAAGTGAGCTCTCCTTCTCTATTAAAACTTAAACACTTGATTCTTCTATCAACTTCATTCTCAACTCTTTCCTTGAATATCTTGAATTTTTCTAATGTCTCTAATTTTTCTCTTAAAAATACAACCCAAGTTAATCTGGAATAATATCAATTAAAAGCATGAAATATCTCTCACCTTGTAAGCTCCTTGTTTTGGTTGGACCACATAGGTCAATGTGTACAAGGTTTGAGAATCTAGTAGATGATTGTTCTTCTCCTCTAAACATTTCTCGTGTCTTCTTTCCTTCTTAACATCCTTTGCAAATAATGTGGTTTGGTTTGGTTAATCTTGAAAAATTTGTAACTACACTTGTTGAACTTATCCTTACCAAATTGTCAAAGTTGATGTGACACAGCCTTTGATGCTAGGACCATCTATATTAAATTTTGATAATAATCATCTCTTTATAGGTCCTTCTAGTTGATACATGTTTCCACTCTCCCTTTTCACAACAACAATAATAGTTCTAGATCTCACAGCCATCATCCTGAAATACAACATTGTAGCCATTTTTCCACATTTGTCCAACACTCAAAAGATTATGATATAAACTCTTCACATAGTAAACATTGTCATTGTTGTGTTTTCTATCAAAAGTATTAGAACCAATTCCAATAATTTGTACCTTTTGATCATCTCCAAACCTAACAAAACCTCCATCATATTTGTCAAGTTTCATAAACTTACTTTACCAATCATATGATTTGAATATCCGCTATCAATCAACCATTCATCTTTATTGTTTTTTTCATATAATGCATTTTTAGTGTGATCATTAGATTCTAGACAAATTGTAGAGATATCAAATATAGGTTCATATTTTTCCACAAAAAATAGACAATCCTCTTGATTTGATTCATCATCTGATATATTGGCATTTTCATTGACATGATAGGCCTTCTTATTTAATTTTTTAAAATTTTGTCTTGTTCCTTTTTCCATACACCTAGTAGCTAAATGAACAATATTTTTGCATCTGAAACATTTATGAGGTACCATACCTTTGTATTTGTCAATACCTTTCTTCAATTTTCTTGTAAAGTTTTCCTCCAACTTGTCTTAACTACCACTATCCATGTCTTCTTCTATATTTATGGCTTTGAAGGTTGTTTCATAGTTCTCCTTTTCTTTTCCAAATTTCCTCATCTCAAATGTAGTCAAGGTTCCAAATAGTTTCTCTTTGTGAATTTCTTTGGATCATAAAGTTTTTTTCAATAGCTGAGATCTTGCCACTATAGCGCTCTAGTAAAGTCATCAGAATCTTCTCCATAACATCTTCATCTATTAGAGTGTCTCCTTGATTTTTTATTTCATTTACTATATTGTCAACTCTTTGAAAGTGGCTTGTTATATCTTCACCTTCTTCTATTCTCAAGTTTTCATATCTACGCTTAGCTGTCAACTTCTTTGATAATTTGACTCTATCATTTCCTTTATAGATACATTCAACTTTTCCCAAACTTCACAAGTATTGCTTTGTGAAATAACTTGTGTTAACTCAATCTTTGACAAAGCACTATAGATTGGATACCTTGATATGTTGAAATCTCAACTGTAGTAGAAGGATCATTTGTCGATACAATATATTTTGTCTTAACAACTTTCCAAGTATTGTAGCTTAGTGAAATCAAGTTACCTCTCATCTCCACTTTCCAGAAACTATAGTTAAATCCGTCAAACACATGAATTTTCAATTCGTGCGCCATCAAATCTACCTCAAGTTGTTAATCTATTCTTTAAGGAACCAAAGCTATGATACCAATTGTTGAATAGTCAATTGAGAGGCGAGGTGAATTAGTTATCATAAAACAATTTTCTTAATCTTAATTAATCTGAAACAAACTTAATTTAATTAGATAAGTAAAATAGATATGAACATAAAAGCACATAAGAATACCATACACAATGAGCACCATATATTACATGGAAAACCCAAGATGGGAAAAAACCATGGAGAATGGTAATTCTTGAATATGAAACACCAGTTAAGGTGACACTAGTTAAGGTAATTTTACAAAGGGTGTCTCATTTCCAAGTTTCTCACTACATATAAGGCTCATTGCCCAGCTATTAAAGGCAATAGAAAAAGGTTCATTGCCAAAATAAGAATTATGAAAAGGGAATCCACCATTGAAATAACTGTCACTAATAGAAACACCAGAAGAGCCTCGTTGTCTATTGTCTCCAGCCACACACTTTGGTATACTTCACAAGATCTAGATTTGCATTCATCACACACTAATATCAAATAGAATCAACTTTTACCTATACCATTCCATGCCTCCATAATCTTCTAATTCTTCCAAACAAATTTGAATTAGGTCAGCACAAAAATATTCCCGCTATGGAAAGGAATAAAATGTGGACCACACAAAACCTCCTCACTCAAAAAAACATGGTACCCATTTACCATGATGTTTAAAACCAAAGAATATGTTTTACACATTACAACTCATATTGTATTTTCATATCACATTAGCCAATGTCTACACTGATCTGAACCCAAAAGAGTATACCATATTATGGTACAAAATAAATGGGACTAGGACAAACATGGCCAAAGATAGATCATCACAACGCACCATCTGGAGCATGCCAATATAGATCACCAAAATGCCAAAATAGAACCTTGTCAAATCAGCCAAGGATGTTGACATCAATGATAATCATTAATGACAACAACAATAAAATCAACACATTCACAATAATCTCCAACAATATGAGTATCCTTTCACTAACATTTCATGAGACTATTTAGGATTGGCTTGATATCTAGAAACCCAAAGAATTGTATGCATAATACCTGGTCTTAAAGAGTTAAGAACAACAATCCTCTTATCATAGATTTGTAAAGATTTTGACCAACTCTCAAATAATCATCATCTTTTCTCAAGTGACAACTAGAAGCCATAAGAGTTTCAACAAATTTAGAATCTTCCACTCCAAACTTATTAAACAAATATTTACCATACTTGGTCTAAGAAATAAAGATACCATCCACTTTTTGAATAGCTTGAAGACCAAGAAAGAATGACAATTCACCAATCATAGCCATTTCAAATTCTTTCAACGTCTATTTGGAAAACTTCTTGTAAATATTGTCATCACCTCCAAATATAATATCTTCAACATAAATAATTACAATCAACAACTTATCACCTTCAATATTAACATAGAGATTGTTATTTGTAGTACCTTCCTTGAAATTTTGTTGCTGCAAATACTATTCCAGTAGCATACTAAGCTCTAGGAGCTTGTTTGAGTCTTTAAATAGCCTTCTCAAGTCTACAAACCCTATATGGATATCTGATAACTTGAAACCATCTGGTTGCTCAATGTAAACTTCCTCTTCTAATTCTCCATTTAGAAATGCATACTTAAGATTCATCTAATATAATTTGAAATTCTTGTTAGTAGAAAAATAAAAAACCATTCCAATAGCTTCTATTTTTTCTATTGAAGTAAAATTATCCTCAAAATCTATTCATTCAATTTGCATATCAGTCTTACCTTATTTTCAGTTACTTCTACGTCTTCATTCATCTTGTTCTAGAACACTCACTTATTGCCAACCACATTCTTGCCCATCAGTCTAGGTACCAGTTCCCATGTCTATTTTTTATCTATCTGATCTAGTTCTTCACTTATATCTTTCATCCAAATTTCATAATTTCTTGTTGATGCATAAGATTTTGGTCCCAATTTTCATACTTTCTTGCTTTTACATAATTTTTTGGATTCACCTTAGATATAAAAAATAGTTTATATGTTCACTTGCCTTAGCAAGTCTTTTCCTTGTCTGAATTCCTTTGTTTCTATCTTGAATTATCTAATCTTTATAATGATGTCTCTATACATATTTATCAAGTGTCTTTAGTACCTTTTTAGATTCCTTTACTTCTTCCTCTTATTCTTCTTTTTTTTAGAGATCTTCTTTCTTAATTTGCAGGAGTACCATGAACTTTTTCTAACTCAATTCCAGGTTCAGGATAATCTGATTCCATTCTTCACTTATCCAAACATTTTCACTTTCCACAATCCTCTCCAGCCTCATATTGTAGCATTGGCATCAATTACTTTTAGAGTATCCCAAAAAGATTCCCTCATCACATCTTTCATTAAATTTTTTGAGATTGACTTCATCCCTTCTAATATAGAATTTTCTTCTAATGATCTTGAAGTATTTGACTATAGGTGCCTTTTCAAACCACAACTCATAAGGCATCTTTGTATGATTTACTCTCACGTGTACCCTATTAAGAAGGTAAAAAATCAATATGCACAACTTATCTCTAGTACATATTAGGCAAATTAGCATCTTTCAACATAGTTCAAGTCATTTCTACAACAACTATATTCTTCCTCTCAACTATTTCATTCTGCTACAAAGTCCTAGGAGAAAACAATTGTCTCTTAACGCCATTAAACTCACAAAATCTATCAAACTCGCATTATGTAAATTCACTTCCTCTATTAAATTTTAAGCATTTAATTCTATCATTCATTTGATTCTAACTCAAATTCGTGAACATATTTAACCTATCCAATGCTTATAATTTTTCTTTTAAAAACATGACCCAAGTCATTCCAGAATAGTCACCAATAAGTAACATTATGTACCTTTCACCACTAAGTCATTTTGATCTTCTAGGTCCACCTAATTTGTACCAATGGCCTTGTAGTCAAATACTCCTTGTTTTATACTTGTTCCTAGTCTATTTTCCTATTTGACATTCTCTAAACATAGTGTTAGTAGGCTTGCTAATTTTAGGTGTGGTTTTGTCTTACCACATATAGATGCAAATCCTTCAATAGAAAATGTAATTGATCCTCCATCATACTTTTCTAGCTTAATGAAATCTCGTATATTTCCAATCATGTAATTTGAACATTTGGAATCAATTATCTATGGTTTGGTTTCTTCTCTTGCATGTAGCGTAGTCTTTACAATTTTTTTAGCAGGATTATGAATCCTCGATCTATTACTATCATGCTATTTAATAGCTAAGAAGAACACTTCATTAGTTGGAATCATTTCAGTCTTCATCATTCAATGATCATTTGGAATCATTTCCATCTTCATCATTTAATGAATGAGTCTCATTTGAACAAAACCTTATATAACTATTTTGTATCTCATCATCATCAAGGATCCTATCTGAAAGAAATACGAAATCAAGAGCATGAAAAGTAAATAATAATCCAAGTGATTAGTTTGGAAGAAAGATAGTTACCATGAGAGATTCAAAACTAGGATCATACACCAAAATATCCAACAAGGAGACAATAATATTTTGAAAGGGGAAAAGAAAAGAAAAACCCCTTGTGATATTAAGAATAAGGTAGAGAGAGAGAGAGAGAGAGAGAGAGAGAGAGAGAGAGAGATCATTATAATAACTTCATAGAGTAGGAATGAGAGAGGAGAACATCTCTTAAATAGAGATGAGGAATAGAGTTACAAAGTAACTCACCAATATATGAATGCCAACATTCATAATAGGTGTGTGTAAAGTGTCAAGATCCTCTTAAGGGGGATGAACTAATTTCCTTAATAAAGGAATTACAAGAAATGGCATGTCCTCCCACTTAGACTAGAGGACAAAATACATGTAGGGAATCCAAAGGAATCTCCCAATTAAATAGAAGTAGGATACCTTGATTTATCCTAAAATAAATAATAAATTACAACCAAGGAAAGATTAACTATTATAACACCCCCCCCCCTTTAATCTTTATTTTTTATAATGAATTTGAAATTTCTCTTTGGAGAGGGGCTTTGTCAAAATATATGCAACTTGATCTTCTCCCTTTCAATAGATGAGAGACACTTGCTTATTTTCAACTTGTTCTCTAATGAAGTGATGTTGTAGAAAAATATGCTTTGTCCTTGTGTGATAAATAGGATTCTTTGCTAAGGAAATGTCACTTTGGTTGTCACAATATACAGGTGTAGGTTTGTGCTGAGGTAGACCCAAGTCTTCAAGCATCCTTCTAATCCATAAATCTTATTTAGAGACATTAGTATATCCATTATATTCAGATTCAATAGAGCATAGAGAAACAGAGTGTTCCTTTTTACTTTTACAAGAGGTACCACCTTAACAAACAAAGAAAGAATATCCACAAGTATATTTCCAATCATTGGGATCTCCTCATAGATCAGAATCAGTCAAACATTTTAAAGAAAAATCAGCATTTGTATAATAAAATAAACCAACATCAATAGTCCCTTTAATATATCTTAAAATTCTCTTTGCAACTTTAAAATGGGTTTGTTGATTTTTTGACATGAATCTAGAGACTAAGCCTACACTATAAGAAATATCGTGTCTAGTAAGAGTTAAATAATTCAAGCTACCAACTAGTTTTCTATATAAAGTAGCATCAACTAAAGGAGTTTTCATATCAATCATTAACTTAGTTCCTAATTCACATGGAATAGAAACATGAACAACATCATTAATCTTAAATCTTTTTAAAAGATCATGAGCATATTTGCTTTGAGATATAAAAAAACATTTAGGGGTTTGCCAAATTTGCATTCCTAAGAAATAGTGTAAAATCACTAAATATGTCATTTGAAATTTTTTATTAAGTTGAAACTTAATATTGGAAATTAAAGAATTTGAACTAGAAGTGAGAACCAAATCATCTACATAAAGAATAATAATGACAATACCATCTTGAGTACATCTAATATAAATATTAGGATCATTTTTACCTCTAACAAAGCCTTGAGAGATAAATAAAGCATTGATTTTGGAATACCATTCCCTAGGTTATTGTTTTAACCCATAGAGAGATTTCTTCAATTTACAAACTAAATGAGCATTACCTTCTTTAATAAAACTAAGAGGTTGAGACATATATATTTATTCATGTAAATCACCATTTAAAAAGGCACTTTTAACATTTGTTTGGTGAATAGGCCAATTCATTTTAGAAGCTAAAGCAAGCACAAATTTAATTGTAGGCATCTTAGCAACATGAGAAAAGGTTTCATTATAGTCTAGTCCTTTAATTTGAGAAATACCTCTTGCTAATAGCCTAGATTTAAACTCAATAATCTCATTATTAGCATATAATTTTGTTTTGTATAACCATTTGCATGAAACCAAACTCTTACCATGGGGTAAAGGAACTAAATCTCAAGTGTTATTAGAAATTAAAGTGTCATATTCCTCTTGCATGGGTTTTTTCCAATGAGATTGAATGTTAGCTTGTTCAAATGTAGTAGGACCATTAGCATTCATATTGGAAGTCATTAAAGCATAATTGCAAAAATTAATTCTCCTAGGTTTAAGTCCACCCATCCTAGATATATAATCATCACTTTTATAAAGTAAATCTTTAAACCATTTAGGATTTCTTTTAGAAGTAACATAATCATCACTATGAGGAGTAGAGATATTAGTATCAACATTATTATCACTATAAGAAATATAAATATATTCATTAGGAGTAGGGTTTAAAGAAGGAGGTTGGTCCTCCACAACCATAATTTTTCTTCCACTAAACTCTGAATCTTGAACATTAGAGCAATCATGAACTCCATTTTTTGAAATACACACACCTCTTGCAACTTGAACTTTGTTAGTAGTAGGATTATAAACTCTATATCATTTAGTGTGTTCATCATACCCAACAAATATATAAGGATAAGATCTAGCATCTAACTTTTGTATTTTTTGTTTAGGTGTGTGAACATAAGCAATGGAACCAAAAATCCTTAAATTTGCCAAATTGGGCTTCCTACCTGACAAAGCTTCTTTGGGAGTTTTATCCCTTAAAGCTTTGGTAGGAGTGATATTGAGAAGATAATTAGCACATGACAGGTTCCCTATTGACCATATGGAAAAGGTTCCCTATGCATCTTACCATTCACGCATCCATGAAATATAATTTTGGAAGAAACAAAATGAGGCAATCCATCAACCATATTTTGCTTTTGCATCAAAGGTATATCATCATAATTCAAATGGCCAAGCCTTTCATGCCATATATTAAATTCAACATTAGCATGCAAAGAACACCTTGAAGTGGCAAACTTAGAAAACTTAAATAAATTATCATGATCCAATTTAGCATTAACAACAACTTGATTAGTGTTAGGATCAATAACGTGATATCAATATGAAATTTAACTTTATAATCTTGACATAACTTAGAGACTAAAAGAAGATTAGTTTTCAATTCAAGAACATAAAGAACATCATGCAATTTACCATTAGGAACAAAAACATCACCAAAACCTTCAACTTTGCAACTATTTATTGGCTAATTGAATTGGTATGTTTGAAGTATCAGGCTACAAAGAATAAAAAACTACTCTATGAGATGTAACATGTTGAGATGCACCACTATCAAAAATCCACTCTAAAGGGTTAGAAACATTACAACTGACTGTAAAAGCGTGACAAGATGAATTACCATTATTCTTCTTATAATGAGATTTTTTATTATTTTGATTATTTAGATTCATAGGGTTCTTATTATTTTGCTTTTTAAAGCAATTGTTGGTCATATGACCATCTTTCCCACAATAGGTGCAATGGGGTTTTTTATTAGGACCATTCATTTGATGGTTATTATTATGATTATTACTCTGATGATTGTTATGATGATTATTATGAGTATTATTACAATTATTATTGTGATGATTATTGTTGTTAGAATGAGAATTGTTATTATTATGATTATTAGATCTAAAGTTATGATTTTGATTTTTAGAAACAAAAACATGTTCATTAGATTTAAGAGTACCAAATTGAATCAACTTAGCTTCCTCTTGATGAAATAAATTTTGAAAAATGATATAGGTTAATTGAGTAGCTAAAAGAGGAATTTCTAATTGAGAATGCACATTAGTTATAAATTGTTGAAATTTCCTAGGAAGACATTTCTTTAAAATAATATGAATTAAACAAATATCATTAATAGTAGCTCCTAAACCATGTAACTGACTTCTAATGGAATCAAACTTTAATAAAAAATCATCCATAGTTTTGAAATATATATACCTAAGATCGTCCAATTGATCTTGGATTTGAATCTTTCTGGATTCATTCAGACTTTCATAAGTGTTTTTAAGAATGTCTCATGCTACATGAGCTGTAGTACAATTAGCAATAAGAACATATAATTCATGTCTGAGAGAAATTCCAATGAGGCCAAGTGCCTCCTCATTTTTGGCATTCCAAGCATCTATGTCAACTTAAGCTACAGTGGGGGCAAGAGTAGAAGTTGCACTAGTAGCAATGTCTAACATGTGTTAAATCAAAAAATAAATGAAATGTGTGTTGTCCATGCATGGTAATTAGTACTATTCAATTTGATTTCAGGGATTAATGTAGACATGATTGAATAATTAACCAAGAAATTAAATGATTAAAATGAACAAAGGATACAAAGACGAGTTAGAAACAATAATAAGTGAATGCCAAGGAATGGTAAAGTGTGATTTAGCTTAATGTTAATGACAATTTAAATAGGTCAAGTTAACAATTATGTTTTTCTTAAATCAATCAATAAATCATTAAATGATATTATATTTGGAATGTATATATAAAACAAAGTGATAAGATGATAATCACTACATAAATTAAACTTTAAAACAAAAAAATAAATAGATGAGAGTAAATTTTAATTTGAAGCTTTAAATGTTATTAAACTATTAAACATAATTAAAACTTATTAAAAATTATAATAAAATAAAACTAACTATTGTTTTTTTGTTTTAAAACTAACAAAGTTATGAAAAGTATTTTAAACTAAGAATAATGCAAAACCACTATTTCTAAAATAGCAAAACAATGATATTATTATTAAATAACAAACAAGTTAATTGTTTAAATATTAAAATAACGTAACTGAATAATGTATTCAAATGAATTGAAATCAGTCAAACAACAAAAAGGAACTTTCAAACAAGAATACAAAATACCACTAAATATAGTAGAAATCTCAGATCCTATGCTAAGAAGGATAAGAAGAAATGGTGTTAGACATAGGCTTTACCTAATGGTAGAGACCAAAGAAGAAGAAAATAGGAATAAATCATAAAAGGTAGAAATTAAAAGGAGAAACACAGATAACAAAAGGCAAATCAATGTAGGACAGAAGGTGAAAGTAGACAACACAAGTAAAGAAAGGTAAGCAACATAGCCTTCATGGCTTCTTACTGGAAGGAACACAACACAAGGGACTAAAAAATGTAAACCACAATAGTAGCCAAAGTGCCAACAAGGGAAGTCAAATATGACTGGCATAGGCTTATCGTTACTAGTGGGAGATAACATTATCAAAGGGAGAAAATAGTCAGTGTATCCTTCTTGGCAGTTGACTGATAAAGAACACAATGCAAAGGAATGGAAAAGACAGTAAGGTACACAAGGAGCAAGATAAATGAAAGGTTATCAAAGATACTCAAAGGTAAATGCTAAGATTAAAAAAAAGAAAGAAAAACTTAGAGATTAATGTTAGAATAATAGAGCTAACATAAAAAATAACAGAAATATGCCTGTAAAATAAATGAAATAAACTTGCATGCACAAAGATAAAAAAATCTGAGATATTATTTTTGAACCCTGCAATAAAAATGATTAATACATAATAAAAATGATTAGTATATAACCTGCAAGAAATGTGAGAGAAAACAAGATAAACATTGTGGTTGCTTGAAAGAGGTTATCAAAATGAAATGAAGATTGAAATGGGTTTGGCGATAAACCAACCAAACCCAAAAAAAATTCAAACACAATTCTCTGGCAGGAAGTTCACCAAAGAGGGTTAGAGAAAATAATAATACAAATCTACAACATAAGAGTTAGTAATTGAAGCTCAATCTTCTCTTTCAAATAAGAGTCTACAATAAGATGTGCTCCAAATAATGGTGACCTTCAACACTACACTCAAACAAGGATTAGCAACCCAAGCTCTGATACCATGAAAGAAATAGGAAATCAAGAAAATAAAAAGTAAATAATAATCCACGTGAGTAGTTTGGAAGAAATATAGTCACCATGAGAGATTCAAAACCAGTAGCATACACCAAAAGAGCCAACAAGGAGACAAGAAGATTTTGAAAAGGGAAAAGCAAAGAAAGACCCAGAGAGAGAGAGCTCATTACAATAACTTCATAAAGTAGAAATGAGAGAGGAGAGCATCTCTTAAATAGAGATGAGGAATGGAGTTACAAAATAACTCACCAATATATGAATTCCAACATTCATAATAGGCGTGTGCAAAGTTTCAAGACCCTCTTAAGGAGGATGAGCTAATTCCTTAATAAAGGAATTACAAGAAATGCCATGTCCTTCCACTTGGACTAGAGGACAAGGATACATGTAGGGATTCCAAAGGAATCTCCTAATTAAATAGAAGTGGGATACCTTGCTTTATCCTAAAATAAATAATTAAATACAACCATGGAAAGATTAACTATTCTAACACTATCATATTCCTTAAAAGAGCATCTAGAAGCATAATGTCTTACTCTTTCGTAATTGAAATATTTAAGGGCTAGCTTACCTTTATACTTTCTAGATCCTTTCTTCAATATTTTGACAAAATTGGATTCTTCATCATCTAGATCACAACTTTCCTTAAGTACAGCTTCAATCTTCTTAGTAGTATTGAATACAACATCCTTCTTTCTGTAATGGCTCCCTTGAGTTTAGACATCTCAAAAATAGAAACTGCACTATAGAGTTATTCTAAAGTGTATTTCTCTATATCATTAATCTTTTAAATGGAAATAAACAAAGTTTTGTAGGGTTTGTCCATAGTTATCATCACCTTTAATTTAACCTCATTTTATTTTATAGATCCACCAATGTCTTTGGTTACACTTGTAATTTAAGTCACCGAGTGCAATCAACCTTTAATATTCTCATCCTCAGACATTCTCAGTCTTGAGTTTGTGCTTAATATTTTGTAACTTGAGTTTATTGATCTTCTTATCTCCTTCATATATGTTGCCCAAGTTTTTCAAAATGTGGCCTTATATCCTATGACATTTAATAGCTCCAAATTACCTAATCCATTGATAATAGAATTCATATCCTTTGCATTATTCTTGTGAGCCTTGATTTCATCCTAAGTAAGAGTACTAAATGCTAGAGGCATGTAGCAATTTCTGGCCACTTCTATAACTCCAAACAACATAGAGTCCAAATCTGATTCCATCATTGCCTTCTAGAATGTATAGTTCATTCCATCAAACTTTGGTACTTTGATGTCATATTTTATTTCCATCTTATCTCTTCCACAAGTAGTTAAGCTTCTTCAAGAGGAACTCAACTCTAATACCAATTGTTGAATACCTTTGGATTTTTTATTTTTTATTTTTTTAAAAATTTTTTTTGGGGGGAGGGGGGTGAAATAGTATGCATAAACACTAAACTTGTTCTCTCACAAACTCTTAACAATTAACTTTAATCCAACTAACTATTAGTAAAATATATTATAATAAACACACTCACGTGAACACCGGATTTACATGGAAAAACCAATATGAAAAAAACCACTATGAGAATCACAATAACTATATCAATAAAACATTACAATGTTTATTTTCAGATTATTGCCATAGAAACACACTGCTCCCTGAAGAAGGAGTTGCAGGCTAAAGTACACTGCCTTAGTACAAGATATGGATTTTCACAAGTTGCTAAAAGAGCACACAATCTCTTTAGTAGGCATAGGGAAATGGTGAAATGAAAATATGTAGAATCTCATAATCAAACACTGCAACAATATATATCAAACTTGCACTCTTCCACATCTATTCTTTCACATTTAGATTGCATCAACTTGATATTGAATCCCAAACAATCTAAATCAATCCACCCAAATCCACACTTCAACTCACCCAATTGCACTTCTACATATATCAATTTGATTAATCAAAATGATAACTAGGTCAACCAAGGTAGATATAAGCATCATTTACACAAAGTTGACCATCTCTAGCATTTACATCTAATGGAGTCCACCTTGGGAGATAAAGGGGACCCATATACATCATAACACATCTTGCATAAATTAGTTCATCAAATTATAAGCCTCACAATAATCTCTAAGGTCAGACCCAAATGAAAGGTGTAGCAAAGTACATTACACTAGTTAGTCCAAAAATACTCTCCAATGCACATAACACCATGAAAAGTACAACACACCATGAAAGGACATATAATAATCTCTTAAATATTTCTCTAAAGCATATCTAGACCAAAATATCATAATTTGAATCATCACAATCCACGAAGTTGTCTAGAGAGCAACAAGGACAATAATGTCATGCTAAAAAAACATAACTTCACTTGTGGAGAAAACCAACATAAGATATCTGAATTGGAACATTGCAAACATATTAGAAACATGTCCACCAAATTGTAGATCTTGAATTATCAATTTCAAGTAATACAAAACATTCTCTAAACTTGTCTAGACTATTTCTGATAGCCAACCTTACTGTGAATAAACAACAAAAGATCTCTTCTACTTTTGAACTTTTATGGACCTAAAAATAAGATAGTGTAATATTCCTTGACCATAAAATCCAAACAAATCATAAAATAAAAATTCCAAAAATGTTTATCAATTTCTCAACATTTGTTTCTTCATATATCCTCATGGATTGTATATATATTGTATATTCTTTCCATCCTTGTACATATCTCAGTCAGTTTTGTATCCTAGCATCATAGCTTGGAGTCAATCCACATCTCATCCTAGGACAATTGTATCTAGCTGGGGGCAAGTTCCTAATCATTATGTGGAGTCAATTCCTAGTCAGCACCAATTATCTTCTTGAGTGGATTCAACCTCATTACCTCACAACTATTAGGTGTTCTTCCACTAACACTACAATATTTATCAACACCCACCTAATCAATATACAACAATGTTTCTCAACACCAACCTAATCAACATACACCGATGTTTCTCAACACCCACACACTCAAGAAATAGTGTTTCTCAACACTCATAAAACAAAAAAAATGGTCATAAAGAAAAAGGAAAACAAACACAATCAATCAAAGGTGTTTCTCAACACCACTTATCACAGACAAACTTATCATGACTTGTATTGATCAATTCTTTCTGAATGACTCAATGATGTCCACGGACTAGAAGAACGAAGAAGAAGCTATGAAACTTTCTTTGTCTATTGTTTGTCATTATAAATTTTCACTTATCATGTCTTTTGAGTAACTTAAGGACGCCTACAAGACTAGAGGAGCAAGATCAAGGGGCATGATGTTTTCTTTAATTGTTGTATGTGAGAACTATTTCCTTGTCTATTTTCATCGAGTTATTTCTTAATATTATGGAAATCGATAAAATCTTCCCACGAATATGAATGATAAAGGGTCATTGCTGGTACATCAAAAAGTTAGTCAAAGGATATGAACGTATGGGTCATTGCAGACAACACAATCATTGCACAAGAATAGAAGTAAATATTGTTTGATTTCTTATTGGTAACTAACACTAACATAAGTAAGTACTCTGTTTCATCATCAACTTTGAAAGCCATTGATGTTTGTACTTATTGCTAACAAAATCTCTATGATGAGAAAAAGCATAACAAAAAATAAAAAGAATGATATTCATGGAAGATTGCATCTCATTATAGGGGAAATCATTTCATTATTGCATTTATCAGACTTGATCAAATCACCTCAAGGAGGGAAATGTATTTTCAACATGGTTGAGTATCACATCTAAGATCCTTGCTTTCATTACTGATCACTATCATTGCAATATCATTATCGAGAGCTCAATCAAAATTTTCCTCCTCAACGCTACATCAATCCAATCTTCTAAATCAAATCATAATTATTCTAACATAATCTAACCTATCATCCAACATCATTCAATATTTTCTACCAATTTTTTATCTCACTCCTGAGGGGGCATCATATATCATAATCAACATCCTTTAATCTATTAATCTATTAATCTAGATCATCAAAAATCTTGTCAACCAAATTTGATGTATCAAATTTTTGTCATCAAATCAAATCTAGAAAAATCATCTATCAAGCTGAGAATTAAATTTAATCATCGAACTGAACTAAATCATATTGCTAGGGGCATCTCGACTTCATTAAGTTACATATAAAGTTGAATGTTCAAAATCAATTTGAATGATCAATATTGGAATGAGTGATTTAATCAAGAATCATATCAAATTACTCAGTCTTATCAATCAAACGAAAGGTATATCAGTTTCTTTCCATCAAGTTGGAGTTGTTGGATAATTGACTTCATCAAGACCCATATAAAGTTGATTATATATGTCTATTGATCAAATATCTTTGACAGATGTTTAGTTTCATCACATCAAATTGATTATTTTGAGTTATCTTCTATCGACCTTCGTTCAATCAATCTCGAAGTCCATATGATTGGTTCTTGTCCAATCAAGTTCATAATCGATATCTTCACATCTCCCATCATATTTCGTTCAATCAAGTTTAGAATCAATTTCTAATCAAGAATAGTTTCATCACATCATGTCAAACTATTCACTCAATCAAAATCAGATCAACATCAAACATCATATATTCTTTGAATCAACACACTGATTGCACATTGATTCAAAGAGGGAAAAATATAATCACCTAAAAATGGTCTAGCTAAACCAATTGCCCTAAATCTCAAATCAAGTCATCAAACAATATCAAATCAAGATAATCTCAAGCATTATTATGTAACTGAATTAGATCAATTTAATTACATTATTCATGAATCATCAAATCATCAATCATCAATCATCAAGGATCATTCCTTAATTAATTATCCTAGTCATTTAATCAAATCAAACTAAAAAATACATATGGCTAGTGATAATAATTACATTAAATTAAATAATTATTCAATTATCTATCTCACCACAAAAGGACAAAGAAGTTAATTCCAACCAATGAAATCAAAGTGCAAGGATCACTCAACTTGCAATCTCAACCATCGAATTTGAATTCAATCTTCCCCTTTGAGAGGAAATATATATAGCCAAGCTCGTTCAAGTCATGTAACATCTAGATCATTTGATTAATAAAGTGCTGCTATTTTTAATCTATATCTCTCTCATAACATCATGGTGCTAGTTTACATCTAGATCATCTTTTCATCTATCTTGCATCAATTCTTCCTTCTAGCTCTAGCTTATCAATTCTTCTAGTTTTCATTCATGGATATGCCTCCTTGATTGAATCTTCCATTTTGTTAGTAAATGGATCTATTTTTGTATTTTTATTACTAATTCTTTACTCCATTGCCATTTTCAAAGACAATAAACTTTACCAACAGTTGGATCAAATAACATATATTTTTTGATCCTTTGAATTATGGTACAACTCTCGATTAGATTTTCAATGAATATTCATACAACTAAGATTGCATTCACAGGGACATACTAACCAAAAAGTAAATAAGGCATTAACAACAATTCACACATAAACATGTGATTACCAATCCGAAATGTCATGCATAAATCTAATGAAGCTCTCAGGCTTCGATTTCTCCATACATTTGAAAGCATGAAACAAAAAATAATTGAAAAAATAAAAATGAAGAATATAGTTCTACAGCCAGAAAATATTTTGATCAATGCAGATATCCCAATAAAGATCGATTCACTACCATAAATACATAGATTCATAGAAGCAAAATTTTTTCATTCATTGATTCCAAAATATATCGAGAAGTGCTCCCAAAAAGAAAAATCCTTTAACTACTAAAATTTAACTAGTATATTAGTAATTCTATTCTAATCAAAATTTTATCAACCTTTCCAAAGTTTTTGCCTTGGCTATATATAGCCATCAATTTCAAGACATAACAATAAAAACCACAAAAATCTCCACTAGTTTCAGCATGGGATAGTTTTTGAACTAAAACACCACAAAAAGCAAAATACAGGCAGAGAAACTAAAGGCATTCTGAGAACGACAGAGCATGATCACAGAGTGGTAGAGGAGTTGGAATCCATAGACTGATGTTACAATACATTGGAGGCCCGAGCATTTCTCCATTCCACGTGCACTTGAGAAACTAGTGATGATGCCATGATGTGGCAAGGTAATGTGTATAATCCTCTACTTCAACACCTTCTTATCCTTGTGCACTTGCATGATCTTCTACTTGTGGGACTCTTGGTGGTCAATGCAAACTTCTAGTATGGCCTCAACATTAGCTATCTGTATAAAATTTGTGGTGGTCAGAGTCTTATTATCTCTAATCATGGTGATTTCTCTTTCAAATTCTCAAGCCATTTCCTCTATTCCTTTGATGGTTTGGTCATCTTCTTTCATAAAGGTGATGTTCAACCACTTCAGGTCGTTCTGCATAGTATCAATTAGTTCTTTCAATTCATTCAACAGGTTGGTAGATCCTTCATACCCTAATTTGAGGATTGAGTTTTGCCACTCAATGCTTTTCATTGACACATACAAAACATCATCGTCTAGACCTAGGATGGGCTTTTCAGCGAGAAATTTAGTTACCCCATACTTTTCAATTTCATTTATTTGATTCATCACTGTAGCCCATTTCTTTTTTCTCTTTTTCCCATGCAATTAATTTTGTTTGTATTTCAGAAATTGCCACAGTAACAATTTCATGAGTTTGAATCAGCTGGGTGATGTAGTTACCTTCACATTGAATCATGTCCTGTATCCATTTGATGAACACATCGACAATGAGCTTGTTCCTTTGGATTTGATCAAGGGTATTTATAGCTTCAGTTGAACGGGGATCACATGACTAGGGCATTTGACCTAATGGCATGGGACTGGGGTCTCAAATTTCTCGTATAAATTCTGCAAATTTCCTAATTGTGGCTTTTAGTTCTTTCTTGTCCTTTTCATCTTTGAAGGTCCTATTGATTAGCTTCTTAGTAGAAGACTCTAGATGTTTTGCATCTATCGCCCTGGTAGCAACTCTGAGATTAATCTTCACAATAGTGTAATCATTAGTTGTGGCCTTAGTGAAGTTTTTGTCATCTTTAGGAATTGCATGCTCAGCAACCCAGTGTCCCATATTTTCATCAATGTCAATTCTAGACTCTGTTTTGATCCTTTTTAGTTTTACTACAGTCCCCAAGCACTTACTAACCATGTCCCCCACCGGTAGAGTGATAGGAAAAAGGTTTCTCTTTCGACTAATAGATATTTCCAGCTACTTGAGTGTGGAGGAAAAATTTTTTAGGGGGTGGTCATTACATGTGTAGAGCCATTAGCAACAACAACTATAGAATCTCCAAGATCAAGTTGATTACCTTTTTGAGCTTCATTATCCTTTGTGGGTGTATTTTGAGCACTCTTCTATGAATGTGAGTTGTCTATCACATCCAGGTTGATCACCTCTTTTCTTTGAGCTACTTCAATGTCTTCTTTCTTAGACCTAGTCCTCGGAACTCATGTAGATGGAGTGGAATAGGGGACATTCTACTTCCTGGATTTGGATTTGGAAGTTCTCTTACTTTTTGCTTTAGAAGAACCTGCAATAGGAACATCAAGATTAGAAGTAGGAATATAATTTTCAACAAGAGAGACAATAGAAGATCTTTTTGTATTATGTCTCCTCTGATTAGGAGGATTTTTGTTGGCAATCCATTTCTCAACTCTTTTAATCATGCAAAGTGTCTTGATGTGGATGTTGTCCCTTTCTTCAATACTCCAGTCTATTTCAGGTAATGACAGTGCTCTGACTTTTGCCTCATATTCATCATCAACTACTTCCTCACACTCTTCTTCTTATTCTATCCCTGAGATATCCACATTTATCCATAGGGGGAGAATTTGGCCAAGGGTCAATCTTGAACATGAACACCTTCTCACTTCAAAGTCATCTACACAATTCTCCCAAAAGTCTTCAATTTGAGGAATGTGTTGAAACTCGGTTGGTAAATTACAATCTTGGGTTGTGTATCCTCTCTTGTCAAAGTCCTTCCTTTCTTTGAAGGTTTTCAGATTCAACTTTTTGAGTTACAGTTCTAGGTTAAGAGCATTAGAAGAAGTCTTTCATGTATAAAATCCTAGCTCAATGGGGAAGTTTTATTTAGCCCTGCCCTCTTTTTCTTTTATCCTTTTGTACACATGGACTAACTGATGACCCACTTTAATAATAATGTGGCTATCTAGAGCATATCTTGGAAGCTTGAATGATTCACCATCAAATCCTCCGACCCTTTTATAGGTGAACCTCTTAAACTAGATGAAGAAGCTTCCATAGGTGTTGATAAAACCTTTGGCTTCTTTCGACATCCTCCATTCAACATTCCCCTTCATCTCATAAACTAGCCTTCTAGAAAAGACTCCATTCACCTCCATGAAGCTATCTATGTAATATTTTTTATGCAGGTGCGGGTAGTAGTCATATACTTTCATATTAGGGAGAAGTGGTTCGTGATAGAGACCTTTCCATTCTCTAGTGCATGCCATAACATAGAAAAAATAAGAAGTCATGTAAAATCCAAATCTTCCTGAGAAGTTTTCTAACTGATGATGGAGCTCTTTGCAATGTTATTAGCCCAATATATGAACTTTTTCCCGCCTGGGATTATTTGAATGTAAAATTACATCCAGTAATGCCCGAAATATGCATGATGGTTCCCCTTGATCCTATTCACCAATATCATCAAATCCCCAACTTCTGGCTTGAAATGATCTATAGTGAGGGGTTTTGGTAATCTAGACCCTCCCTTATGAGGTTTTAGTTGCTAGTTTTGGGAAATCTCATTCCAATACATTTGCATTTTCTCAGAAAATATAGATTGGGAGGAGGTGATGAACCAACCCTCATAGAGATCTTTCCTTGGAATACTCATTGCAGTCAAAATGACATCTCTATTTATAAAAACTAATGGGCTTTCATTTATCTTTTTAATATATATTTCTTCTCTATCATAGCGCTTCACGCATTCCACTACCAATTCTGGGCATAGAGTCACCTTTGGAAATGCAACAACCTCTGTCAATCCACTCTGAATTATCTTCTCTATTATAGTACCAAGGATAGGGTTTTTAATTTTCTTCTTTACTTCTTCTAATGCATTTGATTGGATAGCCATATTGTCACACTCTAGAAATGAATTAAGAAAACAAGAGGTACGACCCAAATTTGGAAGCGGAGGCTTCATGGTGTACTCAAGAAATAATAGAAAGAAAATAGAACAGAGATTTGCAGAAATTTATGGGCCTTTAACCTCAAATTCATAAACACCCTCAACTTTGAACAAGAGCGGCGAGAGAGGATAACTAACTTGTAATTTCACCCAACTATCCTATGCTTGAGAGGGAAAATGATACTTCAACTATTCCATTACCTTTGTCTGCACTAGGAACCGTTACAATGAAAATGATAGAACTAGGCACCACTATTTATTAAACCAACTCCTCAAAAGATTGTAGAAATATTTGCAATCAATGATAATATGTTGGGCATAATGTTTAATAAATGATGAAAAGAGGTTTTCTTGATTGAAACATTGATTGTTGTACTTCTCCACGAGTGAGATGACATTAAAATGTCACTTATTATGATGATTCTTCCAACATGCATAAATGTCTTCTCTTTTTGCCAGCTGTCACTTTTGTCACATCATCGCCACCATTTTATCCTTTAGGCTAGGAGTCTATTGAACTTTGAACCTTGAACTAAGGAAGTTCAAAATTCAAGTTGAATTAGAAAGAAACAAGACTGCCCTTTAGCGTGTTTATAAAACTAATACAACTGGCAAAAGGAAATAACCAACGATATTCAAACCAGATACAAGTTGGGGCCCGTAGTTGAACCTTGAACTTTGAACTAAGTAAGTTCATGATTCATAGTTCAACGGAGAGACCGACTTTGCAACAAATGTCATTTGCTTTACATAAATTGAAAGAAATCAAAACATGCTACGAGGTGACAATGAACTTTGAACCTTGAACTAAGGAAGTTAAACATTCAAGTTCAATTGACATGAAAGCAATGCAAAAAGTGGGAATGAATATGGTAACCATAGAATTTGACACTGAAGAAGAAAAAGATTAAAGGGGATTCTTGCGAATGAAAGATCAATAGATAGTAAGAAAGAATGGGTGGTAAGAATGGCTCCAACTAGGGACTTGGACCCTTGGGGACGTGGGATGAACTTAGTGGCTTTGGTTTTGTAGACTAGGGAGTCAACTTTGAAGGTGAAAAAACAAAGAACAAAAACCAAACCAGAAGGAAACACACCAAATGAAGCAAACAAACAAAAAGAAGAAAAGAGGAAACTCAGAAAAAAAAAATGTACATAGGGGAAGGGGAAGACCTGCTTACATTTGATACAACTTCAAGTCTTGACCATTAAAGGTTAGGGGAAGAGTGGTGCCACCAGGGTGTTCCAACCAGAAAGAATTGTTTCCCATTGCCTTGCTGATTATAAATGGACCTTTCCACAATGATTCAAAATTTTCATGGGCACCCTTAGGTTCCTTTCTTTTATCCCACAATAAAACTTGATCCCCTTCCATAAGATTGTGGCCCGGCTCTTCAATCAATGATTTTTTTAACTCGAGCCTGATGCAATCTATGGGACTCACCATTTCCTCTCTATCTCTCTTCTTGGATTTTTTTAAGGTACATAATCCTTTTCTCTAGGGAATCCTAAAATAGTTAATCTTTAATCATCTTTTGTAGCTTTGTTGCTGCCAATTTCAATGGTAATGAGAGTTGGGCTTCCACACCATATACTAACTCAAACGGAGACATCCTGATCACCCTTTTAGGAGAAGTGTGATCAACCCAGAGAGTTTCAAACAGTCTCTTATGCCAATCTCTAGCATTGTCACTTACTAATTTTCTCATAATCCTTATCAAATTTTTATTACTTGATTCTGCTTGACCGTTCCCTTGGGGGTAATAATCAGATGCATAAGATAAGTAAATACCATGATCATAGCAGAATAGCTTTAACTCTTGGGAGGAAAAAATAGTAGCATTATCTGCAACTAGCTTATGAGGGATTCCAAACCTGACTAGTATATAATTCTTAAGGAATTTACACACAACTTTAGATGTGGTCTTTTTGACAGGGATTGCTTCAACCCATTTAGTGAAATAGTCAGTGGCAATCAAAATATGTGTATGGCCAACACTAGATGGGGGATTAATCAGTCTAATAAAATATAATCCCCATTGTTTAAAAGGTTCTTCAATAATTAAAGGACTTGAGGAAAGTGTTTCCAACTGTGGTTTGTCGCTAAACAACTCACATCCTACAACCCATTTATAAGCATCTTTGAACATCTCGGGTCAGTAATAGCAACTCTTGAGAATCTTGAAAGAAGTTACTATAGAGGAAAAGTGATCGCCACATGCCTCATTATGAAACTTATTAAGCAACTTTTCTTGTTGTTCTTTATCGATGCATCTTAGAAAATCCCCATCCAATCATTTCTTATAGAGAATGTCATCTACAATAATGTATTTTGTTGCCTTGAACTTGAGATTTTTTTCTCTTTAGGGATTAAATGTGTTGGACAATCACCATATGTCAGGTAATACGCCACATCTGAAAACCATGAATCCTGTAGGCAAACAAAGAGGGCTAAAGGAGTGTCGTCCTCAAGTATTTGCTCAATCATTAGATTATATAAGCCTTGTCCTCTTACCATTTTTGTAGGATGAATATCTAAGTCAAATTCTTGAATTCTTGACATCCAGGTCACTCAGTTATTCATCCCTATCTCTTATTGGGTCAATAGATCTTTGACGATTGAGTTAGGTACATACACAGTAGAATGAGAATGCAAGATATAGTACCTAAAATATTTTACTTCTTTTACTACTACATAAGCTTGCTTCTCAGGCAGGGGATAATTTAGTTCATGCTTTTTGAGGGGCATGCTCATAAAAGCAATTGGTACTTATTCTTTATCATTCTTTTGCAATAATATTTCAAATAATGTATGCTCTGAGGCGTAATAATAGATGATAAAGTTTTTTTTATAATCAGGATTAATCAGAGTGGGAATAGATGCTATGGCCTTTTTGACATCTTCAAATGTCCTGATGGCTTCTGAAATCCATTTGAAAGAATTATTCTCAGTAATAAGGCTCACCATAAGCTTGGTTGTCTCAACAAAATTGGTTACAAACCTTCTAAGAAAATTGATATGACCGAAAAATGATTTGATACTAGTTTGGTTTGAAGGTAGCACAAGTTTTTGGATAGATTTGACTCTTTCAGGATCTATCTTGATCCCCTCCTTCGACACAATGTGGCCTAATAATTCCCCCTCTGTGACACAAAAAATAGACTTCTTGGGATTCAATGAGATGTCCTATTCTATGCATCTTTGTAGAGCTGATCTCAAATCTTTCAAGTGATTTTTACGCCTCTTAGAAAAGACTGTTAAATCATCTAGGTAGATAATAATTATCTTGTTTATCATATGGCTAAAAGAAGAACTCATTGCCCGCTAAAATGTAGCACATACATTGATCAACCCAAAAGGCATACAGTTATAAGCATATGTGCCCCATGGAGTGGTAAAGGTCATTTTATTTTGATCATCATCGACTACCTTGATCTGATTGCAGCCAGAAAATCTATCCAACATGGACATCATTTATGAGCCATCCATGATCTGGAGAATATGATCCATCACCAGAAGACCGTAATTATCCTTCAGGCTACTTTGGTTTTAGTTTCTAAAATCAACACAAATTCTTATCTCTCCATTCTTCTTCCTTACCAGTACTATGTTTTCTATCCATGTAGAGTGGTGAATGGGGTATACAATTTAGGCCTGTAAAATTTTCTCTACTTCTTTTGTGATTGCCTCTGATACTTTCAAGTTATAATTTCTTAACTTTTGCTTAAACGGTGTTGCTCCAGGCTTGAGAGGGAAATGATGTTGGAATTTACATCCTTTAAAATTCTTGAGGTCGTGATAAGACCAGGTGAAAATATCTTTATACTCCCTTAAAAAGTTGATAAACCTCCTTTCCTCCTCAGGGGTGCAATATTTCACAGATTTATATATTTAGGATCTCCTTCTTCTCCTATATTTATCCTTTAGAAATCATCATCGTTGGAAGCATCATGGGAAATAGGTTGTTGTTTGACTGCATCATGTCGATCAATCAACCTCTCGAGAGAAACTAGCCCCTTAGGGATACAATTCCCCTTTAGTTGAACAATACCTTCATCAATAGGTTTGCCAGGATCAAGACAAAATTCATCACAACTTGACTGAAACCCTTCAAAGAAAGTAGTGCTAAAGACTTCAACCATATGCAAAAATTTATCTATATGTTTGTCATTTTGGAAGATTTTCCAGTGTTCAATATTATTAGGTACACTAGGCCTATGAACCATCTCAATTCTGTAAGAACTCTCTTTGAAATTTGAATGGGGTAGTAGCAAGGACACTAAGATAGCTAAAGAGTCTGCTCTACTATTTAAATATCTAGGGATAGTCTCTATGGAGAAGGCTTCAAATCCCTCGATCTCATCCCAAACTTGGTTCCTATAATGTTTGAGCCTTTCATTTTTTGCTAAGTATTTTCCTCTCACCCACCTTACCACTAGCTCTACATCTCCTTTGAATTTTAGCATTCTTATCATCATCTTCTTAGCTTCCTCGATGTTGAGAAAAAGTGCTTCATACTCAACAATGTTATTCATGTTGTTAAACTCCAACTTGAATTCATGAGCAAACATATCTCCATATGGAGATATCAATACAACTCCTGCTCTAGAGTTGAACGAGGCACAACTGCCATCAAATTCTAAGGACCACAAATCATTGGTTTCTTCTCCTACTACCTTGTCTACACTTACTACTGGAGAGATCATGTAGTTTCCAAATTCACATTCCTGATAAAGGATTTGAGATTTGGGGTCCTTGGATGGAAACACAGTATACTTTGATTTTCCCTCTGGTTGTAAGACAACTTTTTTATTACCAACGAGGATTGTGGCCTAGGACCAGTCTAACTTGATTTCTTCCCCAAGGTCACTACAAAAGGTTTTTCTCAACAACATTCTATATCTGGCAGGGATATCCACAACTAGGATACTTAGTTTGAGTTTCTTACTTGAGTGTGTTGCTAAAGATACATGGGCATCCTTGATCTGGCCTATAAGTGGGACTTATTTCAAATCCATGGCATAACATTTTCCAAAAGTTGCAATCAGGGGGAGGTCCAGGGCTTTTGCGATAGAAGTTGGCATTATGTTGTCAGATGCTCCAGAGTCTATGACACAATTATTTAACTTGAATCCATGGATAAATAAGGACAAATAGAAGGGTTATGGTTTTAGCCTGAAAGGAGGGTTTACACTTTCGGTAGATTATTTGTTCTGATACAAGTGCATGGGTAGTTTCATTAGCCACAAAATCTATGGAGGACTATCCTAACTTAACATAATTGACTAACCTTTCCAATTATTTCAGATTCATCCTAAGGTACTCTGTAGGAGAGACTTGGATTTTGGAATTTTTGCAAAAATCAATGATATCAAAAGAAGAGTCAAACTCATACTTTTTCAACATTTCAGCCTCTTTAGAATTCTGAATTTTAAAGAAAGAACTCTTAGGGAGAAGGTCCTTACCTTTATCCCAAGTTGTGAGGTTGTTGGGGAATCATTGGCTTGAGAATTACATTGGCCTCTTGTCAATATGGAACATGTGGGGTCCTCAAGGGTTACCAGAATATCACCTCCTCGCTCAGAGTTAGATTCATATTTTATATAATAATTTCTGGAGCCACTAGATAACTAAGGACATTCTACATCTCTAAATGGTTCTTCAACCAATTCTTTATTAACATGCATATGCATTGACCAGATCATTTTAGGGAAAGTGGTACCATTATGATCATCAGAGAGGTGAAAAGTACACATAGTGGCTCTTCTAGGAAGGACTTCAGGTGCTTTCTGATTAGATGGGGGATGTCCTAATGTTCTATGACTAGGGCTAGCCTAGTCTAGAATCCCTCTAGGAACATCTCTATATAATAGAGGAGGATTAGCACTCCCTTTAGGCAACTGCCTTTTGATAGTGATCACATCATTCATCATCTCTGCAATAGGGGATTAGAGGAGGAAGCATTCTATGTGTTAGGTACTTGAACATCCTTTCTCCACTTTCCTATCATTATTAGGTTATCTTCTAATTTGATGGCCATGTCCTGAGTGGCTTGTAAATTAGCTACTCTTGCCCTTCTCAAATGAAAACCAATATCAGGAGGCATAACATTCTGAAAGAAATCTTTTCTATTTTTCGGGGTTGGTCTTTTTGCATTTGGAATTTTATGGATGATTTTATTGAATTTTTCTATAAATTCCCTCATAGGCTCATGTATTTCTTTCTTCATTTGATTCAATTGTGCAAGCGAAGAGTGCTCATCTAATACACTTTTGAAGTGTGCTTCGAAGGTAGATTTCATGATGTCCCAATCAGTGATATGACCATTAGGCAAATGATAGAACCAATCAATGATTGACTCAGCGAGGCTTTGCACAAAAACTCTCACCGCGACATCCTCATGTTGGACTGCTAAAATTCCACAGGCTGTATTGAAAGCATTAAGGTGATATTCTGCTAAAAATTTTCCGTCTCCATAAAATTTTGGTAAGATCTCTCTAGCTCCTTTAGGAAGATTATGATTTCCCCCTAGATTCAGAGGTCCTACCGCTGCTCCTCAAGGTCATGCCATGATTATGGCTAGATAGATTGTTACAAGAGGCGGGGCTTGGATTCCATATAGGGTTAAATCTTGCCAAGTGTGAGAAGATGTAGATATGCTAGGGGTGCTTTAGGTGGGGAGGGAGGTCTACTTTTGGCCTTTCTTTTAGGTGTATAGACAGTAGGGAACTGGAGATTTTGCAATTCCTGAAAAAAGGTTTCAAAAATACCTTCCCTTCTCTGGGATCTAGTATAAGGTTGGGAATCTAGTATGTTGGTTTTTATGGTCTCTGAGCTACTCTATCCACTATTACAAATTCTTGAATTATAGGAAGACCTCTTAACCACTCACAAATATCCTCCTCTTCTTCTAAGACCAAAAGGACTTGTTGGTATTGTTGATTGTTGCTTCTTGATTTCCAAGCTAGAGCATTAAGATCTGAAATGATGTCCTCTTGAGTATCTTGGAAGTTTAAATTAGGCTGTATGACCAATGAATTTCTTTCTGGTTAGGAAATACAGTAGCAGGTAATACCATGATCACTCATCAAGGAAGGCAATTAAACACTGGTTCACTTTGTATTTTACTCCCCAGCGGAGTCGCCAAAAATCTGTTAGTAAATGGACCTGTCTTTGTATTTTTATTACTGATTCTTTACTCCATGGCCCTTTTCAAAGACAATAAACTTTACCAACAATTGGATCAAATAACATATATTTTTTGATCATCTGAATTATAGTACAACTCCCAATTAGATTTTCAATGAATATTCATACAACTAAATAAGGCATTAACAATAATTCACACATAAACATGTTGTGATTACCAATCTGAAATGTCATGCATAAATCTAATGAAGCTCTCAAGCTTCAATTTCTCGATACATTTGAAAGCATGAAACAAAAAATAACTAAAAAACTAAAAATGAAGAATATAGTTCTACTGCCAGAAAATATTTTTATCAATGCAGATATCCCAACAAAGATCAAATCACTACCATAAACACACAGATTCATAGAAGCAAAAAAAATTCATTCATTGAATCCAAAATATATCCAAAAGTATCCCCAAAAAGAAAAATCCTTTAACTACTAAAATTTAACTAGTATATCAGTAATTCTATTCTAATCAAAATTTTATCAACCTTTCCAAAGTTTTTGCCTTGGCTATATATAGCCACCACTTTCAAGACATAACAATAAAAACCAAGAAACTCTCCACCAGTTTTGGCATGGGATAGTTTTTGAACTAAAACATCACAAAAACCAAAATACAGGTAGAGAAACTAAAGGCACTCCGAGAATGATGGAGCATGATCATAGAGTGGTAGAGGAGTTGGAATCCATAGACTGATATTGCAATATGTTAGAGGCCTGAGCATTTCTTCATTCCACATACACGCTTGATAAACTGGTGATCATGGCATAATGTGTTAGGGTAGTGTGTATGATCCTTTGCTTCAACCCCTTCTTATCCTTGCGCACTTACATGATCTTCTGCTTGTGAGACTCCAGGTGGTCAATCCAAACTACCAGCATGGCCTCAACGTTGGCTATCTATGTGAAATCTATAGTGGTTAGAGTCATGTTATCTCTGATCACGGTGATTTCTTTTTCAAATTCTCGAGCCATTTCCTTAGCTCCTTTGATGGTTTGGCCATCTTCTTTCATAAAGGTGGTGTTCAACCACTTCAGGTCTTTCTGCATAGTATCAATTAGTTATTTCAATTCATTTAATAGGTTGGTAGATCCTTCATACCCTGATTTAGGGATTGAGTTTTTCCACTCAATGCTTTTCATTGACACATACAAAAAATCATTGTCTAGACCTGGGATGGGCTTTTCAGCGAGAAATTTAGTTACCCCATATTTTTCAATTTCATGAATTTGATTCATCATGACAACCCATTTCTTTTTCTCTCTTTCCCATGCAATTAATTATGTTTGCATTTTAGAAATTGCCACAGTAATAATTTCATGAGTTTGAATCAACTGGGTGATGTAGTTACCTCTGCGTTGAATCATGTTTTGTATCCATTTTTTGAACACATCAACAATGAGATTGTTCCTTTGGATTTGATCAAGGGTCTTTCTAGCTTTAGGTGAACGGGGATCAAATGATTGGGGCATTTGAGCTAATGGCATGGGACTGGGGTATCAAATTTCTCGTATAAATTTTGCCAATTTCCTGATTGTGGCTTTTAGTTCTTTCTTGTCATTTTCATCTTTGAAGGCCTATTGATCGTATTCTTAGTAGAAGACTCTAGATATTTTGCATCTTCCACCCTGGTAGTAACTCTGAGATCAATCTTGTCAATAGTGTAATCCTCAGTTCTAGCCTTGGTGAAGTTTTTGTCATATTTAGGAACTACATGCTCAGCAACCCAATGTCCCGTCTTTTCATCAATTTCATCTTTTTTGGTTTTACTACATTCCCCAAGAACTTACTGACCATGTCCTGCACTGGTAGAGTGATAGGAAAAATATTCCACTTTCAGCTAATAGATGTTTCCTACCACTTGAGTGTGGAGGGTGAAGTTTGTAGGGGGTTGTCATTACATGTGTAGAGTTAGTAGTAACAACAACTGTAGAATCTCTAGTATCAGGTTGATTACCTTTTTGAGCTTCATTATCCTTTGGGGGTGCATTTTGAGCACTGTTCTCTGAATGTGAGCTATCCATTTCATCCAGGTTGATCACCTCTATTCTTTGAGCTACTTCAATGTCTTCTTTCTTAGACCTAGTCCTCGAAACTCATGTAGACGGGTTGTAACATGGGACGTTCTTCTTCTTGGATTTGGATTTGGAAGTTCTCTTACTTTTTGATTTAGAAGAACCTGTAATAGGAACATGAAGATTAGAAGTAGGAATAAGATTTTCAACAAGAGGGACAATGGCAGATCTTCATGTATTATGTCTCCTCTAAGTAGGATTCTTTTTTTTGGCAATCCATTTTTCAGTTCCTTTAATTACACAAAGTGTCTCGATGTGGATGTTGTCCCTTTCTTCAATACTCCAGACTATTTCAGGCAACTATAGTGCTCTTATGTTTACCTCATATTCATCATTAACTACTTCCTCGCACTCTTCTTCTTCTATCCCTTAGATATCCACATGTATTCGCAGGGTGAGAATTTGGCCAAGAGTGAATCTTGACCATAGATGCCTTCTCGCTTCAAATTAATCTACACAATTCTCCCAAAAGTCTTCAATTTGAGGGATGTGTTGAAACTCGGTTGGTAAATTATAATGTTGGGTTGTGTATCCTTTGTTGGCAAAGTCCTTCTTTTCTTCAAAGGTTTTCAACTTCAACTTTTTGAGTTCCAGTTCCAAGTTAAGAGCATCAGAAGAAGTCTTACATGTATAAAATCCTAGTTCAATCGGGAAGTTTGATTTAGCCTTGCCATTTTTTTCTTTTATCCTTTTGTGCACATGGGCTAACTGATGACCCACTTCAATAATAATGTGGTTATCTAGGGCATATCTTGGAAGCTTGAACAGTTCACCATCAAATCCTCTGAACCTTATATAGGTGAACCTCTTGAACTAGATGAAGAAGCTTCCAAAGGTGTTGATAAAACCTTTGGCTTCTTCTTATATCCTTCGTTCAACATTCCCTTGCATCTCATAAACTAGCCTTCTAGAAAAGACACCATTCACCTTCATGAAGATATCTGTGTAATGTTATTTCTGCAGGTACTGGTAGTAGTCATATATTTTCATAGTAGGGACAAGCGGTTCATGGTAGAGACCTTTCCATTCTCTAGTGCATGCTAGAACATAGAATAAATAAGAATTCATGTAAAATCTAGATCTTCCCAACAAGTTTTCTAACTAATGATGGAGTTCGTCTGCAATGCTATCAGCCCAATCTATGAACTTTTGCCCACCTAGGGTTATCTGAATGTAAAAATACATCCATTCATGCCAAAAATATGCACGTTGGTACCCCTTGATCCTATTCAACAATATCAGAAAATCCCCATCTTCTGGCTTGAAATGATCTATAGCGAGGGGTTTTGGTAATCTAGATCCTCCCTTCTAAGGTTTCAGTAGCCAGTTTTGGGCAATCTCATTCCTATATATTTTCCTTTTCTTAGAAAATACAGATTGGGAGGAGGCAAAAGTCCAACCCTCATAGGGATCCTTCTCTGGAATACTCATTGCAGTCAAAATGACATCTATGTTTGTAAAAACTAATGGGCTTTCGTCTATCTTTTTAATACATCTTTCTTCTCTATCACAACACTTCGCGCATTCCACTACCAATTCTGGGCACAAAGTCACCATTGGAAATGCAACAGCCTCTTCCAACCCACTTGGAATTATCTTCTCTATTCTAGTACAAGGGACAAGGTTTTTAATTTTCTTCCTTGTTTCTTCTAATGCGTCTGATTGCATAGCCACATTGTCGCACTCTAGAAACAAATTAAGCAAACAAGAGGTACGCCACAAATTTGGAAGCAAAGGCTTCATGGTGTATTACTTTTGAACCTGATCAAACTTTCTCGATCGCTCTGGTGATATTTGGTGAAATTTGGCTCTCTCCGGCATATCCAAATATTAGGAAGATCCAACAGTTGATTTGAGAGATACAGTCCCCGCACTGGGACTATTTTTATGAGACAATCTTTCATTCACAATTGCTCAATCTGTGATCAACATCTTCACAATCTGACATTTCCAATATAAAATTGAAGGATAATCAGGGAAAAATATTTGTGTCTCATAGGGCCATCGAGACAACAATATTCTAGTTACCAAAACCACCAAAACAGTGACTGATTTTCATTGGACAGGATCAGACATTATGCAACAAACTACATTTTATTAATCACACAGTTAATACATCAACTTCTCCCCTCTATGCCATTGAGAACTCTTTCAGTCCCTTGGAACCAAAAGCCACTTTTACAACTACCCACAAACCACCCAGAATCAGTTAAAAATTGACTGGCCCCATATTTTTAGCAATTAAAAATGTTGTCAAGTTGACAACTAAGTTGTCAACTCGACAACCATATATCTAATGACCCTCACTAAATGAGAATGGTCTTTTAATGACCTACAAAACTCAAAACACTACTTCTACCCCTTAAACTCTTACATTAGCCTTTATAGGCCTTATTTGCCTATATGGCAATATTACATTTTTTGCCTATATGGCAATATACAAATGAAATCAAGACTCTTCAATTGAAGAATGAATATATAAATATAGAGTAGATATAATAGTATATTTAAAATATACAATATAATTCTTTTTACCAATATATTTAAATATATAGAATAAATGTAATATAATATATTTATTAAATCTTAGAAAATATTAAAATGATAGCAGAAAAATGAAAATAATATAACTAGTATTAGTCTCATGTTGTGTTGTAACTACCTTGGCAGACATGTATGCAAAATATGGAAGCAAAAAAAGCACAAAAGTATCCCTAAAAGAAATATGGTCTTGACTCTTAAGGACTATAATTATTGTAAGATATGCACAAAATGGACTTTTTGAAAATGTTTTAAAGGCTAGAGTATATAACATAGTTGTTTAAAACTGACAACTTAAAAAAAAATAAAGCACTAAACATTCTTAGCTGCTGCAATGAATGTTCTAATCTCTTAACAAGATCTCAAACATTCAAGAAGCTACAAGATAAATCACGCACTTCAGATTTTTTCTTCCTCAGCTTCTCAAGGAACAGAGACTTCTCCAGTTTCTCCTTGTTAGTACTATTAATATAGTAAATATCCTTCTAGTCCTTCTTCATTCTTGATATCTATTGGTCCACTGATGTAAGTTTATCGATAGATTTTGTGCTATTAAAACAAACAGAGAATACCAGTATAAATGAGTAGCATGAAAATTTTGGTGATTGAAAATATGAAGTAACACCTCAATAGGATGACTCATCCAAAATCAAGAAAAAAAATCATATTCTTTTAAAAAGAGTAGTATAAGTCACCTTTCAAATATCAAAATATTTGCAAACTTGTTTCTAATTGATGCATCCTTGATTATACCTAACTTGATAGATTTTCCAAACTCATTCCAGAATTTGGTATACTTGCCCTTTTTCTCTGAATCTATTTCTGAGTCAACATTTGCAATAAATGTATCCTTTAGTACATCAACATTTAATGACTGACTAGAAAGAGCAGTTCAATGACTACAATAAAAATATTTCCACCTATTTCCCAAGCCTATAGAAATGTTAAATTGTGAATAACTGAATATGTATGTACTTGTTTTCTCCTCGTCAGTAGATTCATCAGGGTCCTCTTCTGCAATATGATGAATCATGTTAGGAGCCTTACAAATTAGCTTCTTTATTTCATGCAAACCGCTATGCTACTGAAGCATCTCTTGGGATACATTGAGTGGTAAAGTGTCTAAATCCACAATACCCTGCCATGTAAAAACTAAAATAAAAAGTGAGTTTATATAGTGCAGTGTGTATCATACATCTATATAAAAGAAAACAAAATAGATAGGCGGGAATAGCAATGAAAAACACTGACCTTCAAGAAAGCAAGGTACTTGGGAAGAAGCTCTTCAAACTCATTAGAAATGAAAACACACCTAACAAATAGTTTAATATTTTCCTTGCTGGTATAACTAACATTTCTATAGGTAAAGAGTTTATCGCAAGGAATGATTTGAAAATATAGCTTGCAATCAATAGCATCTAATGCACTACAAGTGAAAACTTAAACACAGCTGGATAATATGAAGTCTCTCTTGGAGTCAGATATGAGCCTTAAGCTTCATTGGGCTTACTGGAGATCCATGGACAATTAGTCCTCATGAGTTATATCATTGATTGAAAATGAAGAATCAAGTTTATTTCTATATATCATTAGAATTAAAAGTTATATATACAAAGGAAACTAAATGCTTCTAGCAATATGAACTGACCAACATTAAGAAGTAGCAATTTCAAAATCCAAGGCCCTATTAGGCATATAATAATTTTCAGCAGCAAGGTCAAAGTTAGCCATACCAAAATAGCAGGCAGAATTTTCAAGGTGGATACCAAAATAACATGTAGAATTTTAATTCAAGGCCATTTCCAGCATATAACCCTGCCACAATTAGTAGTTCAAAAGAGATAGTTCCTACTCAAAATAATCTTGCTGCTGAATATGAGTGGTGTTTTCCGTGCAACCAGTAGCATAATGAGAATACGTGCCCAAATGGTGTGATTAGTCAAGCATTAATGGTTCAAGGAACAACAACAACAACAACAACAACACAACAAGACTTGTCTCATGCTGAAGTTTCACAACAACAAGATCAACCACAAAATGAGATTGACCTTCTAAACTGGCAAAAGGAGGAATTATGTGGTGTAAACACGGATGATACTCCAATTGCAGTTTATACTAGAGCAAAGAAGAGAGCATTTGAGCTTGATAAAGCAGCTGATAAATAACAAACAACTGATAAAGGAAAGGTAGTTGTAGGAGCATCCATGCCACCACCTCAACAAGTCCATGTGTTACAAAGGACCCCTGCCATTGCAAGTAAATGACATCAGCATGTTCAAGCTGATCGTGATGCTGGGAAGATCCATCAAAAGATGAATCCTATTTTGCCTTTCAACATTGTGGATAGCATGAAAAGGTTGAATGTCAATATGTCGGTATGGGATACCTTGAACATTCTGGGGCAAAAGGATATGCTACAAGTTGCTTTGAAGGAGTTGAAAGATGGAAATGAGTCTACAACAGTAAAGCGGGGCAACGTTCTTACTAATCACTTGCAAGATAGCAGCATGCCCGCCAAAGAGGTATCTAAAGATCCAAGACCTTCTCCTTTTTATCTAGCTTTGATTATAGGAGACGAGCTGGTTCATAATTGCATGGTAGATAACGGTGTTAGTTGTTTTGTCATGCCTAGAGAAGTAGTTGATAAATTAGGCCTTTAGTATCAACCTTTAGAGAAGGGAGTTGTTCAATTAGATGGGACAGTTGTTAATACTTTGGGGTCATAAAAGGTTTAGGTCTTACTCTTCATGCATGCCCCAATTTTGTTGTTCCTCAAGACATTAGCATCATTGACTTGCCTCCACACTTCGCCATGTGTATTTCAAGAGATTTCACAACTAAGGTAGGAGGGTATTTATCAGCTGATTGGTCACATATGATATTTAGGACTAGGTATGGGATAAAAGTAAATATTAAATTTGAAAGGTTAGCCAAAGACCATATAGAGCCCTATCATCCTAGTGCAATAAATATGTTATTAGATTTAGCACAGTCAGGTCAAGATGTTGTTTTCAATCACAACGATGAAGATGAATTTGATCCAGAGGTTTTATTGAAAGGGTGGGCAGAAGAAAACATTATTGACAATCCTACAGATATGGTTCATGAAGCTAGCATGGGAAATTATGTCATTTATGAGGCCGATGCAGAAATTCCTAACTTAGAGAACAATGAAGAGGAGATAACTTATCAACAAAATGAATTGTGGAACTTGTTTTTTGATGGGTCTCATAGTAAGAATGGTGCTGGTGGAGGTGCCATGCTCGTGTCACCTCAAGGAGATAGGTATTTTTCAGCTTTCCATTTTGCTTTCTCATGCACAAATAACGCTGTAGAATATGAAGGCTTGATAGCAGGTCTTGAATGGGCAAGAAAGAGTGGAATCACTTGTATCAAAGTACATGGTGATAGTGAGCTTGTGGAAAATCAAGTTAGAGGGCTGAATGTTACTAAAAACAATACACTTAAGTGCTACAGGAATAGAGTATGGGATTTAATTGAAGATTTCCATGCTTTCAATATTGTTTCAATCCCAAGAAGCCAAAACAAACATGCAGATAAGTTGGTTACCATTGGTGCACAGTTTGATCCTGTTAATGATCTTAGGAAGGATAAGGTATAGCAGTACATCAAGTTGGTTACCTGACCTGCAATTCTGGATAACGATCTCAATTGGTAGGTTTTTTATAGTGACGAGCAAATATTGATTTTCTTGCTAGAGGAAGAGCAATTTGTTGTCACAAATTAGGATAAAATGAAACATCAGTATGGGGACTAGCTTATCCAGTTAAGAATGAACAAGGTTCCTAAGGGTCTAGTTGCTGTAGAATCCACTTTCAATAGTGATGATCAGCTCAAGAAGGGTAAGGCTAGAATTCAGGTCAAAGAAGACCATTATGAGGAGCTGGAAATAGCAAAAGGAAAGTTCCTCAAGATTGGAAATGTATGTTCTAAAGAGGAAAAGAAACAATTTAAGGATTTATGTCAAGAGTTTCCTGAAGTTTTCGCTTGGCAATATTCTGACTTAAAGGGTTTTTATCCAAGCATTGTTGAACATACAATTGATTTAGATCCAAGTTCTAAACCTGTTAGATAGAAACAGAGGTCCTTGAATCCAAGATTAGAACCCTTAATGATAAAGGAGTTGACAAAATTGGTAGAAGGAGATATTATCTTTCCTATCAAACATACGTCATGGGTTTCTAACTTGGTACCGGTAAGGAAAAAGAATGGTGAAATCTAGTTGTGTGTGGATTTAAGAGACCTTAACCGAGCATCATTGAAAGATCATCATCCGTTGCCTTCTATGGAGCAGATATTATAGTTAGTTGCTGGTTCATAGAGGTTTTCTCTCCTTGATGATTATTCAAGTTATAATCAGGTGCATGTTAATGAGGCTGATCAATTTAAAACAACGTTTACAACAAAGTGGGGAACCATGGCCTAAAAATAGATGCCTTTTGGGCTATCCAATGCTGGTGCTACATTTCAGAAGGCAATGGAGAACACATTTCAAGGTCTGATTTATAAATTTCTGTTGGTTTATCTTGATGATGTGACAGTTTATAGCAAAACTACAGCTGAACATTTACAACATTTGAGGCAAGTATTTGAAAGATGCAAGGAGTTTGGCATCTCTCTCAATCCGAAGAATAGCATATTCATAGTGCATGAAGGAAAACTTCTTGGACACGTTGTGTCCAAAGCTGGTATTACTATTGATCCTAAGTGAATACAAGATATTCTTGAGCTACCGCTACCCAACCATAAGAAATGACTGCAGAGCTTCTTGGGAAGGATCAATTTCATAAGAAGATTTATCCCTGACATTGCAAATTTGCAGCAGCCTTTAACTGCAATGTTAAGGAAGAACATGGTTTTTAAGTGGTCTAAGGAAGGCAAGGATAGTTTCCAAGCTATCAAGGAGGTGTTATCATCAGCCCCTACTCTGGTAAACCCAGATTTCTCACAAGATTTCATACTGTATGCTTTTGGTAGCATTGACAATATATCTACTATGTTGGTGCAAAAGAACAAAGATAACTATGAGCAGCCAATTGCTTTTTTCAGCTAGTCTTTAGCTGATTATGAGACTAGATATACTTTTGTGGAGAAACATCTACTTGTAGTGGTGCATAGTTTGAAGAAATTCAAGCCTTTAATTTTTGGTAATAAGGTACATATTCTCGTAACCCATCCAAGCATGAAAGAGTTTCTATTGAGAAAAGATTTAAATGACAAAAGGGCTGGTTGGATTACAAAAGTCATGGAGTTTGACGTAGCTATCAATGTTACAAAGTTGGTAAGAGGAAGGGGGTTATGTGAGGAGATGGTTGCAACTCCTGAAGACAATGGAAGTGAAGATTCAGTTGCTATTTTGTTTAACGACAATGATATTCAAGTTGATGGATCACCAAAAAATGAAGGCTAGGTGCATGACATGACCCATTTCTTGAAGACTGGAGAATGCCCACTACATTTAGACAGAGCAAAGAGAAGGTATTTCCATTTGCAGTCTATTCCTTATGTTTTGCTGAATGATGTTTTGTTTAGAAAAGATGTCAACGGGATGTTATTGCGGTTTATTGACTCTGATCAAGTGGAAAAAGTCTTAAAAGAATTTCATGATGGAGATTCAGGGGGTCACTTTGCCCCTACGGACAACTGCATGGAAAATCATGTGTGCTGGTTATTTTTGGCCAGAATTGTTTAAGGACTGTTATGCCTGGTCTAAGAAATGTGTGAAGTGTGCACTTTTTACGGGTAAGGAGAAACTCTCAGCCATGCCTTTACAGTCAGTTCAAGTAGACCAACCTTTCATGAAGTGGGGTCTTGATTTCATATGACCTATCAATCCACCATTTAGTGCTGGTCACATGTGGGTGCTTACGGCAACAAATTATTTTACAAGGTGGATAGAAGCAATTGCTTTAAGGGACTCAAATGAATCTGTTGTTCTAAGTTTTTATGAGGATATAGTTACCAAATTTAGTGTCCCAGAATCTATAATATCTAATAATGCATTGGCATTTGTTGGTTTTAAAATAATTGATTAGGCTGTTAAGCATGGTATCTATTTGAGTACATCTTCAAATTACTACCCTCAGGGGAATGGTTTGGCTGAAAGTACAAATAAGAATTTGATAAGGTTCATTAAGAGGACAATGGAGGAGAATCAGAGAGTTTGGCATTCTCTTTTGAAGACTGCATTATGGGCAGACTGTATAACTCCTAAGCGGTCAATTGGTAATTCTCCATATATGCTGGTGTACGAAAAAGAAACAAGGTTACCTTTATCAATTGAGCTTCCAGCTTTGGATGTCATTCATCAGTTACAAATGTTTGAAGAGGAAGATCCTATGGCAGTCGCGTATGCTGAATTGATGGAGCTGAATGAAGTTAGAAGGAAAGCTATGAAAACTTTGGAGTATCAATAGCTTCAAACTAAAAAAACATTTGATAAGAAGTCTACTCCTAAGGTTTTCAATGAAGGAGATGTTGTGCTGAAGTGGGACATGTTGAAAAGCAGGCCAAGAAAGCATTCGAAGTTTGACAACTTCTGGAATGGCCCTTTTGTTATTACAAAATGCAAGGAGCATAACACGTATTAGTTGTCAACTATGGAGGGTGAAGTGCTGCCAATACCAGTTAATGGTATTCACCTTAAACGCTATTTTGAGGTATGATCTTCAAGGTTCTTTGTAAATATCAGTAGGTTGCAAATAAGGTGTTGTTGCACCATGCTTTGTGTGTTGTTTTTCCCTAAGTGCTATCATGCACAGTTTTCCTAGGTTTTCCTAGTGTTTTCCTACTTTCAATAAAAATTTCCAAGTCCTCAGAAGAACTGTAGAAAAAAGAGCAGTCCTACTTGCATGCAAATTCAATAGTCAACTAGGCACATTTACACATGTGTTTATAAAAGAAAGTTAACAAATTCATGCGTCCTCATGCAATGCATATATAAATGTGACTACCTGTTTACGATACCTACATACACCTAGCATTGCTCTGTTTTGTACAATCCTACTGCTTAGGTGTTTCATGCAGCCATTACATTAGTCATCCTTGTTTTCAGCCAAGAGTCATTGACACCATTTAGAATGATGAGGGGGAGCCTACCTCATCATTCTTAATCATGCCAATCAAACGGGGCTAAAACCAACAATCACTAATTCAAACCAAAAAAGAGAAAATCTATTGTTGACTCCAAGCCCAATGGATTGTTTAAGGCTACTGGTTTTTTATGTCTAGCAGGCAGACACCCGTCAAAGGTCGCCAATTTTGTTACCAATTTAATTTGGACTTAAATTGGTACAGCAATGCTGGCTGGGACTGTTTGATTATTTGAAAATCATGCTTAATGCCTATGATAGCTATATGATTTACTCCATGAATATAAATTGCATTTTATGATGAAAAGTAAAAGCTATCACAGAAAAAGAAAATATACACCGTATATCTTTTCTGAAAATGTAATTTTGTTTATCAATTTTTCATTACGTTTCACACAGGCCGTGAAACTAACCAAAGATATAAGAATTGAAATCTGATCTACAAACATAATGTAAATGCAGAAATAAAACGAGTCATGGTTGCCAACCATTGCCTGGAATGACTGGCTGCGTTGAAGTTCTTCCGAGCCTTTGATTCCACTACTTTGCTTTCCATTTTCCAACTCCAGATCCTACAAGTTAAAATGAATTAGATCAATATGATCTAAGTAATGGCCAACAATTTCATCATTCTACCTTTTGCATACACATTTACATCCAAAATCTAAGAAAGAAATTAGTTTTATGCTTAATGAGTTTGTTTCCTGTGCAGCGTCACGCCTACCATTGACATGTGGACATAAATGCGGCTCCCACAAGGGCTTGAGCCCAGCATGTCAGTGGTAGGAGTGATTCAGATCAAGAGAAAAAGATAAATATAATATTAAAGGGGCATGTGTAACCATTCCTGGAACCTTTTATTGTTTTCTGGATGCAGATATAAACAGTAAAGAGGCTGATTATCTGTTTAAGGGACAATACTTTATTTTTGAAACCTTACAGGTTGTTAGATGAATGGCATATATTCAATCAGTAAGTTGATGTTTATCATTATACAAGTTAATAGGAAGCAATTAGAGATAAGAAAGCAAGAGGATCTATAAAATGCTGGTGGAAATCAATTAAGAATATCATATTTAGCCACAATAAGCATCTGGAATTTTAAACATGCTAATAATAGAACTCAATTTTTGGCAGAAAGAATAGAACAACGGTATAATCCAAGTAGAGATGCATTCTTTCATTTGCTTCTCACTATTACTAATCAGATTATCTAACAGTGGGTTGAATTTTATTTTATTTTAAAACGATCAGCTATGTTTTTTCCAAATAAATAGAGTGGAAAGCAAGATATCCAACATTAAGGATTTAACATAAGTCAATGAGTGCTGTCAAAGTGCAACCGGTGGAATGATTTCAAAAAAAGTACTGTGAGAGTATGCAAGAAAATTAGTTTTGTCTAAGGTAGGATGCACAGATATTACTCAAGTTCATGTTATGCTGCAATAGAGTTTTTAGTAGCCGAGCAAGCTTCCAGTGTACAAGATGAAGTTGAGTCTTGTGCAGAAGATAGATGCTAATGGGGACTGAAGAATCAGTCTTTAGAAGTCCACAATACATAAATCATGCTTCTGAAGGAATTTCTATTAAGGGAGAGACAAATTTTTCTGAAGCTATGAAGGATGAGCATGAAAGAGCAAAAAGAGACTCTTAGATACCAGAAAGCTTTTAGAAACAAGCATTGTTCATGTGTTTTTTTAAAAAAATATGACTTGCTGCAAGAAACCCTCATCCACGGTTCGAGTTTTTTTTAAAATATGGGTTTTGTTGTACGTGTAAATAGAGAAGGAAATTCATACTATTCCAGAAGAATGTAACAGCTGTATAATTTCTTTCATCAATACTCTGCATAAGAAAAGAGAAAAATGCTATGGTAGCTCCAGTAATAGAAAAGTATAACGACAGTCCCAGAATTATTTTTTTTAGATGACCATCAACAAAGAAACTCAAATGATGGTAAAACCCCAGTTTCGTGTTCAAACAACATGCAGATTTTTTAGAAAAAGGAAAAGAACCGGAAGCAAAGAGAACAATACTGCAGAAAATGATACGAATAATGCCATGGGGAAAGCCACTAAAGATTCATATTTCAACATTAACAAAAGATCTCAGTAATTTGGAAAAATGTTCAAAATCTAAAGGCATTTCAACAATAGAAAATCTAGAAAGGATCTTACAGCCAGTCAAGTATAATACATTCAGTAACAAAAAGTGTTAAAAGAAAAACAGTGAAACCCATTTTAAAGGATCTATGTGTTTAAATTCTCAGAATGGCTGCCAAGTGTTACAAAATAATTACAAAATAATTTTTAGAGAAATACAACAGGAGAGCTTGCGGAAAGTGCAAAGGAAAAACGTGATATATCCTACTGGTTCCAGTGAGATTCATAGCTACAAATAAAAGAGCTACACGTATATCTATAGCAGTAGATTCTAACTAAACTTTCACGCATGGAAAAAGATACATAATGCCCAAAAGATCAGCTCCAATAGCAAAATAATAAAACGCAGCTGGCAAAGGGAGAGTTCAGTTTTAAAAGAAAGATTGGTCACACATTCAGAGAAAGCTTCAAAATAAGAACGTGCCCAGCATCATACCTTGTTTCCAAATTAAATCCTCATTGGCAGCAGATTTCACAAAAACTTAGAGAAAATCTTCTAGGAAAGCTTTGTTACAGGCCTTTAAACCCTCAGCGAAAATAGTCAAAGAATTTGTTTGAAAAGGTGCAGAAACCCTTGGTGACTCTTTCTTCATGTTCCAAGAGTCTTCTAAAATGAGGAGTTAAAATGATATTCTTTTAGGTTTTCGCATGAGTTCATGACAACACAAGGTTTTAACTTTTGTTGTTTATTTGACTTTTATTTTCTTGCATAAAGATGTTAAGTGTTTATCATTATTATTTTCAAAGTTATTTCTTATATTTTATTAGTATTAAGAGATAATATAAATTTAATAACAAATATAAGTTCTCATTTATATTTGTTAATTTATCTTTTAATACTAATAAGATATAAAAAAATGTAGTTTTGATAATAATAATAATGATATTATTATTCTTTTATGCATTTTACATCCTTTGTGTTTTAAATTTAATAATTGGTTCTTTATAAACCGATTATTGAATATTAAAACAAGATGTAATAAAGTGACACATGTTGAAGTTGCTCATAATTCATGACTTAATGGATAAATTTAATGAACTTGAGGGTTTTTGGGGAGTTGGATAAAGTCTCCAGACATTCAGAGAGGATATAGGGCTTGTTAGAGTAGATTTGGGGGTGTTGGAGATCTTTTAGGAAGGTTGGAGGAGTCTTTGGGTCGAGTTTGATTTTTTCCCAGGATTTGAGAGGTAGTTATGGGTGGCTTGAGGCTTTTGAGGGTAGTTTTGATGAGTCACCAAGGTTGTTGATGACTTGGTTGGACTTTTTCAGTCTTTTGATGCTTTTTGGAGGGAGTTTCAGGTGCTATTTTCTAGGCTTTTTTGTTGCATATGAAAATGAGTTGTGGATTGTACTTAGTGAGGTTTTGACTCACTTTTCTTCAGTTCTGATTAGTGATTTTGGAGACTTAGTATTTTTTTACAGAATCTTGGTCTTTTTCCTCATCTTTTCTGTAACTCAGTTTGTTGGAAAGTGGAATATATTACAGGTTTCATATCTCATTTGCAGAGTACTTTTCTTCAATCCAGCTTGTTATTACAGTTTAGTGTGATGTTTTTGTGATTGATAAAGTGAAAGCAAGTGTTATTAAACCTTCCTTTATAGCTTCTATCTCACAAATATTTACATATTTTCCTGTAAGTGATTACTTGTGCAGGTTGTTGACTGTGTTGTTGAATGTTCAAGGACATGGGTGTGAAAATTTATTTCTTCCTTAATGCTTGTGTATTTTTATCCAGTCAATGAAATATTTATGCATGGGAATCCACAATAGGTTGTGATACCAATATTCTCTATTTATGAGTTAAAGTGTCACCTGAAATTGTTGTTTCAATTTTCATTTAGTTTGGTATCCACTTAAGTTTAAGTGCAGTTTTCAAGCTTAGAGCTTCATTTTCAGTTACTTTCTTTTCAAGTCTTTCTCCCTTTTCCTGAGATAAGTAGTTAAGTGTGATAACCAGCTAGGAGTTGACCTTATCCAGAGATTCACTCCATTTTATAAGTAACCCACGACTTAGGAGTGATTCCATGTTACCTTGAAATGTCAAGTTTCTAGGAATTTGAAGGGTGCAATTTCAAGTGATAACAGGAATAAAGTTATTTATTTATGCACCCTATTCTTAATGTGATGTTGTTAGGATTTTGTCACATGTGAGTAGGGCAACTTAACTTGCACGTAACATTTTTCCATGCATATAAGAGTCTTTTCAAAATACAAATTCTTGAGCCAAGTTTCTCAAGAGATGTGGTAAAAACTATTGAGTGATTTACATATCTTTGGAGTATTTTAGAAGAATTTTGAAGGATGCTGAAATTGTTGAGTGCAAAATAAAAATTCATTGAATTGTATAAGCCAAACATTTTTTCATTGTTTTGAAGAGGTCATGGTTCTATGCTAAAAATTCAGATATGTGCTTCAAGTAGCATTTAATGAGCCTTGAACGGTACACAACATGTTTGTGTGGAGACTCTTTTTTTGGTGTATGCGAGTATGGAGTCGATACATATAATGAAGTGTGGAGCGAGACTTATTTCTATTACTAGGCATTGTGGTTTGGGAGCCGTGCAATGTTCTTGTTCACAAGATGTTAAGGAAGTCGAGTAGGTAATGGAGCTTGGTATGTGACTAATTCAAAGCTATTATGGAGTCAAATAAGCTTGATAAGGAGGCTATGATTTTTGTATTGAGCATGTTTTTCTAAGGTTAAATGATTTTTGAGTTCAGAAACATTTTTGACGAGAAGGTTAAGGAGTTAATGGTTTGTGTTGGAAGTTGGGTATGTTATTGTGTGAAGAATGGTGTTCAAGTTGAGCATGGGCATAAGTTAAGGACTATTTCACAAAATTTGTGTGTAATTTTGTTCATTGTATTTGTTGTTCCAAGTGTGGTTTAACAAGCCAGAAATTCACATACATGTTTGTGACCCTTGGTGAGAGTTTGTTAGGAGTTTGGAGGCTTGTGATAAGGCATTCCATCATTGTTGCAAATGGCATTTAGATCAATTCAGATCTGTTGACTTTCAGTTTGTTATCTCAAACTTATTTGATTCACCTTCAGCTGGGATTCTATTTTTCAATGCTTTTGAGTTTGTGCAAAAATTGTGGTTGGTGCCTCAATAGAATAAAGTTGGTGCTTCAAGAAGGGTTGGTTCTCTCTATGAGTTAGTGCTCACTTATGCTATCTAGGTTGGTGACCATTTCATTAATGAAATCTATTGATATGTTATGGTTTTTTACCCAAAAGGTTTTTTGTAATATTTAACCCATGTTTGCCACTGAATTTTTTTTGCACTTTCCCTTCTTCTACATTACTTAGGAATCATGTCAAACAATTGGTATACATGTTTTGATACCATTGTAAAGGTCTGGCCTATTCATCCACTTTTTTTTGAATTTTTTTTGCAGTTGGAAATGCATATCACATCAACCCAATCATAGGAAATAATATATTGCATCTACTAAATTACTAAATCAATGATAGTTTTAACAATCAGATTTTTGAGAACTCATTGTGCCTTCAGAATAATATGCAAATTTACATTATATTCCAATCCCGCAAACAATGCCAATAGATTGTACTTCATGTATGCTTAATTCAGTTTACATATACATTGCTTAATAATGCATCAAATAATGATGTCAAGGAAAACACCTACCACAAATGCTACCTAGAATGCCAATAGATTGTACTTAATGCATGCTCAATTCAGATTACATATGCATTACTTAATATTGCATCAAACAATGATGTCAAGGAAAACACCTACCACAAATGCTACCTAGATTCAGTTTTCAGACTTGGTACAACCTTCTTATGCCATGTATGACACCCTTTAAACAGCTACAGGTCTGTATGACATACTTCTGCTCTCCTTAAATCTGTATTGACACTATTATAATCAATCTCAAATCTTGTACAACCCAATATAAAATGATCTCACACTGTTATGACTGAGTGTTGATGTGTTACAGACTGAAATAACTCTATTTCTAAAGTCCTAGTTTGGTATGGCCCCCTACAATCATTCCATAGTTGTTGCGACTTACTCCTAGTTTGTATATATCATGTAAGGCCTGTAATAGTCCTCCCAAATGGTGTATAATAACTCTAACAGATCATTCAAAGAAAGGCAACCATTAACATATCACTAATTCCTCCAATCGAACCCTTCTAGTAATTGAATATTGGCAAATATAAATAATATCTATCTCAAATGTGATTACCTTATACTAAACCCATAGCAATCCTTCAGACTATGTCTTCCAACAGGAAAGAGAATATCAATCATGAGGAATTTCATCCTCACAAACCCTTGAAAAAGAATCTCTCCAATATTTCATCAATTTCATATAATTTCCACCATGCTAAAAAAGAGCCCTTGAATCTCTTTTATAACGCTCTCATAAGAGCTTATTCACTCACCTTGCCCATGTGGGATAAACAAAATCACTTTTTGCCTTTTCCTATTTTTTGGGGATTTTTCTTTTTCCCCTATTTTCTTGTGATTCCTATTTTCCATGATTGCTTTTTCCCTCTATTTTATCACGATTCCTAATTTTTCATGATGCTTTTTCCTTTAATCTAAAGTCCTGAAATATTTTATATCTCCAATGTGTTATTAAATAAAGGGGAACTCTTTTAATTAAATATTTCCCACAACTATAGACTTAGCAATAATAAAGTTAAATCTTTAAATTTAACTTTATAAGCTTACTTTATTAATGCACAATAAATCATATCAATGATAAATAAATCCTCTTCGCTACCACTAGAGGTCTCAATCATGTCCAAAATGACTTACTATAAATATTAAGTATGCCTGAAACTGTCTCTAAACACCTTAGAATGATCTGCAAATGAAACTATCTAGGCCAAATGGCCTCTAAGTCCCTTAAATGTCATGGTTAGCCTATGGGACGAAGGGGAAATAGGCTAACGATATCATCATGCTATAAGTGCTAGAAAGGGGACATTACAATTCCCCTTCCCAAAATTTGTTATCCTCAAGCAATTCCAATGCTTCCACAAATCACTATGCTGAACCAAAGTGAATCTAAGTATTGTCCCAAGGTCCCAAGCCAACCTAGGAGATCTATAGCACCAACCACTAAATGCACTACCCTATCGGATGCCAACACAAAAGACCTCTTGATATGAACTAGTAAGTAGAGCAATCAAATTCTGCACCATCTCTGTCAACTCCTCAGGAAACTGCTTTCCAAGAAAACTAAATTGAAATATAATGAGAGTAAACCCTAGTAAGACAAAATTGGCTTCCTCATCCTTACCTGTTGGACTACAAACCCAAGTGATCCAAGGGTTCCCAGTAAACCTCAAAAAGGAACCACCATGCTGACGTTGTGCCACTATGATATAATCATAAATTGAAACTTTGTTATTATGTGCAACCCTCTCACCCATGTATGTACCTAAATATCTTATGTCATTAAGCTTACTGAGCATGGAATGAGGACTAATTTTTTGTGTATCCCCAAATGTAATCACACACATCTCTTCACAATTTTCAGTAGAAAGAAGTTTGAAAAACTGATTTATGCTCAATTCCTGAATACCTTCTCTTATGGGCTGGTAAATTCTTGTCAACATCCAATTGCCAAGTGTTGTAGAGATCATTAAGAGTACTCAAATCTATACAACTAGTTGTTATCATCGTTGCATGATCTGAAAATTCAATGATTAGCATCATGTGAGAACTTTTATATATTGAAATTTTAGATGGAAGCTAAGGAATGAAATCTAAAAATTCATTCCCAATTGGTTGTAGGCTGCTAGAATATGGCTGATGCAACAAATATTATAATTTCTTATGGATTAGAGAGAATGTGATCATTTTCTAACCATTTAACTATCAACTCTTCAATGCTATGAATCCTATGTTCATTCAAACTTTTTGGTATATCCATGCAAGGAAGAAATTTGTATACCTCATGCTCCTTAATGCCAATATTTAAATAACAAGGGAAGTTCATAACTTGTGAGAAATTTGAAACCATAGTTCAAAATATCGTTATCAGCAACTTATCACCGAGGGCAAAAAAAATAATATCGGGATATATCAGAGATAAGTCGGGAACTTATCGGGAACTTTAAAAATGGCTTAAATTTAATTAGAAATGCATTTTTTTTGCAAAATTTAATAAGGAGATTCATCTAATGAGTTAGTAAATGAGTAAACAAACCAAACAAGCTGATCTAGATATATATAAATGCAAATATGTATCAAAATTGCATCCTCATGTGGAATGTTGATGGCTGGTAGCCATAGTCTGAACTTTGAAGAAAACTAAAAACAACAAATTGTCTTTGGAAAACTATAAGCAAATACATATGCCAAGTACAATATCAAACTAGTCTACATCTTCCTCTTCCCCTTCCCAGTAGCTCTAGTAAAAACTATGGGAGTGGGAGGGGGTCTAGCCCTAGTAGTCCATTGTTGTCATGTCCCCATTTTGGCTGACATCATTTGGCATGACGAATTTGCCTATCATCGACTCTCGTAGGCAAATGGTTTGGAGAGAGGGTCATTATGTTGATCATTTGATTGCATATTGCTGACAGAGCCTACATTTGGTAGAGCCTACATCCAGTTTGGGCCTACATGCAGTTGTAGTGGAGCCTACATGATCTCTGATACAACATCCCTAGTCTCCGTGCTATCAGTAGTAGAGACCACCACCATGTCAGGCATACCATAATAACCTGCTACAGCACCCAACTCAACTGAACTTGCCTCCAGTGGAAACAAACCAAACATGCCAATACTAGTATCGAGGATAGATATATCCTCATCTCCACTGCCTCTATCAACCTCGACCATGGACATCCTCGGATCACCAGACACCACGGTCTGTGACTGTACAGAATCTGGTAAAGACTGAAGTTGCTCTAACTCCATGGTCACCTCAGCCAAATGAAACTGTGACTCCTCGAAAGCCAACTGTGTACTCTCAAGAAACTTAGAAGTCACCTCAAGCTACTGAGTAATCTCACTCACCTCATCTTGCTTGACCAATAATGCGTCATATGTTGTACTACCCCACTCCATAAGATAATCTCTGTCGGCTACCAACTGCATATAATTCTATCTCAGAATCCAGATAGCTTCCCATAAAGAGTGGATCTTAGTCAAGGAAAGGTAACTGCCTCCCTACTCATCACTAGTAGGAGAACCCCATCCATAAACTGCTAACAACTGACGAGCAGCATCGAAATGCTCACAAGCGGTAGAAATGTCATGCTCACTAACTCTCAGCTAATGAGACACATGATGGCACTGGCTGGTCGAACTCCTAGACTCTACCCCTGGTACACTGTCCAAAGGAGTAACCTCAAAAGAGCTATCGTTTGTAATACTGCTATCCAAAATTCAGGGTCATTACAGTAATAAAAACCACTAATACTGAACTGAGAAAATTTGTCAAATAGTTGGCATGCACTAAAATGTTTTGCTTGCAATGCTGTGTTTCAATGTGTTTATTATTTTGGGCATCAAATTTGCAATTGAGATAACAATACCAATGAGGGAAAGTAATACAATGAGCAACAATGAAACTCTAAATATCAATGCAAAGACCCCAATGCTAATGTATCATGAACTTCCCAAAATCTAATCATCATATAACATGAATGATAATGACTGAAATCTGATTATAAATGACTGTTTACAACTTCTGAGAAAAGGTATGAACTGTCACACATGAACAATAAACTATGGCAATAACAAGTTCATTCCATGCTCTTCTATGACTCCATATAGTGCACTATCTTACTATGATACCCAATGCTCTTTCCTTGCTATGTCATTACAATTACCATAATGATAACAGAGACTGATTACAATATAGCAATGATAGATTTTATGGACTGTTATGACAGTGACTTTCTAGACATGTATTGGACTGTGATAGCAATGCCTGAATATATGCAAAATTATGCAATTTGTGACATCCAAAATAATGAATAAGAACCTGGTAATCGCTCCTTAATGTCTGATTGTAAACACTGTTTAAAAATGCTGATGAAATGATGACTAATCTGTCCCTGAATTGCACCTCTAATCGCTGCTGTACCATGCACTATACCTGTCCGTACAGTACAGTCTTGTACGGCCCTGATATAAAATAATCAAAATGATCTCCAAATCTTCACCAAATGATTCACCAATTAAGTGATGAATTCCAAACCCTTATTCAACCAGTTACAAACCCTCAATATCAATTTTTCAGGTCTGCTCATCGCTGATATGTATCTCATCATCATGCACAACAACCTCCTCACAATCATCATCTGAATCCATTGTGCTATAGTTACTATTCTGAGCACCTGTGACATCATCCTCAGGCAACCTATATACAACTGTCTCAACTTGAGTACCAAGTTGACAGTTACTATCAATCCGCATAGTGTCCTTCACCACTTCCTCCTGTGGCTGAGTAGAAACTAAAACATCTATTGGAATACTAACTTGTTCCTCAAAATCCTCATGAAGGTTTCTGGTAACTGTGTCAGCCGATCTTATGTTATCTCTCCCATGAGAAGATCTGCCAAATAAAAAACTTGACAACTTATTCACCTTGACTGGGTCGGATAGTATATCATTCATCACACGGTGGTGCTTATTCCACTGTTCAGACAAGTTCTGGTCTATTCTCTTAAGCTCATCTTGAATGTCTGAAGAACCATCATTTCTACTGTGTCTATTTGTTGCCCACGATCGTGTCCTCTGAAACCCTGTACTATTCCTGTCCATACTGAAATCAATCAAGTGCTGGTCACTCATGCAAAGATGGTTCTTACCCAACAGGATGGCAAGAAAACTGCTCTGATACAACTGTAATGACCCTCTCTCCAAACCATTTGCCTATGAGAGTCGATGATAGGAAAATCCATCATGCCAAATGATGTCAGCCAAAATGGGGACATGACAGTTGTGGCTGTGACACCTCCCTCTGCACAACTGGCTGTGACTGGACCTCCACTATAGATGTAGATGGTGCTGACATTGGCAATGACTCCTCATCATCTGTATCCTCCTCACTCTCACTGCTCTCATGATCATCCTCCTGAATGTCATCCAATCCTGATGTGACTCCACCCTCCTCCATAGCCTGCCTCTCCAAATCATAGATGTCATCATCTGTGAACAATGGAGGTTTCTCCTATGATGTCCAATCACAGTACGGATCTATGTCATCCAAATCAAGTGGCCCTGCTACTGGTAACTCTACCTTTCTTATGCGCAACTTAAGGTTATATTGCACGTAAACAAGGTCATTGAGGTTTTTTTGTGCTAACTTGTTCCTCTTCTTCGTGTGAATGGCCACAAATAAGCTCCAATTACGCTCACAACTAGATGAGCTACATGGTTGACATAAGATGCGCAATGCAAGATTTTGCAGATTTGGGACATTTCCACCCCAATTTTGCCACCAAGCATCTGCAAGATAAATATTAAAGATTTAGAAAGCAAGGTGAAAATGTATTTTAGTAACTTAGTTTTTATCTACTTATCATGCATGTGAAAGACAACAAAAATCCAAATATTGTACCTGGGGTTTGAGTCTTTCTTCCTCTTCTTGCACAATCTGAGGAGAATAGCTTGCCCATTGCATTCTGATACACTTCCATCTTGGCCACAATGAGGTCTCTCACCTCAACCTCAGGTACCATCCTCTGCATGCATTTAATGAAGCCCTCCATGACCTCTCCATTGGGATCCTCGTAGGATGGAGAGAAGCGAAAAGAAGGGTTGAGGAAGTACCCTGCTACATGAATGGGTTGGTGGAGCTAATTGTTCCACCTCCTATCAATAATTTCCCATATGGGGTTAAATTTTAGGTTGTTCCCCTTGTAGATATTTTTTATAGCCTCTTTGGCCCTATCCATGGCCTCATAAAGATACCCCATTGGGGTTTGATCCCCATCTACCAAGTGGAGAACTCTAACCAAGGGCTCTATCACCTACAATTGAAAATTAGAAAAAGATTATCATTAATTATAGACTAGAGTTCCAAATTAATAATGAAAGACTTGATTCTTGAATACAAAAAAACTAAATATTCAACTTTTGAAGTTTCAAAGATACCTTCACAATTTTTGTAGCATCATTAAAAAAGTGGTTGTCAAAGACAATGTATGAAACACTTTGACCATTAGCCTTCTTTGAGTAACTTGATTCTAACCATGGTTGATTCACAAACAATTGCTTCAAAGGATTCAAAAAACTAAGAACACTTTGCAATGTTAAGAAAATCATTGCAAACCTTGTAGCTACAGGTTTAACCAACTCCTTCCCATGGGTGAATTTTCTCATCAAAGCGAGAACCCAAGGGTGATTGTAGATATATTTTGTTATCTTTCTTGCATCCTCTACAACTGATTTCACCAATCCAGTTTTCCTATGTCCTCCAAAAGAAGGTCAAGGATGTGCACTGCACAAGGAGACCAAAAAAGTGTGCTATACTTATCTCGGAGGATCCTGCCCGCTGCCACACATGTCACTGCATTGTCAGTTATTATTTGCACCACATTAGCAACCCCCACCTCCATCACAACTTGCTCTAACATTAGAGCCAAAGTTTCAGCTGTCTTTATCTTGTCTGAGGCATCCAAGGATTTCAGAAAGACCACTTGATCCTTGCAAGAAACTAAAAAATTGATGATGGTATGGTTTCTTCCATCCATCCATCCATCTGAAAGTATAGAGAAACCAAATTATTTACATTGCAATTTTTGGTCTTCTACCACTTTATTAGCCCTAGTAAAAACATCTTTGAGAAATCTACAAGAACAAAATAAAAATAACATTAAGTACACAACTTTGTTTAAAAAAATTACATTCAACAAAAATAAGTAAATTGTAAAACTGTAAAAGTGAACTAACCTCCCACTCAAGTCTGCAGGAGTAGGTGCCTTGTAGCCCTTTCCTGCTACAGTGATTCCTGTCACAAAATTCAGCCAATACGGACTTGCTGCAACATTGAAGGGGATATTGTTAAAAAACCAAAAATCAACACATTGAATATCAACTTGCTAATGAACATCGTTGTTCCATCTACTACCCTCTAGTGATGGTTGTGCTCTAGGTGTGTTTCTGGGCACAAAAAAATTGTCTATAGAAGATGAGCGTGGTGCTGGTCTACCAGAACTAGCGAAAGTGGAAGGTGAGGACAAGGTAGATTTGTGGATCCGTGGGCCACGATGAGAGCCCACTATGCCCTCAAGTGCTGCTTCATATTCTTCAAGGGTGGATGGGATACCTAGTCACAAATCACAACCCACATTAATTCATTATGATTATAAAATAATAAATGATTCTTAAAAAGGAGACAATGTGAGTCATGAGATACCTTGAGAATCAGAAATGGCTGCCCTCATGGCCAATTTTGCCCTTTCCCTTTGTAAATTTTTCTCTTCTCCAGCAGCGAGTAAGGTATTCATCTCTCTCATTATTTCTGGGGTGGTGGTGTCACAAACCCTTGTGCCATGCTTTGAGATCCCAACAAGGTGGTATTTCAAATGAGATATGCCTCCACTAACTAGTTTTTCACATTTTATGCATATCACGGTATTATATTCGGGTCCTTCAAAAGCATATGCCCATGCCTTGTCTCTAGCCCCTTTAGGGCGTGTTCCTACATATCCCGATGGACATGCATCTATTGGGGCACTGGAAGACCTTGCAGCTGACCCAGTTGTAGAGGAATCCCTATTTGCCATTTTGATGAAGAATCAAACTGCACTCACATGCAAAATGAGGGCACAAATTTAGAAATTTAACAAAGAAATTTAGAAACAAACTAAGTTAGTTTAAAACTTTAAATAAGTTTAAACATAGCTGAAACTTGAAGGAAAAAACCAAAAAACTTGAAAGGTTATGAAGTTTTTGAGAAAACTATGAAAAATTTGCAAAAATTGCTAAAAAATGGTGTTAGATCTTATTCATTACATTCTAAAACAAGTTAGAGTAGATTGGAAATGATATTATATAGTTTGTATAAACTTGAATGCATTTAATACAAGAAAACATGAATTTAAAACAAAAGGGAAAGAATTTTGAAAACTTACTTGTGAATTTGAATTTTCTTGAAAAATCCCTTTAAATTTGCTTCGAACCCACTTCGAATAGATCCAAAATGCCTCAAATGCCGATGTTTCTCCTCCAAAACCCTTCTTAATTTCTTTTCTCTCCAAAAAAATCACTGTCACTCAAAAAAATAACATACTGGCCCTTTTTACTGGTCATCTGCCCTTTATCTGGCCACAGGCGCGATAAATCACGATAAGTATACTACTTATTGCTGATATATCATCGACAAGTGCAACCTATCGGTGATAAGTTTGCCAGGCGATAACTATACAAGTTTTATTGCTTGGCCAAACTTATCACGATAAGTTGACTTATCGCTGATAAGTCGACGATATTTTGATCTATGTTTGAAACAATGAAGACATCCTCATGCTCAGGCTTGCAATCTTGAGTATATGCAAAGTGATTTTCCAAGTCCATGTCAACCTCAAAATTCATATTTGACATCCTATGACAAACAAGTGCATAAGGAATTATTGTTCACCGTCAACAAATTGACATTTGCTACAAATTCTTTCCTAGAATATTCATAAAATTCAATAAATTATTCTTGAAACATTGGTTACTCATCAATGGTGGTTGTCCTTTCTAATGTGTCTGTCATAGAAGACTGATTTTTTAATTGAGATTGTGATAAACTCAGCTCTAAGTTAAGCTTGTCAATTTGATTTTTTGCTGTTTGTAGAGCCTCTTGAGTAGCTTCCAAGGTATTTTTAGTATCCACAAGATTATAGTGAGATTGTCGGCTTCTTCTTTCCTATACAATGATTTTGAATAAATTTTTGTGAGATTAAGGTGGTCTTGATCTAAAAGTAAGTACAGATAATTTAATTTCATATTTTCCATAGCATAGCAAGATTCTTCATGACTCCCTTTTTGTCTTCTCTCAAGTTGTCCCTTCAAGGTGAGCTTCAACCAACTTGTGCATGTCATCAAAATGTGTTAATGCTGCAACTATCTTATCTTCATTTACCTTCAGTTGGTTCTCCAATTTATGTTGCTTAACAAGATTATGAACTACAATAGATTCATATGATGAAGTAACTAAATTACTTTGAAGGATTTGACTCTCAAAAAGAATTCTTCTATGATATCATCTTTGCACTCTTGTTGATTTAGTGCTAAGGCAACCAATCATAGAACCACCATCATTATCATGGGGTATATGTGTTATCAAAATTCCACCACCTTAGCATTTTGCTACAAAAGATACATTTTGAATCAATTAGCCTCATTCATTGATATATGACTAGTAGATATGCAACCACCAAAGAATAAATACATTGTGAATTTTTGAAAATAATCTTTTCATTTGTACTGAACAATGATAAATGCTTTTTTGAGTTCGTTCAGTTGAAAAATTTAAATACATGTATTTAAGATCAATTCAGAAAAGACTCACACAAGCCGTGAGCATAGCCTACTATTTCTCATACAAATTTAAAACAACATTAAAATACAAAATAGGAGAAGAGAGGTAGGTCAAAGTAACTAGTCATTGCTTGATGCTTTGACTGATTATGAGTGGTTGCTGGTCCCGAGCCTTTTATGTGTTTGCGAGTCTTCCAACATGTGCCTGAATCCTGTAAAATGAAAAACAATGATCTTAGATCCCATACGGATCTAAGTAATGACTGGTTACTTCAAATTTTCTCTATGCCTATGCTGCCTTCTAAGGCTGTCCTAAATTTGAAAAAAGAAAAATCAGAATATCCTCAGTGTTGGTGTGAAGAGAAAAATTTATGCTAATATGTTTGTTTCCCATGTAGGCAATTAATTACTCTAATGGACATGTGCCCTTGACCAAGGCTCCCTTTGGGTATGAGCTCGACATATCCTTTAGAGTAATTAATTTCAAAATATCCAGATTGAACTAAAGAGAGCAATAAATGTAGAACATTAAAGGGACAAGTTATCTTTTGTCTTGAAACCTTTTGTTTCAAAAGTACATAAAGAATCTTCAGATTTCTCAAGAAGAATGAGTATAATCTACAAATTAGTTACAGGATTAATGGTCAATTGAATTTCAAAAGATAAGTGCAGATTTGAACTAGTACAACTACTGAATCATTAAAGATATTACAAGAATGATATTACAAGTAGAAGGCTCATGGTTCACACTTTATCTTTGACCATACATGAAGTGCAAACTTTCTATTGTTGTTGTTACAGAATTCGAGTATGTTAGAAAAGGATCTTTAAATGTCATAAATTATCGCATCCATCAAATTGATATATCTATTGTTAAGTATTCATGACAGTAGCGTACAATAGAATTAAGAGTGGAGCATCTGGTTTGATGTATAGCAGCAAGTAAATTTGTACTAAGACAATGTAATGTTTTTCCAGTCATGAGGTAAAATGGAAGCTAAAACAAGCAACAAAAAAAGTCAAAGATATTATGAAGCAGCTGTTACAAAGAACATATTCCAACAAATACAAGCATGCTAATTTCACAAGGATGAATGTTGTTTCTAGGAATATGATATTAGCCAGTTGCAGGGATCTACAAAAGTGTCCAGAATGGAGTTGTTAGACGGTGATGATGGAACAATTGGAATGTGTAAGGTGGTCATTACATTCAACTGCCATAATTTGAAGTAATAAATACAGGAACACAATTATTCATTAAGTATAATAATAATGCTAACATTTAAAAGGCAACTCTGTACAGGAAAGCAGAATAAGAGCTGAAGTGTTGATGCATTCATCCTGAAGCAAATATAAATAGGGGTTTATTACTAATTGTTTGAATTCATTTAACAATGGAACTTTTTAGCATGAAAATAATGGAATCTGTGCTATTCACATTTTGCATATCTCAAAGATTTTTATATAGCTGCAGAAAGTGCAATGAAGTAAAAATGACATCTGGAGAAGAAGATCTAAATCTCTGCCAAAGTGAAAACACAGTGACCTTTATGATAGAAAATACCATGGAGAAAAGTAATCAGCAAAGTAATTATTCATTTTTTTTAACACATTTTCTCCATACCCAAATGCGAATTTACAGGAAAATGCAAAGAGAAACAAAAGAGACTCAGCTCCAGTCAAGTACAAGAAGAAGATACACAGCTCAGAAGAAGACACACAACTGCCAAAATAGAGGACAAATAGGTATTTTTAACAATAGCCACTCTTTGTAAAACCCTCATGTAACAAAAAGGAAATAAGATAATGCCAGGGAGAACAGTCGCTATCATTCAGAAACATGAGAACAGATAAAGTAAATTTCATGGTGGTTTCAAAATTAGTAGGAAAAGCAAGACATGGAAGTAAGCAACAACATGATATTTCAAAAAATTTCAAGCAAAATATACAGAAAACGCAAGGAAACACCAGTCCATATTTCATGACAGAGAGAGGGATCACAACAAATAATGAAATCTTCAGCTCACCCAGAAATGATGAAGAAAATACCATATAAGTTGTCCTCCAACCAGATCAAATGGCCCACAGCTCAAAAATTCTTTAGTTGACAATAGTAAAGTTTCGGCAGCATGATGACCATTAACTAAAGAAAGTGTCATTAGATCTTAGGAAATAAAAAACGTGAATCCAGTCAACACTTCCAGGCGGCAAGATAGCTTTGAAAAGCCTCATGGCAGTTGAGGGATGAAGCATAGGTAAAGACCTCATGGCAGATTCTACAAATGAAGGCATGTGTCAATAGAAATCTCCAGAAAGCTCCAAAAGACTAAGGCGACTAACTCCAAATTAACACTGAAACTCTAAGCTTTGAGCAACTCTTCATCTTTTTAAGAACCTTCGATGCAAACAATAGGAGTAATGAATGATTTAGGGTTTTCTTTTCCCTTATCTTCATTTATAAATCATGCATTTTTTACAAATTTTGAGGTCCGAAGAAGGTTTAGGCCATGATTATAATAATTCATAAGTGAATATTATAGCATCCGCCAAGTAAGTGGTATATGCTTGTTAAGCATATTCAGTTTATTTTGATATTGTTAGTAATGCATTTTGTGCTTAGTACGAGTTGTAATTAATATTAATTTAATTAATGAATAATTCAAATCAATTAGTTAATATTAAATAATCAAGTGCATTAATAATAGATATATTGGTGGAGGTAAAGGTCTTGAAGAGGAGTTATGTCTAGAAGAAGTTTTCATGTTGGTTAAGTCTGTGTAAGACGAGTGATGATTGTTAACTATACCATGTGTCACAAGTTACTTTATGACTCTCAGTTGTAGTTGATGAATTTGAGAGTGTTTAGGGAATTGGTTTAAGTCTCTAATTTCTGGAGGGAATATATGTGAAGAGCCTGACTTGGCTCTTAATCTCTCAACTAGAAATTTTTAGAGAAAAATTGGAGTTTCCTTGTTTTTATTGACTTTCCACAAACATTATGAAAAATTGATACATTTCAATAATTACGAATTCCAAATTTCAACCGCAACCTTCAACATGCTAATATTTAAAATATTAAACATTTGTGATGACCAAATCTTTTAACAACATACCATCAAGTTAATGCACCTCTTATTTGCGGCTGTTGGTGAAAAATCGCAGCTTGTTAACATGCACCCATTCATACTAAATTCATGACCGGTTGCTGGCATCAACTACTATCCGCAACCCTACAAGTCTTTTCAACGGCTAATGACTATTGTCATGAGTCTTTACCAGTCACACACGCTGACTGCAAACAATTCTTCAACCTCCTACGCTGGCTGCAAACAAATTCCTCTACCTCATACGCTGGTTGCAAACAAAGAGAAATCTGGCACATGTGGCTCCAGAATATTCTACCGTACGACCCTGTTGTATTTCATACAACTCTAGTACGGAATCTTCCAAGCATTCAAACCCATACAATTTCACCTTGCACAATTCATTGGTAACAAACCAACTCAAAGCGCTCAATCTCCAAGAAGAAAATTCATGTTTCTCTAAAATTAAATATTCAAACCCTCTTTAAATTCTTCTTGTATCTCTTCAGCAATTAATTTTGAATATCCCACAATTCCAGTATACATCAACACTAGATTAAAATTTAGAATCAGAATGAGCTCTCTCCTAGAAGAAGACCAAGCTCAACAATCTCAGAAGAACTCTCTCCAAAAATGAAGACCAAGCTCCAGAAACCCTAGCTTTTCCAAGCCAAGCAGAATTCTCACATAAACAATTTATCAAATCAACAATGGGTAATTAAAAGTGCTCTTTCGAGTTGTACTTATAGCTTTTTCAGAAAAAAGCACAATTTCACTTTTTTCATGTAAAAGGCTTTTAAATGATAATTTCACTTTATAACATTAAAGTTATAAAGTACTTAAGTTATTAAATTAAAATACTTTAATTTAATAACGATAACTTTAAAAACAAAAGCCACTGAATTCTGCTTACTGAAACAAACTCACTTCCGACACCAAAGCCCAAACACCAACTGCCCTGCCGAAAATAACCCAATGCCAAAAATAGCCAGCTGCTAAAAATAGACTTACTAAAAATAGTAAGTCTCTCAAACTAAAGATTCCCTGAAGCTCAATCCTGAAACATCTGACACTCCGTGTAAACACCCTGCTAATCCTGGCCATACCCAAAATACCACTTACTAAAAATAGTAAGTCGACCAAATCGACCCAAATGAAGAGTAGACTTGGTAAACTAAATCTCTAGAATGGAATCCCAACACTGGCTCTTCAATTTGACCCCCTCTGACCACCTGATTAGCTTGCGAGGGTCACCAAACCAAGCTAATCCCAGAAGACAGAAAATTGGGGACATTACAATATAGTGTTTGTTTGAGATCTTTTAGGAAGGTTGGAATACTCTTGGGTCAGATTTTGACTTTTTCATGACAGTTGAGAGGTTTTTATGGCCTTTTTGAGCCTTTTGAGGTTAGTTAAGGATGAGTCATATGTATTATTATGACTTAGTGGAGCTTTTTCAGAGGTGGGACTTTATTTCATGGGTTTTTAGGTCCTCTTTTCTAGGCTATTTTCTGGCATCCGACCCAAGGGTTGTGTATTGTACTTAGTGAGTTTTTGACTTACTTTTCAATTAGTTCTGATTATGCAGAGGATGGCTTGTGTGACATTTTTGTATCTTTAGCAGTTTTATGCAGAAATTTGTAACTCTTTTGGAAGATCAAATACAAGTGATAGCAGCTAAGTTTATGTTATCCAAGTTTCTTTTGGAGCCTTCTTTTCTTTCTACATTTCTGTGTGTACTTTCAAGTGATTTGATAAAGATAACTAGTGAATTTCTATCATTCCATGTTGTTTTGTCTCATCTAAACACCTGTTTAAAGAAAAGTATGTTTGTTTGCAGGTTGTAGTTCATGTCTTAAGGTGTGAAACTAATAAGTGAGACATTTGTTTTCCTCCTTATTCTAGTTCATTTTTTCAGACTTTATTACAAAGTACTTATGCAAGCCTATACAGAAAGGAAGTGTTTTGTATTCATTCAGATAGTATAATAACCCTTTTTAGTTATCTATAATTACAATTTCATATCACCTTTGGTGTATCACCTAGTTCAGTAGTTTAAATTTTAAAGTCTTAGGTTCATTTCAGTAACTTCTATCCCTTTTTCCACAAGTTTAAGTTAGTTTTGAAGAAGTATCAGTGATTATCCAATAGGAACCGGCCTAGAACCTAGAGGTTTCATTTCAAGTTATGCATTTCCCACATGGAGAAATGAATCCCATGTCAGGCAAAATTGTTAAACTTGTCTAAGTTTAATAGGGTGCAATTTTTAGCATTAACAATATGCACAAAGATGGGGGACCAAAAAGGTGCCACTTTCCTTTTTGGTCCCCCAAGGGCCATAGTGCGTACACACTAAAGCATGTGTGCCCTATAGGGCACACACTATGGCTTGGGTTGCCCAAGCCTTAGGCTTGGACAATTCAAACCATAGTGCATGCGCCCTATAGGGCACATGCACTATGTAAAACACTATAAAGTGTTTTGTGTGTTTGAAAAGCCCATTTTTCTTGCCACAAACCCGTGTTTGTAGCGAATGAGAGCTTCCCAAGTGTGTATGCAAAATCATTTTGCTTGTTCAATCCATCAATTTTGATAAAGAATGGCTCCATGACGTCGTCAAGTTTGAGCTGAAAGAAGAGTTAAGTGCTTTTACAGCCCATGCCTCTTATTTGTATTGAAATTTTAGTTTTGAAGAAATTTCTTTTGTCAAAATTTCTTTTCTTAGATTTTATGTGTAATTAAGATTTTCAAATTGATTTTTTTTAATTGCCAGGACAAAATGATCTCCCTAAACAAAACCCTCAACCAAACCCTCCATCTTCTCCTCATGAACAAATGAATGAAGAAAATAACCAAGAAAATGAACCTCAACTGCCTCTACCAATCGAGAAACCTCCTCTTGGAACATAGAAAAATTTGATCAACCAAATTGAAAGAGGGAAAAAAGAATTAGAATCTTTAATTAGGAGGTTAAAAGATTCTATTGCTACAAATCCTAGAAGGGAAAGACTTGCAAAATCATTGGAATCAATCTTGACCCACGTAGGCTCGGTTAGTGGGAAACTTAAGTTATGAAATGATAAAAAAGAAGAACAAAAACAATATTATGCAAATAAATTATCATATGAGGATATAAAAAATAAAAAAATCACAAAAGATGACATTTGCAAACTCTATAAAAAACCAAGGGATACTAATACTCTTAGAACTACAGCAAGAAGGTTCCCAATTCATTAGTGCTTGAATGAAGGCATAAAAAAAAACTTTTGGGAGAGATGGTGGATGGCCTTTGATTCCCCTCCCTGTAAAAATCATGAGGTTCCTATATATTTCTTGAGGAAACTCTATTGCGAGTTTGTACTCAAGGAGATGCCAAATTATTTTGACTTTGTAGATTCTCAGGGTAGAGGAGGGGGGTCATCATTTGATAGAGTGGGGGCACATAGTGACCCTAACGCACCTAGGGTTCCTATTGGCAAGCCACAGGTGGATCATGTTAGTATTCCTTCCATTGTGAAGGAACATGTAGAGGTGGACACACTAGGCACGATTAGTGCTTTGACATAGACTCTCATTTAGTGTGCCACTCCTTTACTTGAGGGTGACCATGGTCAATCTTTGAGGGGGCATATTTGTCGGACATGTGGATCCTTGTGCACATTTGGTACTACCGAGAGAAAGGAAGAGGCTCATGGAATGATGACTGATGATTTTCTAAATATGACATTTGGCATTGACACATAGATAAATATTTCCAAGTTCATTAAATTTCTTTGATCATATTTCATTTATAAAAGAATAACTAATTAATTTAGTATCTATTGATTATGATCAAAATTTAGGGCAAGAGTGTCGGTGGTAGTGGCAGTGGTAATGATCCTCCTGTCCCCTTCTACACATCATCATCAAGTCCACAAGTATGCATCAAATAAAACATTTTAATTAATATATTTGATTATTATGTAATTATATAAATGATTGTGTCATAACTTATTATGCATGTGCATTAGTTCATTGGTGGACCATCGACATTCACAACAAACAGTGAAGGGCATCGTGCCACTTTCCTTGAGGTATCTTTATTTGCATGTTAATTTGATTTACTTGATTATATTTTATTAATGAATGAATAACTAAATTACTAGACAAATTATGATCAAAATCCAGAGGCAAAGTGGTCATTGCGGTGATCACGTTCTTTCATCTGGCTTTGTGATGTCATCATTGAGTCCACAGGTATATATGTAATAATGGATTATAATTAACATGTCAATAATACATTCTTATATGAATAGTTGTCTTATAAATTGTCATGTACATGTGCACTAGTTGAATGTTGGAGCTTCGACATTGACACCGCACACCGAAGGACATGATGGAACCTCCTTAATGAAGGTATCATTTATTCATTAGTAGGGTTGTAAAAAATATATGTAATCTTGATAACTACATAATACTTTTGTTGTTTCATTTTCAGTTATTGACATCAGAGACTCCTCCTTCTGTTCGTGATACTTTGGATCGTGGAGTAGTTGCAGCAGTAGCTAGTTCTGAAGCACTGACTAAGGTATGAAAGAGATCACTTAATTTTAATTGTTATTTTAATAGTTTGTATTGAATTTTATATTAATATTCAGGTATGTATTTTAATTATTATTTTGATCATTGTTGTAGGGACTTATTACTCAAGATCATCAACATGCACCTTCGGTGGATGTACATGGTGACTATTTGCTAGTGGTAAGCAAAAATTCTATTTTATGTCTTTATATAGTTCAATTTTGATGTATATTAGTTATTGATTCTTAAATTTTTTTTATCAGCTCGAGCAACAGAAGAGTCTAGACAGGAGGACTAGTGAGCACACTCGGAAGACTACAACATCCACTGCATCTCCATCGACATGACAATCGACGATAGCTCAGGATTTGTTTTCTTCCCCTGGCGGGAAAGGACTAGATTATGTATGCCTATATGGCATTAGTGGACATATTTTTTGTATATTGTATAAGTGATACGTTGTACATCCATTTGGCTTTGAGGAAGCCAGTTTAACTTTATTGGATATATTCGATGTATGACATTATTGGACATATATTTGGCTTCATGCCCTACGAATATTTTTTTTTATGTTTCAGGTATGCAATTCATGTGTTTGGTGTATTGATGTATACTAATTTATGTTTATGTGGATGTCTTATTTTTTGTAAATTTCCCATGCCTTATAGTTATGCTTGTATGTTTATCGATGTTTATTGTTACTGTATGATTTATGGTTTATTAGAATATGAATGTGATGCAAAGGTGGTGTGTAAGACACTCTGAACCCATACCCTTATAGAAATACAACAATCAATAACAAGTGAGACAATCTTCTCACATCAAACATCCTTCATAAGAATTCATTGTCTAGGCTTCACCTAATGCACTTGCATTGGTTGACTCCAAACTATCAAATTGTCATTCTAGGACTGCTCCTAGTAACCTTCACCAGTCCTAAAATGGCTCCTAGTAACCTAATTTGGAAGTTTTGGAATTTTTAAAACATATCCCAAATACGACCTAACTTGTTTTGAGACAAACTACTTTAAAATTGTTGATTTTGTTTTGCTATAGAGACCTAATTCACCCATTTAACAAAGGAACCCTATCATGGGTAATCTCCATGACCTTTCCATCTTCAATAGTCCTATTAAATGGATCTAATTAGAAGAATATTCCATCAATTTGACTCTATGACACTTCTAGATATGAAAGCCCCAAATTGGTCTTAAAACCCCTATAAACTAGGGTTCTCTCAATGTATGACCTCGTAACACCATACCAACCAAATGAAAGTTGTTCCACCATTATTATACCATCCTCAAATGGATTCAATCATAAAATGACCACCTCCGAGGGCTTGATTCTCGGCTGCTATACCTATGGCTTCATTTCAATGACCCTTGGTCACTCCTCAACCCCAACAACTCCTCCAATCAATGCCCACCTGCAAAATCCTTCTCATTCCTGTATTAAAATTGTTATAATGATATAATAAATGATTTGATCCATCCCCAAGTGACAGTAATTATAAAAAGGGGATGGATCGTTCCATTTACATCTTAAAACAAGACAATTCCCAACACTATTTTAGACCAATCAAAAGGAAATGCACCAAATCAATGAAATGACTACAAAATTGATTCAAAAGAGGTGTTTACAATGTATATCAACCATGCACAAGTATGGATTTCAATGATACATCCAAAAACTATGAAAAATTGCAAGAAATCTAAAATTTATTACTCAAAAAAGACACAGTCTGTACACCTCTTGCCTCTAGTCGATACCATCTGAAATAAAAGACCTCCAAGCACTTAAATAAAGTCCTATCAACCTCATCAACCGATCCAAATTAGTTGGAACTCCTAACAACACAAAATAAACTTATTTTAGGCTTTTCCCTCCTTTGGTAACTAGTCATTACATCAATATGTGCACCAAGTGCATTATTACAAGTTTTCCATCCTTCATGGATCAAATCATTACATAAAATGGCTTAATAGCCATGTTACAACATTGCAAAGACCTTATAGGTCTTGTATCTTCTTCAAACTAATTAGTCACCCAAGTGACCCTCATGCCTTCATTAGGGTGCCCTGCACCAGTTTTTCCATACAAACCACACGGTCCAGTAGCCCATCTTCATTCAGTGATCTTCAAAAAACATCAACTTACATCCCTGCATGAACAAACTACAAAAAAAGGATATAATACATTTTTGCACTCATCCTCTTGCTCGCACCTTGAGGGACACTTTGGCCCAAAGTGGTTGGCAGTGTTCGAGCAACTCTGTGTGCCAAAACAAGGTTGTCAGTAGCATTTACCTAGCTATTCAGAGCTGTTGGATAGACAGTTTGATGCTGCGACAGATGGTTTGAAAGATATGCAATGTTGCTCATTTCAATTGAGGAACACTACGAGTTTTGACATCAACCAAGAATGTGTTTCCAAATATAAATGAATTTCAATCTTTGAAAATTGTGATAGGTTATTGTAGACCTAGGCAACACGGTCCTGTAGCACATGATGGTTTGATGTCGATTTCATGGTGAAGGGACCTTGAGAGACACTTCGACCTAGAGGTGTTGGAAGCATTCGAGAGACTTTGTGTGCCAAACGAGGTTGCCACTAGTGTTTACTTGGCCATTCAGAGTTGTTGGAATAGACGGTTTGATGCTACGACCAACGGTTTGAAAGATACGCAATATTGCTCATTTCAACTGAGGAACACTGTGAGTTTTGACATCGATCGAGAATATGTTGCCAAATATAAATGAACTTGAATCTCTAAAAATTGAGATAGGTTATTGTAGGCCTAGGCAACACGGTCCTATAGCACTTGATGGTTCGATGTTACCTTGCATGAGCTCTGAGATATGACCCTGTAAAGATCATCAATTTCATGTTGAAGGGACCTTGAGGGACACTTCGGCCCGGAGGTGTTGACAACATTCGAGTGAATCTGTGTGCCAAATGAGGTTTCCAATTGCGTTTACCCAGCCATTCAAAGCTGTTGGAATAGATAGTTCAATGCTACAACCGACGGTTTGAAAGATACACAATGTTGTCCATTTCAACTGAGGAACACTTCAAGTTTTAACATCGACTAAGAATGTGTTGCCAAATATAAATGAACTTGAATCTTTGAAAATTGAGACAGGTTATTGTAGACCTAGGCAACATAGTTCTGTAGCACCTAACAATTTGATGCTACCTCGCACGAGCTCTGAGATATGACCCCGTAAAGATCATCAATTTCATGCTGAAGGGACCTTGAGGGACACTTCGGCCCAGAGGTGTTGATAGTGTTCGAGTGACTCTATGTGTCAAATGAGCTTGCCACTAGTGTTTACCCACCCATTCGGAGTTGTTGGAGCATACGGTTTGATGCTACAACTGATGGTTTGAAAGATACGCAATGTTGTCCATTTCAACTGAGGAACACTTTGAGTTTTGATATCAACCGAGAATGTGTTGCCAAATATAAACAAACTTGAATCTTTGAAAATTGAGATAGGTTATTGTAAACCTGGACAACACGGTTCTATAGCACTTTATGGTTTGATACTACCTTGCACGAGCTCCAAGATATGATCTCGTATAGATCACTAATTTCATGCTGAAGGGACCTTGAGGGACACTTTGGCCTGGGGGTGTCGGCAGCATTCAAGCGACTCTGTGTGCCAAATGAGGTTGCCACTAGCATTTACATGACCATTCCAAGCAATTGGAACAGATGGTTTGATGCTATGACCAATGATTTTAAAGATACACAATGTTGTCCATTTCAACTGAGGAACACTTCGAGTTTTGACATCGACCGAGAATGTGTTGCCAAATATAAATGAACTTGAATCTTTGAAAACTGAGACAGGTTATTGTAGGCCTAGGAAACACAGTCTTGTGGCACTTGATGGTTTGATGCTACCTCGCACGAGCTTTGAGATATAACCCCATAAAGATCATCGATTTCATGATGAAGGGACCTTGAGGGACACTTTGGTCCGGAGGTGTCGACAATGTTTGAGCGACTCTGTGTGCCAAATGAGGTTGCCACTACCATTTACCCGACCATTCAGAGTTGTTGGAATAGACGGTCTGGTGTTGATCGACGACTTGAAAGATACGCAATGTTGTCCATTTCAACTGAGGAACACTTTGAGTTTTAACATCGACCGAGAATGTGTTGCCAAATATAAATGAACTTGAATCTTTGAAAACCGAGATAGGTTATTGTAGGCCTAGGCAACACGGTGTTGTAGCACTTGACGGTTTGATGCTACCTTGCACGAGCTTTGAGATATGACCATGTAAAGATCACCAATTTCATGCTGAAGGGACCTTGAGGGACACTTATGCCCAGAGTTGTCAGCAGTGTTCGAGTGACTCTGTGTGCCAAATGAGGTTGCCACTAGCATTTACACGACCATTCAGAGTTGTTGGAATAGACGGTTCAATGCTATGATCGACGGTTGAAAAGATACACAATGTTGCCCATTTCAACTGAGGAACACTTCAAGTTTTGACATCGACCAAGAATGTGTTGCCAAATATAAATGAATTTGAATCTCTAAAAACTGAGACAAGTTATTATAGGCCTAGGCAACATGATCTTGTAGCACCTAATGGTTCGATGCTACCTTGTACGAGCTCTGAGATATGACCTTGTAAAGAGCGTCGATTTCATGCTGAAGGGACCTTGAGGGACACTTTGGCCCAGAGGTGTCGGCAATGTTTGAGTGATTCTTTGTGCCAAATGAGGTTGCCACTAGCAATTACCCGACCATTTGGAGCTATTGGAAGAGACAGTTTGATGCTATGACCGATGGTTTGAAAGATACGCAATGTTGTCCATTTCAATTGAGGAACACTTTGACTTTTGACATCAATTGAGAATGTGTTGCCAAATGTAAATGAACTTGAATATCTAAAAACAAAGATAGGTTATTATAGGCCTAGGAAACACGGTCCTAAGCACTTGACGATTCGATGCTACCTCACATGAGCTCTGAGATATGACTTCGTAAAGATCATTAATTTCATGCTAAAGGGACCTTGAGGGACACTTCGGTCTAGAGGTGTTAGAAGCGTTCGAGCGACTCTGTGCTAAACGAGGTTGCCACTAATGTTTACTCGACCATTCAGAGCTGTTGGAATAGATGGTTTGATGCTACGACCGATGGTTTGAAAGATACCCAATGTTGTCTATTTCAACTAAGGAACACTTCAAGTTTTGACATCGAATGAGAATGTGCTGCCAAATATAAATGAATTTGAATCTCTAAAAATTGAGATAGGTTATTGTAGACCGAGGGAAAAAGGTCTTGTAGCACCTAATGGTTTGATGCTACCTTGCATGCACTTTGAGGTATGACCTCATAAATATCACCAATTTTATGTTGAAGGGACCTTGAGGGACACTTTGGCCTGGAGGTGTCAGCAGCGTTCGAGCGACTCTGTGTGCCAAATGAGGTTGGCACTAGCATTTACCTAGCTATTTGGAGCTATTGGAATAGATGGTTCAATGTCATGACTGACGGTTTGAAAGATACACAATGTTGTCCATTTCAACGAAGGACCACTTCAAGTTTTGACATCGACCAAGAATGTGCCGCCAAATATAAACAAACTTGAATCTCTAAAAATCAAAATAGGTTATTGTAGGCCTAGGCGACATGGTTCTGTATCACTTGATGATTCGATGCTACCTCGCACGAGCTCTGAGATATGACCCCTTAAAGATCGCCAATTTCATGCTGAAGGGACCTTGAGGGACACTTCGACCCGGAGGTGTCAGCAGCATTCGAGTGACTCTTTGTGCCAAAAAAGGTGGCCACTAGTGTTTACCCAGCCATTGGGAGCACTTGGAATAGATGGTTCGATGCTACGATTGCCGGTTTGAAAGATATGCAATGTTGTCCATTTCAACTAAGGAACACTTTGAGTTTTGACATCGACCGAGAATGTGTTTCCAAATATAAACAAACTTGAATCTCTAAAAACTGAGATAGGTTATTGTAGGCCTAGGCAACACAGTCCTGTAGCACCTAACCATTTGATGCTACCTTGCATGAGCTCTGAGATATGTCCTCGTAAAGATCACTAATTTCATACTGAAGGGACCTTGAGGGACACTTCAGCTCAGAGTACAGTCTAAGACCAGTGAATTAAAATGTTTGCATAAAATATGATTTGGATTGGTCTATGATGTAAGGAAATTTCCTTGGTTGTTATTTATCTTTCCACACATTCATTTTAGTGTTTTTATTGTATTTAAGACAGGAAATTACTGGTGTTTTTTACAATGACTGGATTTGGGGTTATAGTCAGTGATTTGGATTGAGGTCTCCTTATGAGGATTGACTCTCCCACACCCTACAATCATTGGTGGGATAGGTTTGAATGTTTATTATATCCTTGTAATATAATGGTTGGTGCAAGGATATGATGGATTGTGTTAAAGAGGTCAACTCCAGAGCAAGGGAAGTACACCAGGGTCATTGTGGATCCTCGGGTGATGGGACAAGACCATTTGAGGTCATTTGATAATGTGCTGGACCATGATTAGTCATTTTATATTATTTTCATCATTTTTGTAATGATTTTGGGATCATATGATATTATGGTCAGCAAAGATGCTAAGTAAGCCATTTAATGGCAGGAGGGTTAACTATGTAACCTTAGGATCACTTAATGGATCCAAGGGAAAATGTAAGAGTCAAGGACCTATAGGGATATCTAAGATTATTATATGGCTATTAATTCCATCAAAACATGTAAATGCTCTCAAAAGTGCAAAAGATGCTAAAAAGATGTAAAGTTGCATGTTAATGCAACTATGACCTATAAGGCTCATATGGAGGCTAGAGGGTTAGTTTGGATTAATAAGGTTGTTTTAAAACTTTTAAAGGTTATAAGAGGGGAATTAGAATCATGTTGTTGAGTTGACAACATTGGTTCTTAACTTGACAATACTATTTAATCATATTTTGGTTGACAGTCAATTTTTAGACAGTTTTTTGAGTAGTTAGGAATGGTTGCAGTCGGTTCTTGGAGTGTAGGAGTCTATTTCATTGCATATCCACGTGAGTGGACATGGCATGGTGGAGTATGGTGTGAAGAAGAACCAATGTAATGATTCTGAATCAATTAAAACAATCAAATTCTCTGCAACAGTGAAACTACATGTGGAACAGTCAGTGTAACAATGCATTCAAATGCTTGGGTAGAGGGTACAACCAATGTTTTGGATTTGAAGACTTCAAAATTAAGTTTCTCTCTCACTAATGTGGCTACTATAATTGGTGGGAGAGGTTTAAATATGTATTTTTATCCTTGTATCATAGTGTGTTTATGAAGGGATATGGAGATGATGTGTTTGGAAGCCACAGAGAGGTGGTAGTTTGTTGATTGAAGGGTGTCGGTCTTGCACCAGTCACTTGGAGAGTGAAGTCCCTTAAGAATAGATACATTTCATGATGGATTATTGTTGTATGGGATCAAAATGATTTGTCAGAACCATTGGTTTGATCTGGAGATAGTGTTGAAGGTCTTTTTGAACATACCCTAGTTGTGTGACCCCAGAAGAAAGGGCTTTGTGGCTAGAAGTGTAGGTGAGGGATGAAGCCTTAAAACCTTGAGAATCTTTTGTTTTTAACCTTAGTAAATATTGTTCCTTGGTTGGGATTCAAGGGGATGAGTATCTTTGTGAGTTTCTTTGCAAATGAGGGTGAATTAGTGATGCAGGCGTTGTCAATAAGGAATGCTCCTCTAGCTTGATTGAAAATCTAGCCTTCCTGTTGAAACATGGAAATGAGCTCTTTGTGGGAAAGAGAATGAATCTCCAGATTCTAGGCCAGTTCCTATAGATTTGGAATATCACCTAATCCTGATTTTTTAAACTTTGAGAAAAAGGTAGAAGGATAACTAAAAAAATGAAACCTAACTAAGAGGCAATACACCAAAATGGATGTAGATTTCTCAGAGTCACAAACCTGTACCTATCATATACACATTACTAAATTCTATAATTAAATTCACTTTTCAACACCTGGGATGGTTTAAAACTCACAATTAGGGTTTGGTACCACTAATGATAAGAATTCAACCATCAAACAGATAACTTCTACAAAAGGTTAATTCTTTACAAATTAGAAAAGGAATTGGAACAATTCACTAATCTATGCTTGAAAGATACAAACACTTAAATGCAGAAAACTTGAAAGGCTCAATGACAGAACTCGAAAAAAATATGCGAATAATAAGGCTAGCTTTATAATCTTGACTCTACAAAAATGTTTACAAAATATTAAGAAAAGGGAAAAGGAACAATAAGCTCACTTAATACCTCTTTTTCCTCAAACTCTGAACCCTTACAAATGAATATCAAGCTCAAATATATAGCCTCTAAGGCCAATTCTGGAAATCAAATCCCTCTCTCCAAAGAGCCCCTAAATAAATAGTTAACTCTAAATTTAAGGCATGAATGATGAGGGTCGGATCTGAACAAAAGGCCCACCAAATCAGGAGTGTAACTGCTGGAATCTACAAGCAAACTATTGCAAAAGCCTCACCGATAGTAACTGATAAAGAACTCAAAAATCACCTCCAAAGAGCTCCAAGATATCTAAACTGCCCAATAACTCAGTCACAAACTGAAAGAACTCCCCCTTGACTCGAAATGATAATCTCAAAGTTATACATTTAATCACTTAAAGAAAATATGCAAAAGGTTTATTTATAATTCCCTAATTATATTTAATATTTTTAATATTTTCTAAATAATTAAATTTACTTAATATTAAATAAATTAAATATAACTCAAAATCCTACTTGATATATTTAATATTAAGTAAATTAATAAAATTTACAAGATATTAAAAATATCAAATATATTTAACTTAAACTAAATATTAATAATATATATTATATTAAAATTTTATATATAACTTAAATCTAATAGATAAAAGAATTTATCTATTAAATTTAAATTAGATATAAAACATAATATACATTATTAAAATTTAGTTAAGAGGGAACTTTAAATCACCCTTTGTAATGTCCCCATTTTTCAGTCTCTAAGATTAGCTTTGTTTGACGACCCTCGCAAGCTAATCAGGTGATCAGAGGTGGTCAGTTAGCAGTGCCAGTAGTTGGATTCCATTCTGGAGGTTCTGGTTGTTAGGTTTGCTCTTCGTTTGGGATAGATTGTATGACTTACTATTTATAGTAAGTGGTATTTTGGGCACAACTTGGTTTAGCAGGGCGCCTACACAATGTCATTAGGTGTTGCAGGATTGTTTATCAGGGATCTCCAGTATGAGGGACTTACTATTTTTAGTAAGTCTATTTTGGGCAGTTAGTTATTTCTGGCAGGGTAGTCTGAGCTCGGGTGCTATTGTCAGAAGTTTGAATGATTTTGTCAGTGAGACTCAGTTGCATCACATTTATAATAAAAGTTATTAAATTAAGTTAGGTTAATTTAATAACTTTGGACTTTAATGTTTTAATTTAATATTGTGATGGTGAAGGCTCTTTAATGAAAAGTGTCTTGAAGAAGTTTTCATTAAAGCCTTTATATATGCCTTGGTGAAATGGATTTCATTACCTTGTGCCATTTTATAAAATTTGTGAAGTTGGAAGTTTTGCCTGGAGAGGAATTCAAAATTCTCATGGATGAATGAGGGTTTGGATATTTTATCTCAAGAGAAACGTGAATCTCTCTTGGAGAATGAGTGCTTTGAATTGGATGTGATGCCAATGAATTGTGCAAGGTGACTGGTTCAATTTAAATGCTTCAGAATTATATTCATGAAGTTGTATGGAATTAATCCAGAGTTGTATGTTTTCTGCTAGGGCCGTACACAGCTAAGTGTTGTGTGTTTGCTGAAGCATGTTTTGATTTTCATAGGAGGCTGAGCTGCATGATATACAATCAACACCACTCAATGAAGGGAGTCTTTTGGGGTTTAGGAAGCTGCGTTTGATGCTGGCATATCGCTATATGAAGCCGCAATACATCTACAACAACTGTATTTCAAAAAGGTGCCAGAATTATTATAATTATTTTGAAATAAGATTCGGTTATTGCCAATTGTTTAAATTCCATTTTCTATCAAGTTTTTGATAGCTGGTTCAAATGTAGTTAATTTTCCAATGGTGAAAAATTATTAAAAGGGAATATATGTATTTGAAAAGTCCAAAGAATTGTTGTGAGAAATTTATAATTCTATAGAAGAATTTTGTCATTTAAAGGAGAGAGCCAGGCAGGCTCTTTACAGTGGTATAAGAGCTATTTTCTTGCCATCCTGTGGGGTCTGGATTCATTTTTATTTAGAAGTTTTTAAAAGTGATCAGCAATTCTATTTTCTCTAGCCATGGATAAATATAGGAGATCCAGTTCTGAAAGTCGTCATAGCAGTAAGGGAAATAGAGTGGAATTAAATGCTTTAGTAGAAAGCATGGAGAGACTTAGACTGCATTAGTAGAGATTGGTAGAGATTTTTTTGGATCTAGTTACAGTAGATAGGGTAGCGAGATATATGGTCTCTACCTTTAGAAGGCCGATATCAAGTTTGCAGGGGAGAAGGCTAGAGTTTTCTCTGACAGTTGTCCGTGATGCTGATGTTCCTACATCTAGTTCAACACCTGCTATTCCCATTTGTAGTGCTGATGATGGATTTATTGCACCAAAACTAGTGGATGTTTCAGTGCCATTGGATGACAATAGTGTTGAGCATCACCGGGTTGAGGCTCCTAGAGCAGTCACTATGGATTGTATAGAGGCAGCTGATGTTGCAGTTATCACTGAGTGTTCAGACTCTTTCAAGGAGGGAGTTATTATTGGAGATGTTAATGTTAGTTGTAGTAGTGCTGCTCCATTCTAGGAGGTAGTTTCTTCCTCATATAGGATCGAGGCATGTACGAAGTCTCCTAGTGGTGACATTGGTGATTTGGGCATTACAACAGGGTTAGTTGATGACAGTTCGTGCTCTAGCATTATTGGTGCATAGCTTGATGTTGAGTCATGTGTGTAGAGACACGTGTCCAGAGATGAGATTTCAGTAGGAGATGTGGGAGTTGATAGTATAGACACATTTGATGACACTTTTGAGGATGCTGTTAGTTGCATTGGAGATGACACCCCCTGTGAGATGTTGGGTGATGACTGCGAGGAGTGTATAAGCTCTGACAGCTCAGAGATTTATGATAGCAGTCGCAGTGTGGGATCAGTAGAGGAGACAGTGGTTTCTTCCTGTGTTGAGGATGTGTGCATGGATCTTTCTAGTGATGACACTTAGGATGGGAGTGTTGCAGTTGATTTGCGTGACGTAGTTTCATGCCACTGTATAGTTGATTCACATGATGACATTGAGTCATGTTTGGAGCCAGAGTTAGTAGAGGAGATGTGGATAGATGATGTGGACACTAGCATTGCAGATATCTCTGATGCTGAGAGCAAGGATGATGAGTGCTGTAGTGTTTCTGGCTTTTTATATTTGACTTTGGGTGTAGATTCAACATTGTCATATGGTGATGGTGGGTTCCATGATTCTATGTTACAGGGACTCACAGATGAGGACATGGAAGCTTATGAGTGGCAAGAGTTTGTTACAGCCAGGGCTTCCACTTTTAGAGAGGGGGTTACTTCTTTGGTAAATCATGAGGATGTATCTTAGGATCTACACTATTAGATGGTTGCAGAGGATGAGGTAGTTGGAGATTGTGTTGAGTCAAATTCAGCAGTAGCTTCCTCGGGGTTAGATGAGGACATATCCGATGCTTGTACTCAGTTTGTTGATGTATACTCAAATGAAAGTACACAAAGAGATGGTGATCTTGAGGGGAGTTTGTTGGATATAGCTTCCTCTCATAGTGTAGATGGTGCATTTGAGGTTGTTCATAGGAGGCCTATTGTGCAGAGTCATCATGTGACTAGCCAGTTGCGAGTTGATGAGAGAGATATTAATCTACTCTCGAGCATTTTGATTTCGCACATCAATTGTTGGTTTTTTATGGTTGGGGTGCTCCTATGATAGATGGGGCTAGTGGTGGTTACCTCTCATTGATAGAGATTCATACTTTGCATGAGTCTATCAAGATTTTGAGACATAACTACTTACAGATGGTAGCCGACCGAGATCACCTGGTGGAGTGGGGGAGTACAACTTATGAGGCACTGATGGACAGAGAGGAGGAGGTGAGTGAGCTTACCTAGGAGATCACAATGACTACTGAGGTTTTAGAGGACACTTAGCGGGCCCTTCAGGAGTCATAGATCCAGTTAGAGGAGGTGACCGTGGAGTTGGAGCATTTGCAGTCCACACCAACCCCAGACCCAGTTTGATTGCACATTGAGGTGGTTGGTGGTGAGTTTTCTCTTATGGGTGGTGATGAGGAACATGATGATGTGGCAGACACACATGTTTAGGATATGAGAGCTCTTGGTTCAGATGAGGTAGGAGTACCAATGAAGTCGAGCTCTCAGGTTGATTTGCTTCCCTTAGCTGGGAGTGAATCTATTTCATCATCTCACATAGTTGATAGCATGGGACAGCTGGTTGTGCCACATTTTTAGAGGGATCAGCTGTGGATTTTGGGGGAGCAAGTTGACGCTTCCACGTATAATTTCTACTACACTGAGTCATTTATGGAGTATTTACTTGAGAGTGGAGATGTGTGAGAGGATTCATATAGAGTGTTTGAGGGTACTCTCGTCCGAGGTTCTTGTGCTATTCAGAGGTCAGTAGGGAAGATTGTGGAGACTCTATCTATGATGCTTCCCCATAGGGATTTTGAGGTTGGGTTTCCTGAGAGGGTTGCTCAGGGTCCTAACTAGCCTACGGCTATGAGTTAGAGATTGGAGCCATCTCATGATTCCCAGTTGGGTAATGATGAGCCATTGATGAAGATTAGGGCTTTCTACTGGCGTTATACAGTGGGGTATGCTCATCATTTTTCTTTTGACGCAAAGGTAGAAGATTTGATTTCACATAGGTGTAGACCGACTCTAGTTTCTTACCATCCATTATGGGATGGATTAGCACCATCTTTTGCAAATGGAATTGGCAGTTGCAAGTTGGACTACTTGCAATATCCACACACTTAGGACAATTTATCAAAGATTAGAGAAGGACAATTTATTAGAGATTAGAGAAGGTAATAATGATTCAGGCACATTTGGTCATATTCTTCTCAGTGCAGTTGGGTGTGAGGGTCGGTTAGATAGGAACTCAAATTTTGACAGAGTTGATGTTTCAGTTGGGTTCAGTTCTGTGGGGTTGTTTCCTGCATCGGCATCTATAGTTGGTCTACAAATGTTGTCTCTAGTGATGTCAATCATTTGGGTGTTGAGTGAAGTTTTGCTGATGCTGGAGTCTGTATTATTGATGTTGCTTTTTCTTCATAGGAGTATGGTGAGGGTCGGGACATTACTTATGACCATCCTTGGGATCCAGGTTGTCTGTGATGTTGCTTTTTTTTTCTCATTACTTGAGGACAAGCAATCTTGGGAAGCGAGGACTGTAATGTCCCCATTTTTTAGTCTCTAAGATTAGCTTTGTTTGACGACCCTCGCAAGCTAATCAAGTGATCAGAGGGGGTCAGTTAGCAGTGCCAGTAGTTGGATTCCATTATGTAGGTTCTGGTTGTCAGGTTTGCTCTTCGTTTGGGACATATTGTATGAATTACTATTTATAGTAAGTGGTATTTTGGGCACAGCTTGGTTTAGCAGGGCGCCTACACAATGTCATCAAGTGTTGCAGGATTGTTTATCAAGGATCTCCAGTATGAGGGACTTACTATTTTTAGTAAGTCTATTTTGGGTAGTTGGCTATTTTTGGTAGGGCAGTCTGAGCTTGGGTGCTATTGTTAGAAGTTCGAATGATTTTTTCAGTGAGATTTAGTTGCATCACATTTATAATAAAAGTTATTAAATTAAGTTATGTTAATTTAATAACTTTGGACTTTAATGTTTTAATTTAATATTGTGATGGTGAAGGCTCTTTAATGAAAAGTGTCTTGAAGAAGTTTTCATTAAAGCCTTTATATATGCCTTGGTGAAATGGATTTCATTACCTTATGCCATTTTATAAAATTTGTGAAGTTGGAAGTTTTGCCTGGAGAGGAATTCAAAATTCTTGTGGATGAATGAGGGTTTGGATATTTTATCTCAAGAGAAACATGAATTTCTCTTGGACAATGAGTACTTTGAATTGGATATGATTCCAATGAATTGGGCAAGGTGACTGGTTCGATTTAAATGCTTCGGAATTACATTCATGAAGTTGTATGGAATTAATCTAGAGTCGTACGTTTTCTACTAGGGTCGTACACGGCTAAGTGTTGTGTGTTTGCTGAAGCATGTTTTGATATTTGTAGGAGGTTGAGCTGCATGATATACAACCAACACCACTCAATGAAGGGAGTCTTTTGGGGTTTAGGAAGCTGCATTTGATGCTGGCATATCCCTATATGCAGCTGCAATACATCTACAACAACCATATTTCAAAAAGGTTCCAAAATTATTATAATTGTTTTGAAATAAGATTTGGTTATTGCCAATTATTTAAATTCCATTTTCTATCAAGTTTTCAATAGCTGGTTCAAATGTAGTTAATTTGCCAATGGTGAAAAATTATTAAAACAGAATATATGTATTTGAAAAGTCCAAAGAATTGTTGTGAGAAATTTATAATTCTATAGATGAAGTTTGTCATTTAAAGGAGAGAGCCATGCAGACTCTTTACAGTGGTATCAGAGCTATTTTCCTACCATCCTGTGGGGTCTGGATTCATTTTTATTCAGAAGTTTTTAAAAGTGATCAGCACTTCTATTTTCTCTAGCCATGGATAAATACAGGAGATCTAGTTCCGAAAGTCATCATAGCAGTAAGGGAAATAGAGCGGAATTAAATGCTTTAGTAGAAAGCATGGAGAGACTTAGACTGCATTAGTAGAGATTGGCAGAGAGTTTTTCGGATCCAGTTATAGTAGATAGGGCAGCAAGATATATGGTATTTTCCTTTAGAAGGCTGGCATCGAGTTTATAGGGGAGAAGGCTAGAGTTTTCTCTGACAGTTATCCGTGATGCTGATGTTCCTCATCTAGTTCAACACCTGCTATTCTCATTCGCAGTGTTGATGATGGATTTATTGCACCAAAACTAGTGGATGTTTCAGTGCCATTAGATGATAATAGTGCTAAGCATCACCAGGTTGAGGCTCCCAAAGCAGTCAGTACAGATTGTACAGAGGCAGCTGATGTTGCAGTTATCACTGAGTGTTCAGACTCTTTCATGGAGGGAGTTATTATTGGAGATGTTTATGTCAGTTGTAGTAGTGTTGCTTCAGTTCAGGAGGCAGTTGCTTCCTTAGATAGGATCGAGGCATGTACGGAGTCTCCCAGTGGCGACGTTGGTGATCTGGGCATTACAGCGGGGTCAGTTGATGATAGTTCATGCTCTAGCATTATTGGTGCACAACTTGACATTGAGTCATGTGTGCAGAGACACATGTCTGCAAATGAGATTTTTGTAGGAGATGTGGGAGCTGATAGTATAGACACATCTGATGACACTTTTGAGGATGTTGTGAGTTGCCTTGGAGATGACACCCCGTGTGAGATGTTGGGTGATGACTGCGAGGAGCGTATGAGCTCTGACAACTCAGAGATTTATGATAGCAGTCACAATGTGGGATCAGTAAAGGAGATAGTGGTTTCTTCCTGTGTTGAGGATGTGTGCATGGAGCTTTTTGGTGATGACACTTAGGATGGGAGTGTTGCAGTTGATTTGGGCAACGTAGTTTCATGCCACTGTATAGTTGATTCACATGATGACATTGAGTCATGTTTGCAGCCAGAGTTAGTCGAGGAGATGTGGATAGATGATGTGGACACTAGCATTGCAGATATCTTCGATGATAAGAGCAAGGATGATGAGTGCTGTAGTGTTTCTGGCTTTCTATATTTGACTTTGGGTGTAGATTTAGCATTGTCATATGGTGATGGTGGGTTCTAGTATTCTGTGTTAGAGGGACTCACAGATGAGGACAAGGAAGCTTATGAGTGGCAGGAGTTTGTTACAGCCAGGGCTTCCACTTTTAGAGATGGTGTTACTTCTTCGATAACTCATAAGGATGTGTCTTAGGATCTGGACTGTTAGATGGTTGTAGAGGATGAGGTAGCTAGAGATTGTGTTGAGTCAGATTCAGCAGAAGCTTCCTCAGGGTTAGATGAGGATGTGTCTGATGCCTGTACTCAGTTTGTTGATGAGTACTCAGATGAAAGTACATAGAGAGATGGTGATATTGAGGGGATTTTGTTGGATATAGCTTCCTCTCATAGTGTAGATAGTGCATTTGAGGTTGTTCATAGGACGCCTATTGTGCATAGTCATCATGTGACTAGCTAGTTGTGAGTGATGAGAGAGATATTACTTCTACTCTCGAGAATTTTGATGCTGCTTGTCAGTTGTTGGCTTTTTATGGTTAGGGTGCTCCTATGATAGATGAGGCTAGTGGTGGTTACCTCTTATTAACAGAGATTCATACTTTGCATGAGGCTATGAAGATTTTGAGACATAACTACTTACAGATGGTAGCCGACCGAGATCACCTGGTGGAGTGGGGGAGTATAGCTTATGAGTCACTAATGGACAAAGAGTAGGAGGTGAGTGAGCTTACCTAGGAGCTCACAATGACTACTAAGGTTTTAGAGGACACTCAGCAAGCCCTTTAGCAGTTGTAGATCTAGTTAGAGGAGGTGACTGTGGAGTTGGAGCATTTGCGGTCCACACTAGCCCCAGACCCAGTTTGATTGCACATTGAGGTGGTTGGTGGTGAGTTTTCTCTTATGGGTGGTGATGAGGAACATGATGATGTGGCAGACACACATGTTCAGGATATGGGAGCTCTTGGTTCAGATGAGGTAGGAGTACCAATGGAGTCGAGCTCTCAGGTTGATTTGCTTCCCTTAGCTAGGAGTGAATCTATTTCATCATCTCACATAGTTGATAGCATGGGACAGTTGGTTGTGCCACATTTTCAGAGGGATCCGCTATGGATTGTGGGGGAGCAAGTTGACACTTCCACATATAATTTCTACTGTGCTGAGTCATTTATGGAGTATTTACTTGAGAGTGCAAATGTGCAAGAGGATTCATACAGAGTGTCTGAGGATGCTCTCGTCCAAGGTTCTTGTGCTATTTAGAGGTTGGTAGGGAAGATTGGGGAGACTCTATCTACGATGCTTCCCCACAGGGATTTCAGGGTTGGGTTTGCTGAGAGGGTTGCTCAGGATCCTAACCAGCCTGTGACTATGAGGAGTTAGAGATTGGAGCCATCTCATGATTCCCAGTTGGGTAATGATGAGCCATTGATAGAGATTGGGGCTTTCTACCAGCATTATACGGTGGGGTATGCTTGTCATTTTTCTTTTGACCCAGAGGTAGAAGATTTGATTTCACGGAGGTGTAGGTGGCTCTAGTTTCTTACCATCCATTATGGGATGGATTAGCACCATCTTTTGCAAATGGAATTGGCATTTGCAAGTTGGACTACTTGCAGTATCCACACACCCAAGACAGTTTATCAGAGATTAGAGAAGGTAACAGTGATTCAGGCATATTTGGTCATATTCTTCTTAGTGTAGTTGGGTGTGAGGGTCAGTTAGATAGGAACTCGAGTTTTGACAGAGTTGATGTTTCAGTTGGGTTGAGTTTCACGGAGTTGTTTCCTGCATCAACATGTATAATTGGTCTAAAAATGTTGTCTCTAGTGATGTTAGTCATTTGGGTGTTGAGTGTAGCTTTTTTGATGCTGGAGTCTGTACTCTGTGTTTAAGCTGCTTCCTCTATGTTTTTTCACTCTTCATCTCTGCCTGTAAGAAAGCTTGGACTTTGTGATTATTTGAAGCCTTGGGTAATACATGACTTTTGATCTTGGGCTTTTTACTACTCCTTTACACTTAGCTTTTCTTGAAAAGAAAAACTTACGGTTGGGCCTTGACTAGAAACTCACGACTAAAATATGGAGCTCTTGGTTCTAACTGATAGTGACTGTAACTATTGAATCTTGAACTTGTGTTGATCTGGCACTATTCTCTGGCATTTTATTGAGGTTGAAACCTGATATAAGTCTCTCTCTTCTCCATTGTTAAAACATGAACATAAATTTCATTTTTTAAACTCCATTTCTTCTATGCATAGATTGTTGCTCAATGCTTATTCTTTTAACTGTGTAGACTTAGGTTGCTTGCTTTATTGCTTGCAATAGTAAACATCGCTTATCATTTACTTATTGCATTGCCTTGCTTAATAAATACAACATGATGTAACGTTACTCATAATTTGATCTTTGTTGTATTATTGAACTCACTTTTTTGAAAGTCCTCTTTTATTCACTGTTGAGTATTTCCCTTGCTGTTTAACTTTGAATAAAATGCTGAGAATAACCTTTATATGTTTGTGTGGATTTTGGGTTTGAATGTGAAGTTCATCCCTTGCATAAATTTGGAGTTCTCGTATGTTCTGTAATATATCATTTACCTTGCCTTTGTGTATCACAATTTTGAAAGCTCCACATGGCTGCTAAACACGTGACTGTTAAAGAATCTTTCAATTTTCTAGCAAACTCCAGATGTAAACTTACAGCTGTATGATGGACTATTGACTGGGCTGTTGTCCTGATATAAAATGCTAAGAAACCTCCTATCTTCTTGCGTAAAACTTGGGGATTTCATCTCTGTTTGCTGGTAGCATGATGCACATAGCAAAATCTGAACTGTCATTTCTATTTCCGTTAAAATACTGTTGAATTCTCTGTTACACCATTGCGTAACATCTGGGTTTTCATTTATGCATTTATACTATAGCAACATGCTAAAACTTTAGTTTGATTTATACTTACGCATGCTGAAAATTACATTTGATTGATACTTACTATTGACTTCCATAAAATCCGTTCTTGAAACCATTATTGCACAAATATTGCAATAAATTTGCTGTTGTAATTAGAAAAATGTTGTAACTAACAAAGAAGATTTAACTTTATTATCTCTACATTGTTCTTTGATTCATGTTAATATTAAGCTGCAAAAATTTAGAAACTAATGATAGTTGAATTCATGTAATGCTTAGCTGGAAGTGATGATCAAGTTCTGCTTGAGATTTATCTCTATTAAAACCATAACTCCTTTGGCAAAGTTCTGTACAGATTTCAAGGCTTTTCTCCATGATATTTAAAATAGAAAACAAGAATCATTTACCTCACTGGCTGTCTAAAATGGAAGAACATACATCTTCCTTTATTTTCGTAGCTTTGAAAGCTTTCTTGCATTATCTCCTACAGCTCAGTTCTATTTGAAATTCATCTTCAGAATAATCAGTCTTTTATTCTTGATCTTTTTACGTGAAACATAAAAATCTGAACAACTTTCTTTATTCCCTTGTATGATAGATTGTAACTTTTGAAAGTACCAACATGATTGCTCTTTATTGTTCACCCCCTGCTTGACATCACTGGATCTTTAATCTGATTTGTAATTGCAATTCTAAACTTTGTCAATATCATGATCCTCATTTGATGATTATGAATCTATTTCTTTTGACAATAATACATCCTTATGTATTGAAGTTGAACCACTGTAGCTTGGTGTCTTTATGCACTGTATGATGTGCAAAACTGTACTGTATTTCATTCTGATTCAAAGATATTAGTATACAAAATAACATATGAATTCTCTATTTTTAAAAGTATTCTTGCATATTTATCTCACTGTTTGATTTGCAACTTTGTTCCTTCTATGCAACACTCTGTTCTTTCTACTTGATCATCCAATCAACATCTTTACTTTACTATTTTAATATGAACTATCACCTATGGGGTTCAAGCATGGGATCATGACTCCCATAGGTCATATTCATGATATGAAGCTCATTTTGAACATGTACTTTTCCTGCATACACTGTAATGATTGTGTGTTCTACTTAGTCTTCAATTTGCACATGAAGCAAACAATATTAGTACAAAAAATAATTACCTTTTCAGTTTTCTTCTTCATCTACAATTTTTGTGAACTTTCAGCACTATGTTTCTTTCTAAATTCAACTTTTGTCTCTCTCAATCTTGCATTGATCTTTTTTAATTGAAGTACAGCTCTGAAAGTGTGAGTGAAGCATGATGTTTTAAGTATCCATGTATTGCTTAGATCCAATTTGGATCTAACTATTTTTCTCTCCATGATGTAGGGCAAAACCAAAAGAAGACTCAGAATGTATGATAAATAGGGACAAAGCCAAAGAACATGAAGATATCAATCAATCAGCCTCAACATGCAGAAGACCTCTTAAAGGCAATGCATGGACCCCTAAACCTTCTGATGCTCTTGTCTTACTTTCAGAATTGTACTTCTCCTTTATGTTCACAATTGAAAGATGTAACCTATTAAGGAATAAGAAATACTTGTTTATTACATTCACTTTGAATGTTCAATGCAATGATCATTTATGTGATTGAAAGTTTAAATTTGATCAATCCTTAAAACACTATCAGTGATAACATGAATGCAAAAGTAATGTACTTTATCTTCAAAATTTGAATAGTAGTAATCAAATAGGTGTACCTTGATGCAATTTCTCTGATGTTTATAGTTGCTATGCTGCATATGTACTTTTATCTTCTCAATTTAAGCAATTTTGTACTTAGGACAACAACTATCAAATCTATTTTTCAATGTAAAACATTTGTCAATTTACCAATTTAGTGTGCAACTAAAATGATAACATTTTTTGGTGACCTCTTAGGGGTGTTTGCCTGCTAAACAAAAAGACCAGTTGCCTTTTGCAGTCCATTGGGCACAAAGTCTTGAACTTTGATAAAACTAAACCTTATTAAACCTTGGAAAAATTAGAAAGTTCTGAGAACTTAAACACACCACTCAACTGCAAAACTAAAACTGAAACTGAAACAAAAGACCTCATGCTAGCTATTTAGGAAATTGCCTTTGTCTGCCTTCAACATCATCATATTGGTGCTATACCAGTTTTGTGAGTGACTTTACCTCATTCTGAGGTGTACATCTGTATGATGATGCTGATGGGATATAGTTATAGATTTACAAACAACTAGCATGAAGTAGAGAAAAAATTTGAGTCCATTTTCTAAATTATATCAAGTACTTCTCCTAAAACATTTATCTTCTTTCTGAAGTCTACAAGCTATTAGGAAAGGTCATGGATGACCTATTTTGGAGTGTGGCCATTGCACCTAATTCGAAACCTTGGAATATCCAATATTTCACTTTAGGATTAATGTATACATTTCTGAACAGTTCTGCCATGAAGTTGTCTAACTTGCAGCCTTTAGAAAACTACTAATTGAAAACTGAAACTGAAACTACTCACTGAAAGCTGAAACTATTGTGCCCAACACTTGGAGAAAACAAACTAAAACTGAAAACATCTAACCTACCTTAAGCTAATCAATCATCCAAGCCTCAGATACATCCATTAATAGACTAATTGAAATAGCTTCCTTTTCTCACCAATAATGGATGAGATGCATGCATACGTGCAACTGAAAAGATATGCAACATGACTGAAAATACCAAAATCTCATGTAGCATATCTTTAAAATAATAGACTAGTTCACATACCTCTTGAATTTGGTCAAAATTAATGTAGATTTGAGGTGAATAAATGTGCTGGTCCTTCTCTATAATGTCTAAAATTTCAGACTCAGGCTCCATTATGAAAATATGCCTGATTGGGTAGCCCCTAGAAATAATAAATTCTGGAATATTGGTGTTGATTTTTATTACTTGTTCCACCTTTTCAACCACCATATCATTTTGATTAAAGATTTCACAGTCAAGAGAATTAGGAGGAAGAGTTATTGGTTCATCTACCTGATTTTGCTGATTGCAAACCTCTTGATCATTAATGATCTGATGATTTTCTTGTACCGCTTGAACCAAATTAGACTCCTGAAGCATCATTTCAATGCTGCGAACACTTGTCTCCTTTTGGACTAGGATCTTATCAAGATCATTCTCATGCTCTTGCTAAGATTCAGCCACCATTATGTGTTCAACAACTTGCTGAACATGTTCCTCTTTGTGAGGAGGTGAGTGACAATTATCTATTTCTGTCATAAATACCTCCAAATCATCCAAAAAATCAGCCTCATCATCTTGATTCTCATTATTGCATGGGGGGAATTTATATTTACCTTGTTGTTGTTGTCATGCATGGTCAAAACATAAATGTATGGAGGCTCCTCTTGTTGTCTTGGGACTAGTGCTTCTACCCTCTAGTTTTTAGCATCTTCTTCATGCTCTTGCATGAGGATAGGCTTCAATTCTTCATCTACTTGGCCAGAACTTGATAATGGTGTTTGTTCATGCACACTATCCTCTTCAACAAAATTAGGCATCTCATCAAATAGAACCCTTTTCTCAATATCTTCTTTATACTTTTGGGCTTCTTCATAATGTATCTTACTGGCCTCTCTATACTTAATTGTTGTATTAATTAGGAGCCTTATTTTCTCTTTGTGCTCCCATAGCTCTTTTTCATGAAACTCATCATGAGCTGCAAATTTTCTTTGGAAATTTTCCTCACATTTTACACTTTTAGAAAACATGACAGCTATTAATTTGTTATGACTCACCAACTCTTTCTCATGAAATTTCTTCTATGCTTCCAAGTTATCGGCAAGGGCTTGATCATCTTGTTTGTGTTTGGCATCAAACTGCTCTTTTGCTTGAGTCCTCATATGCTGTTTTATTTTTGTTGTATCCTTAGAATATTTCATCTTGCATATCAGCATGATCATTTGAAAAATTCGGTAAGCTGAATCTTCTATCTGCATATCAAATCCTTGTTGCTCTTTATTTTCTTGCATCTGGTCAGCCCAACCCACCAAAAGGAGTTGTAACTCATGATATCCAAACTCATCTTTATGTGAGGGCAGAGATGGATCTCCTTTTAAATTTACATCAAGGTCAACAAGCCTCTGACCAAGAGCCATAACCTGATCCCTAATTCCATTAATATCCATTTAACACAATTTAAAACCAGTTTTCACCAAAACCTTCATAATGTTTGCAAATATGAACAAAAATGCCTCAAACCAAAAGGAAATGAAATATTATTCACATGTCTTTTGAATGAATCTAATTAGAGGTCTTAAAGCTTTCATATTCATCCGTACCAAATATTGCAACATGACTGTTCTTAGGAGATCTCAAATCTGCAAACAACAACTTCCACCAAAATGTGCATAACTTATTCATTAATTTATGAAATTGAACCAAACCAAAATCATGAGAAACATAATTCATTCTTCTATCTATCCATTACTATATTAAATGGTTTCCAGGCCTTATGTGGCTGTACAAGGCCTAGAAACAACAACTTAACACAAAAAAACCAATCAAAATGTAGGATTCAAACACACCCAATTGTTCCAAAATGTTCTCCTCCCTCTCTATTCTCTCCAATCTGATTTGGTTCAACCATAAAATTATATTTATAAGGTATTTGGTAGTTTTTTACTTCATAACCAACTCCTAGACCAACCATCTATTTTTTTACATCATATTTTTGCAATGTTAGTGTATCATCTTAAAATGGAAGCACTTCCATGTTAAAAATGTTTAGCCCTCCGAGAAAGTGGTATGGGGTCATGTTAAGAACCTTGAATAGGTCTTTGCATGGATTTGGATTTTTCCCCCTATTCTACTTCTCTCTCCACCTATTTCCAGCCTTTTTCTAGAACCTGGTCCTGAGAACCTAAGATATGAGACCTCAGGGTCAAGGTCGACCTCGACCCTGACCTAGGGCAGACTCAACCTCAACTTTGACATAGGGTAGAGTCGACCTCAACTCTAACATAGGGTAGAGTAAACCTTGACTTTGACATAGGGCAAAGTTGACCTCAACTCTGACCTTCGGTCCAAATTTCAAGTTCCGGAGGTTTCGAGATGTCGGGCTTCGAAGAGTTTTATTTTCCCGCTTTCAGGTCGACTGTTTTGGATTTCAGAATGGTAAACTCTTAAATTGCATTTAATATAGGTCCATGTCTAGGGGTTAAGGTTAATTGGGATTTAATTCTCCAATGTTAGCCTCTCTAGAAGTTTGTGCCCTAGATCACTATAAAAGGAAGCCTTCCTCTCTCATTTTCTCCATCAATTCACATCAAGTTTTCTCAATATCATCTCATAATCTCTCAAGCATTTCATCAAGAATTTTCAAGGAAGCATTCAAGCCATCATCTTCATTCAAGTTCCCTATTGAAGATCAAGGATTCAAGTATTCAAGCCTTTGAAGGGATTTGGTTCAAGCATTCAAGATTCATCATTTAAACCCTAGATCTATCCATCATGGTGGTTGATCTTCCTTCAAGATCCTTTGTTCATCTTCAAGATTTATTCACTCTTCCCTCAAAGTGCATTCCAATCATACAATCATGGAGGTTTTGATTTACATTTGTTAATGTTGTGTTCAAGCTTTCCTATCAACATACTTGTTTACATTTGAAATACAAATCCATATCTATTGAATATCATAGCTTCATTGTTAGATCTACTTCTACTACTTGCTAGCATTCTCTATTTCAATTCCATTATTAAGGTTGATTCCAAGCTGGGGTTTGACCAAGGCAAACCCCTCACCTAAACAACAAAACCATTTTTCTTGTAGGTACAGGTATAAAACAATGAATTGTAGTTCAGATATGGATACCGTTTTTAATGAACTTTCGAGATCCGCGAACAAAATTTTTGTTGGAGTTATTTTGGGTCAAGGTCGACCTTCAGTGGGGGGTAAGATTGTGCCTTGAGGTAAGATTATGCCCCGCTATCTGGGTCAAGGTAGACCTACCTTCAGAAAGACAAAATTTTTCTAGGTTTGCTCTGTCTCGACATTTCCAGTCCAGAGCAGGTTGCAGAATCTTCTGAAACTGTACATAGACATCAGAAGACAGATATTTCCACATCTGTCTCTTTTCAAGATAAGTATTCCTATTTTATAAAGTTTGTATGTCCATAATATTTTCCATCACACACACACACCCCTCACACCCCTTTTATCATCATTCATTTTGGTGACCCTTTCTATCCACTACACTACACTATATACATATATTTTACCCTTTACAGTTAGCAACTTTCTCAATGTTGCATTTTACAACTTTTTATGCAACTTTTACATTTTTGACAAAATGACTTTAAAACTTTGTCAAACCTCTTTGTACATATCCAAATGGAGTATTTAAGACCTTTTATAATTCTTTTACCCTTACATGGGCCTTTTACACAAATTTGACCATGTAGACCTAAACATGACTTATTTGACAACTTGAGCAATATTGTGCACATGCTTACATTTCTTGTCAACACCTTTACAAATGGATTCAAAATGAATCAATTCATCATATAATTGACTTTAAATGACACAAAAACCTTATAAATCTCATAGTGACCTCTAGGATTAGGTCCTCCTGCACCATACTACTGACCTTGAAAGCTTTCCAATTCTCTTGGAAAGGTGTGCCATAACCTGCAAAAAAAATTATAACAAAAATATTCATCTTCACCTTCATTTACCTTTGCCTCTTCATGCCTTTATCACCATTATATTTTGTTTTAAGGATACAAAAATTTCCTCAAAATCATCTTCTCAAATACTCTGTCAGTGGAGCATTAATGGCTGCAACTCCATGGTGCCTTATCAGTCAGAGATCCACCTTTACCATTGTTGTTTCAAACTCACCACAAACAACTCTCTCATATGCCTCACCTAGGAGTCCTCTTTGCCTCTCTCCCTAGTATCTTGGAAATCAACTGGACCACTCCTTGGCCCTGAATCTTCTCTTGTCCCTTGACAGACTTCTAGTGTCTTTAAACACAACCCAACCTTCATATGCAACAAGATGGATAAGCACCTGCAACCAAAACTCATCAACAAAAACAAATACCAAATCTCCAAGGTCCTGGTGTGGATTGCCTCCCTCAGCGCTCTACCCACACACTCAAGATCTTCAGGCTCTAATACCAATTTGATGCATACCATCCCACAAATCCAACAATTTAAAGAGACAATCAGCTCTAAGGTCTCAACAAAGGACCCAATTCATCACAGGCTCAAAAACCTCTTCAAGGTTTATGCAAACCTCCAATGCATCAATAAAATTCTTCAATCAATTAGACAACTTATTAGAGCCATAAACATATTAAAATTCCTCATTCCAATAAAAAATATCAACCATCTAAAATGGTTCCATCCACATAAACAACTTCAATACATTATCCTTGCAAGCTTCAAACACCATCACTTACCTTGTCTCTTGATTTGATAACATTACTGTCTTCAAGATAGTCTTTAAAGATTGATTGATTTGACCCATAAAATCACAATATTAATTTTTATGAAAATAATAAAGTTTTTATCTAACATCAAGAACTAAAATTTTCCAAAATTACAAGGTCTTATGATTCTATTTGATCCCTTAACTAATAACTATTTTGGACTGCCACTTCTGGATGCATTATCAGAATATTCACAAGCCCTGCCTGCTAGGGCATCAAAATCTTTCACAATACATAACCAAATGACACAAAACCAATTCCATATGAAACATTTATGAACCTAGTTTTAGAATCTATAATCAATTAAATTTTTCCATGGTTCAATCATTAGATAATCACAAACCATTGCCTGTAACTCCATTTAACACAGTTTAAAACCAATTTTCACCAAAACCTTCATAACTTTTGCAATTCTAAACAAAAATGCCTAAAACTAAAAGGAAATGAAATTTTATTCACATATCTTTCGAATTAATCTAATTAGAGGTCTTAAATCTTTCATATTCATCTGTAACAAACATTGCAACATGACTATTCTCAGGAGATCTCGAATCTGCAAACAACAACTTCCACCAAAACGTGCATAACTTACTCATTACTTTATGAAATTGAACCAAAACAAAAGCATGAGAAAGAGAATTCATCCTTCTATCTATCCATTACTATATTATATGGTTTCCAAGCCTTACATGGCCATACAAGGCCTGGAAACAGAAACTTAACACAAAATAACCAATCAAAATGTAGGATTCAAACACACCCAATTGTTCCAATATGTTTTCTTCCCTCTCTATTCTCTCCAATCTGATTTGGTTCGACCATAAAATTATATTTATAAGGTATTTGGTAGTTTTTAACTTCATAACCAACTCCTAGACCAACCATCTATTTTTTAACATCATTTTTTTGCAATGTTAGCAACTTTCTCAATGTTGCATTTTACAACTTTTTATGCAACTTTTACATTTTTGAAAAAAATGACTTTAAAACTTTTTCAAACCTCTCTATACATATCCAAATGGAATATTTAAGACCTTTTATAATTCGTTTACCCTTCCATGGACCTTTTACACAAATTTGACTATGTAGACCTAAACATGACTTATTTGACAACTTGAGCAATATTGTGCACATGCTTACATTTATTGTCAACATCTTTACAAATGGATTCAAAATGAATCAATACATCATATAATTGACTTTAAATGACACAAAAACCTTATACATCTCATAGTGACCTCTAGGATTAGGTGCTCCTGCACCTCTCTCTCTCTCTCTCTCTCTCTCTCTCTCTCTCTCTCTCTCTCTCTCTCTCTCTCTCTCTCTCTCTCTCTCTCTCTCTCTCTCTCTCTCTCTGTGGTGCAGGAGCACGAAGGATCCTCAAGCAAGGCATGAATACATTCAATCATGGCATGAAGACAATCAGTTAAGACCAGAGGAAGGGAATGCACAATTAGGTATAGAGGATCAATTGGAAGATCTTAGAGCCTATAATGACTCTAATTTAATGTAATGCTTTAATGAGTTTTTAATGTCCTCAAAGGAGTAAAATCTTGTTTGTATGTGGACCAGTAGTGTCCTAGCATTAAATAAAGTTTTAAAGTTTGGATTAAGGTATTAGGTCATTGAATAGGCCTAAGGCATTAAAAGTCAGTGGATTAAAGTTAGTATTCAATAAAAGTTCAATATTTTGTAATGTTGTTAATTCAAAAATTTGAATAGCAACAACTAGGAGTATATTTAGAGGGAAATCCCATTAAGGGATGTTTTTAGTCTTTTAATCTTTATAACCACCAAGAATGTGGTTGAGGCAATTACATGTGAGTTTGAAATACACCAAGGAATCCATGGTACAGGCAGAGAGAAGCCTGGGATGTATGGACAAGAACATAGATTTAATAAAACATAAGTTTTTCAAAAAACTTTATGTTCTCTGCATTGTTATTAGTTATTGTTTTAGATTCCAAGTCAAGATGCAATAGGAGAATGACCTCATACATTCATTTCAACCATTGAGTGCTGTGAGGATTGTTGAATCTACTATTCCAAATGCTAGTTCAAAGAACAGTGACTATAAATGTGAATTAAGACTATGTTTTCCCATTTTGTTGTTGTTTACACAAGGTTACATGTGATCCTCAGTTGAGGAAACCTAAAAATAAACCGGGGGGTCTTGGAATACATTGTCCAACATGTTAGATGCTTTGAAAGTCATTTTGTAATGACTGTTCCATCATTGGTTTCTTAACAATTCATTGTTCCTGTTCATTCTAGTGACAATTTGAAGTCTTTTTAGAAACCATAGATCATTCCATGGATTCAATGGCCTAGAATCCATGGAATTCTTCTTCACTAAAATTTTATTGTAATCTATAATCATGCATTTGTAGAAATATGTTTGAAGGTGGTGATCACAATCAAGAAACAGAGAAAGTATGTTGAAATTGATGGCTCAAGTATTGTAGTTAATAAACTAGTTGAACTAGGGGTATCTATTATGATTTGAATCATCTAATATTGACTAGTTATTGGTGAAACAACTATCTTTCATGCCTAGAAGTGAGTGGAGGTGTGACATTTGGAAAGCCCTAGTTTAAAGGGTTTAAAGTGACCAAATTGGGGGTTTTTGTCTTGCTGAAGGTTTGGGTCTAATTCCTTTTACATTTATTTATTAGATAACATAATAGGACTCTATCCAAAAGTTGGAGTCTTGGGAAGGCATAGAACTAGTATTTGCTTTGTTATTTCAACCATTTTTAGGCCCATTGGTAGGGCTACAGTCTGGGAACCTTGAATTGTTCCAAAAACACAATAGTTTATCCTTGGATATGTTGAAGTATGGCCTAAAGGGTGTTTGAATCAGTGTTTAGTTCTCTTGATGTTTTGAGAAAGTGTTGAGTTTATAAACCAAGAAGGTCTCTACAGGGCTACAAGATAGAGAAATTAGGCCTTTGGGATAGATTGAAGGAAATTGGAGAATGAAAGTGCGGGGTTGTGCTAGGAACTACAAAACCATTTGAATGTACACTCATACAAATTGAAGACAACTTATCCATCACTAGTTTCCATTTGGAGAAGTCTTAGTTGCGTTGGTTTCCTTAAGAGCATTTGAGCCTTTGGGGAATGGTGTAATTGTGAATCCAATTTGTAAACATTACCTTGTTAAATCATACCATCACCCTTTCCTCTACATCAAGTGGTATCCAAGCCTAGGGAAAGGTCTTGTGAAAGGTTTGGAGTGGTCTTGCAAAGTTAGTTTCTTGGATCCTTAGTTAAGTCCTTAGAGTTGAAGCATCCTTTAAGGTGTAGCCCTGAGTTGATCCATTAGCCAAGTAGATCAAGAGCCATGAATGAAGGGGAGGAAGGAGATCTACCTACAAGGATGAAAAACATGGATTTGGCAAGGATAGTCAAAGAACAATTGGCAGATAACAAGAAGTTGAAGGCAGCCCTTGAGAAAGAAAAGAAGGAGAAAGTTGAGAAGGATAAGGAGATCAAAATCATGATGGAGAGGATATTGGCCTTGGAGAGAAGAGAGAAGAGCATCAGACAATATGATGAAGTTGTGGAAGAGGAAGATGTACCCCAAGAGGAAGAACAATTAAATCTTGAAGATCTAAGGATGGCAAAGTTTGCTAAAGTCATCAAGAATGGTGATACAAGGGCAAGAGCTGATTTGCCTATGTATGGAGGGAAGATGGATGATGAGGAGTTGATTGATTGGTTCAGTGCCATGGAGAATTTCTTTGAATGTGAAGATACTGAAGAGGGACAAAAGGTGAAGATAGAAAAGTCAAGGTTGAAGGGACACAGTCTACTATGGTGGGATTGTGTTCAGGCATAAAGATGGAAGAGTGGGAAAGCCAAGATTTCATCTTGGTATACTATGATGGACAAGATGAAGGAATTTTTTTTGCCCAATGACTATAGGGTGCAGCTATACAAGAAGATGCAAGGTCTTAAGAAAAAAGACATGAAGGTGCAAAGGTATATTGAAGAGTTTCACAAGTTAGATATAAGGGTGAGTCATGATGAAGATGTGGTAGAGAAGATTGCTAGGTACATGGGGGGAATTAGGTTTAATACCCAAGATTAACTTAGTCTTGCTACCCCTAGATCAGTTGAAAAATGCTATAAGTTGGACATTAAGGTTGAGGAAAAGATTAAGATAAGACAAGAGAGGCAAAGTAGCACAAGAGGAGGATCTTCCATGAGGGGACGAGGAGGGAGAGACAACAATGATTTTTAGAATCACAGTGAAAAATACAATGACAAGTCATATTCATCTGATACAAGAGGTAGGTATAGAGGTGGACGAAGTGGAGGAAGAGGTAGTGGAGTGTTCATAGGAAGGTGTTTCCATTATAATGAAGTGGGTTATCAATCTTTTAGGTGTCCCAAGTGGATTGAAGAAAAAGGTAGAGATAGGAGGGTGAACTTGGTGGAAGAGGAGAGAAACAAGGAGGAACAACATGAGCCTATCTTGGCACTCCCAGAAGAAGGAGAATGTTTACTAGTGGGAAGAGGACAACCACACAAACCAAGCATTTTTAGGTCCAAATGTTTGATCCAAGGGAAGGTATGCCAACTTATCATTGATTCAGGTACATGTAACAATTTGGTTTCCTATGAGGTTGTTAATAAGTTGCATTTGAAAAAATTTCCACATTCTAGTCCTTATTATGCAACTTGGGTTGATACAAGTCAAAATTCATTGGTCAAGGATCAAGTTATGATTGAGTTTTCTATGGGAGAGTATCATGCCAGGGTCTTATATGATGTTATGCATATGAGTTGTGGGCATTTGATACTTGGTAGATCATGGTAGTGTTCAAGGAGAGTTGTACATGATGGGTACTCAAACACCTATCTAGTTCATCATGAAGAGAACAAGTATAGGCCAAGTCCTTTATTGGGAAGGTAGTTTGATTCCATAGTTTTATGTTTTGGTAGTGAAATCTCAGTACATAATCAGGGTCATTTTCATTATGATATTGGTTGGTGTCTAAAGAAATTTCAGATTGGAAGGAAAGAGAGTCCAAGGAAGACAGGACTGATTGAGAAACCTTTTGTGTTGGTTGGGGCAGTGAAGTGTCCCCTTGGTACACAATGGAATGGTAGTAGGAAGGTTCCATAGGGCTCACACACAGAGTCACAAGTGCAAGCATTTCCAAGACAACACTGTCATCCACAAAGATAGTAAAAAAATGGACATTTTTCTTCTAAAGATTCATGTGTGAATGCAGGTTGGCAGGGTGTGAGAAGGTTGACTACGTTGGGGGACTTTTTGATCCCTAAATTATAGAGTTAATTAGTTTTGATGACTTGGATAGTCTTGTATTGGCCTATGTATGGTTAATCAACCATTGGTTAAGCCTAAAAGTGCTTGGAGAGGGTACATTGAGGAGGCCCTAGCCTTAAGGGCTTGTTGAAGACCAAATTGGGGATTTTCTAGTTTCAGAGACCTTAGGGTCATTTTGAGTTGATTTTTATTTTTTTTGAGTCATATTAGAGGACTTTTGAAAGTTTCATAGTTGGGGGATAAATATAAATTATAGTTGCTTTGTTAAATGACCATCTTTTTGGCCTAAAAGGGGTCACTAGGGTGAGCAACAGATAGTGCTCCAAAACAACCCTACCCAATCTTCTAGTATGTTATGTAAACCTGAAAAGGGAATCCAAAAATATAATTTATTTGGTCAGTGATTTGGGAAAAGTAAGAGAAAACGGGCAGAAACAGTCCCAACAAGACTAGTTGAGGGGCAATTAGGCCTAATAGGCAGTTTTAGCAATTTGGGTGTTGGGTGTTGGGTGTTGTGTCAAAGCCCAAAACTGATTGAAGCCTACTTAAAACATCTTATTTAGACCTTTTCTATCAACCTTGGTCATTGGGAAGGTTCTTGGGTTGTTTGTGTCTCTTTGGCTATTTGGGTGTCTTGGAGGCTAGTAGGCTTGGAGTGCCTAAACCACTCAAATCATAATCTTTTTTGATAACCTTACCACCACACCACTCCACACTCTGCATCAATTGGTATCAAAGCCTAGGAGTATCCTAGGTTGAGAAGTTAGAGAAATCTTTTAGTGTCTTTTGTGTACTTGATCCTTTGTTGAGGCCTTGGAGTGTCTATTTCTGTAATGCCCAAAATAATAGGACAAAAACAAAACAACAAATTTTTTTTAAAAACAAACTATAATATACACCTAGGACAACTAGGTTACACAAAAGCCCTACGACGCGAAGCTTTGGAATCGTAAGCTCACTTGAGCGAGGCACCCAATGACACATAAGGGATCATGAGGCAAGCGTTGGCATGCCTTCGTCCCCTACATGGTGGAAGTCATTAGGCGACAAGGAAGATTATAGAAGTTTTAAAGGGAATATCATATCCCAATGGTTTCATGATGTACTAGGATAATACAGTCTATCCCTATGAATTCTCAAGGGGGTGATTTAATTCGCTAAAGGATAATTTTATTTAGAATTAACAAAACAAATAATAACCTAGCTAATACTCATATAAACTAAGTTTTCTTCTCCTGATTAATAATCCTTAAGGATTTCTATTTCATTTCCTAGGTTAATAATGTCTATTATTATATTGAAATAACATCCCTTAAAATTTATTCATATAAAATTTGTATAGAAAATAAGATTTAGTTTACTATGAGAATTTTCTAGCCAAAAATAATAATAATTAATTTAAAGCACATTTATATACTATTTTTTTAAAACTTACTAAATTCTTTGATTCAAAATTTACTAGCAATTATCCCATAACATAATTTAATTAACGGTAATGATAAAACATAACAAAGGGAGAAAAGCAACCATAAATATTGAACTTTAATTACTATTAATCCTAATAAAATTTACCAATCTTCTAAAAATATCTCTCTTAAATTTACCACTAACTTAAAGAAAACAAAATAAATATTTCACCTAATAAATTTCTAACTCTCACGTAGTAAAATTAAATGACCAAAGCTAAGTCAATAATAAAGTTCATAAGAGAACAAAAGTCACTAAAATACATAATAATTAAATGAAAAGGGCCCTCCAAACCCTAATTTGAAATTAGGGTTTGGGGCCATATTATAATCTCCCAGAAAACCCTAAAAGCTCTTATTGTTGTTTCTTTGTTGTGCAGGTCTGAGGAAGAAATGAAGAAGATGGGTTGTGTTGTGCATCTCACTGGTGTGAGGTTAAGCTATAGCAAGAGATCTCTTAACCCATAAGAGAATCTCTTCCTTAAACTTGGGTAGAGATTCATATGTTGAGCAATATTGTCATATCATTGAATTTATTTATTTTGTTATGCAGGGTTTCGAAAGGGAAGACCCTGCCTGCCCTGTCGCGCCGCTTCATGGCTAAGCCACAACAGTGAGCAGTCACTATCGTGACTGCAGCCATGACAGGGACCTTGGTCTCTATTGTGACTATAGTCATGGCAGGGACTGCCACGGGTTGTGACCTAGGGTCATGACATCACTGCCTTAACCTGCGCGGTTCAAAGAAAAAGGGCTTCGGCCCTATCATATGCCATTTTCATTTTTTTTATAAAAATCTCTATTACGATATAATATAATATTTTCTATTATGTACTATGCAATATATATATTGTATAGAACATAATATATAATATTATATTATATATTAATACTATTTTCATTTAATAATATAGGTATTATTAAATTAGACCCTTATGAAGTGTATAATATATGTTTATATATTTAATATTATACATATTTTTATATATAAAAATTATTTATACAAATATGTTAATTCCAAATCTGTTAACACGGGAATAGGAATAGAAACTTAGGATGATGAAAAGAAATAATTAACAGCTATAGATATATATATCTATATAGTATTATACTATATAAATATATGTATTTATTTATTACAATATACTATTGGGATCTATACTAACAATTCATTATAAACAACAGATTTAGGATAAACAAATTAATTTCTTATCCTTTCTATAGTGCATACATATACAACAAAATTTACAACTGCTTAAGTATTATCTTCTTACTACATTTTAAGTTTCAGTTTGTCATGTTCATACATTTCTAGGTTTGATATACAGATCTCCAGTCTTTTTTTTTTTTTTTTTTTCTGTCTACAGCATTCAACTTTAGTGTTTGAACATCCAGGTTTCTTTATTTTCAAAATTTGATAGAATATAATGATCATACTGCATAAACATAAATTCTAGACTACATAAACATACTGTTCTGTTGTAAAGAAGATATATAATAAATCCTTTTTCTACTTTCAAATGTATCTTTTAACAGCTTCCAAATACTTAACATAGATACAAAAAAATTTAATTTTTAAAAGGCTAATAAATAACACAAAACTAATTTTAACCTTCCTATACATAACAACTTTCATAATACATATATATGTTGGAGAACTTATTTTAATAAGTAATTTATAGTCCAGAAAATATCAATCTCTTTTGAGCAAATAAAATTAAACTAACATTTCCAGTCCATGTCTAATCCAAATAAAATTTATGCAGAGATCTAATTTTAAAATTTTAATAATAGTTACAGATTTTAGGACTATAGAAAGTGAGCAATAAAATTTGTTTAAATTCAGGAAAACTACTAGAATAACCAGTCTAAAATTCTAGCCTTTACATTATTACAATTTCTCTGATATAGAAACACAAATGTATAGGGAAAGATCACTCAACCAGATACACCTTATAATAGTCTTTAGGAGCTTTCAACTTTAACTTTAACCTTCAAATTTGGGTTGCTTCTTCAAGTCAAGAAACCAAACCTGCAAGCACATGACTTCTTTCAAATGGCCATGGAGGCTCACCTCCCAGCCTAGGCCATTACATGGCCACCCCCGAGCTTGGGGAAACAAGTATAGGATAGGATACACTCAAACAACATAAAACATAGACATTCAACACAATTTTGGAACATAGATTTTTACATATTACTCCCTTCCCAAGCTTGCACAAAGGACTCTACATAGAATCCATAAAATGGGTGAAGGTGGAATCTTCCCTTATGGAGACACCTAACTTATAACAAACAATATTTTTGCATATTATACAAGCCTTCACAAGGCCCTTCCAACCAAACAGCTCAAATCCATGAGCATCACAATTCCCTTATGGTCCCCAAAATAAACATAAGTAGGTTCTCATGGTGCCCATACAACCATGCACTCATACATAAGGAAATCTCAACTTAAGCCCTTCACCCCAAGTTCTCCTCTAATCCTCCCAAGAATGAGGAGTGAACTTGCACACCCATAACATGAACAATTTAAGAAAACAAACAAGATTAAAAATAAAAATCTCAAAATGAAAACAAACAATAAAAGATTCACACATGGTAAAACAGTTTACAATTTTCACATAATTCATTCCTTTCAAAGCATATTCAAATAAACACAGGATAAAAAACCACCAACCTCCTCCTAAGCCAAGGCTAAATGAAGAATTGTAGATGAGCTCCTCTTGACTCCAAGCTTGCTATCCTCCTCAAATCTACTTAGTCCAAAACTCTCTAGTTCTCCTCTCACTCTCTCCAAATCTAACCAAGGCAAGAATGAACAAGTGTGTCCTTCCTAAGTCTCTCTCCCCTAAAGTCATTCCAACATTCTTCCCTCATCTCACTTCCCAAAGCAGTTAGGTTTCTAGATCTTGGACAAAATGATACTTGCCCTTTCCTAAGGTTTGGAATGAATTTCCACACATGAAAATGAGAGACATCCTAGATAGCATTTCTATTTTCGTACATATAAAAAATGGCCCATTTGGAGAGGCAAAAAGGTGGCCTAGAAAAGTGGGAATAGAAGAAATAAGCCCCCTAACCCATGTACTAACCTTGGGGCACCAAAATTCAACCTAAACCACACCCTATGACTCCACAAAACTACTAAAAAACCCCAATTAATCATGCATCCGAAAATGGAGTATTGGTTTCATCAAATCTTGGTTTTTTAAACCACCTACCTAGCTTAGGAATGCTCAAGACAAACTAAGGAGAGGGTGTGGTCCATATTCCACTCAACATGCCACTTCATCACAAAGGTGTCAAGTGACACATCACAATAATACACATCACAAACATACTTGGCATGCTTAGTGGAAAATTGCAATTTTATTTTCATAAGAGAAACTTACTTACAAACATTGTTAGCCACATAAATACATGCAACACGTTTACAAAAAAAATCACATTACAATGAGGTCATACTCTTCTTAGAGTCGACCTTGGTTTCAAACTGATTGCACTTAGATCCTATCTTGTTTCCCCGACTTACAACCATGACCATGTTCCTGCACACTCAAATTCGATGTCAGTACATTATAAAATCTTGCATTAATAATCATTTCAAAAATAGAGTAGTAACATCTAAACTTGACAAATACATATATATATGCATTCATAAAACATTACGTAATCCACAAGCATGTAATCCTAAACTTAGCATAGAACCATGATTTCACCAATATTCATTATACTAAAAGATGACATAAAAAATGTAGAATGCAGAATTCATATATCATAGATAATCATGGAACCAAAACGAGCATATATAAAAGTACAACTAATGTGATCATCATAAGAATCTATAACAACTATCTCATAAGATCCAAAGATAGCATATGTAATCCAAAATAGATCAATTGTCTATAGTCACGGTATCATCCTGATGAATCAAATGTCAAAATGAATGTCGAACTAGGATGGGTTGGGATAGGACCTCACAATTTCCTCCTTGAGTATTCCAGAGTTGATCTTTGCATTAGAGATGTCAGAAGGAGAAGAGGATGTCATCCTTCTAAGGGTCACAAATGTGAAACTTGCTAAGTTGCTAAGAGAACAAATGGTAGATAATAGAAGGCTAAGATAAGAAGTTGGAAGGTTGACAAACCTTGTGAACAAACAAGGACATGGAGAAGACCATGAAGAAGATGAAGAATTTGCAGAAACAAGAGAGGAACTAGTTGATCCTGAAGATGCAAGGTTGGAAAGAATCTTAAGGGCTGTGAATATTGGAGACTCAAAGGTAAAAGTTGAACTTCCTATGTATGATGGAAGAATGGATGATGAATTCTTGTTAGATTAGTTCAATGCTCTTGAAAATTTCTTTTATTGTGATGATGTTGAGGATAGAATGAAGGTAAAAATTGCTAAGTCTGGATTTAAAGGACATGCATTATTATGGTGGGATAACTTGCAGGCTAATAGGATGAAGAAAGGTTGGTCTAAAATCTTATCATGGCCAAGAATGATGGAGAAGATGAAGAATAAGTTCCATCCTAAAGACTACAAGGTCCAGCTATATAAGAAGATGCAAGGACTGAAACAAAAGGACATGGATGTCCCAAAGCATATGGAAGAATTTCATAAGTTGGATATAAGAGCAGCACATGATGAAGATGTTGAAGAGAAAGTTGCAAGGTACCTTGGAGGATTAAGGTACAACATTCAAGATGAAATGTTTATGGCTACACCTAGAACCTTGGAGGAGTGTTTCAAATTAGCCATGAAAGCTGAGGATAAATGTAAAAGGAAACAAGAAAGGTAGGGTAATGGAAGAGAACAATCCATTAGAGGAAGAGGAGGTAGGTTCAATGAAGGACAAAGTAGCAATGACAAAGGAATGGAACCCATGGTGGATACTAAGACTGGACAAAGAGGTGGAGGCAGATTTTCAGTAAGTAGAGGCAGTGGTGTCTTCACAGGGAAATGCTTCACATGTGGTGGAGTTGGACATCAATTCTTTAGGTGTCCTGAAAAAGAGAACAACTCTAGAGGTGAGAGGAGAGCTGGCATTACACAAGAGGACAATGAGAAGAAGGAAGATAGAGAACCCTTATATGTTGATCCAATATTGGAAGGTGACTTCTTGATGGTGAGAAGAGGTCCACATAAGCAAGCAAAGCCCAAGGTATCAATTTTTAAAATAAATTGCATGAGTAACGGTAAAGTTTGTAGGATGATTATTGATTCTGGTTCTTTTGATAACCTTGTGTCCTATGAAATGGTGAATAAGTTGGCATTGAGAAGGTTTCCTATTGAGAGACCTTATAAAGCATCTTGGGTTAATACTGAACATAATATTATCATAAGGGAGAAAACTTATGTTGATTTTTCTATTGGAGGATATAGTGATAGGGTGTTGTGTGACATCATTCCTATGACTTGTTGTCATATTATCCTTGGAAGGCCATGGCAAGCCTCTAGAAATATAGTACATTATGGCTTAACAAATGTTTATGTAGTGCACAAGCATGGTAAGAAATTTTATCTTACTCCTTTGTCGGTTGCTAGCATTGAAAGTGAAAGAATTGTGTGTTTTGGCACAAAGATGTATATAATCTTGGAGGAGCAGGAGAAGAATAGCAAGGAAGGAGCAGGTTTGAAACATAATCCTTCCTTAATGGTTATGAAAAAAACAATTACTAATGAGAAATGCAATAGTTTTGATTTGCTGCAGATAATGCATGGAAAAGGAGTGTTGGTAGGCAAACTTTGGTGTCCTATGATGTCATCAATGAAAGGTGATATTGGTATGTTCATAAAGGACATCTGTAAGAGTCATTTGGATCCTCAAACTAATAAAAAGAGTTCAATAAGGAAGTCCCATGTTGACTGTCCTCAATCAGCAGAGAACAAAATTATCCTTAGTGGTGACAAGAGAAAAGTTTTGTTTTGTGTTTCTATTCCTTTGAATGTATTTAATACTCATGTGAAGGGTGAAAAGTTGCAGGTGAAAGGTTGCAGACATCCATCTAGAAGAATGGGTGGCAAAGAAAACAACAACTCTTCACTCTTGGGACAAGAGTTGCTTTGAAGGTGGGGTGTATGGTGTAGGAGCACCTATCCAATCACCCAAGTCCACCTTGGAACCAAATAAAGTCAGAGGATCAAAAGAATCCTTGAATGTTAATTGGGAAATATTGAAGCCAATAATGGAAATTTGTAATAATCAATTTGATTTAAAAGTTAAATGTCCTGAAATCTTGATAAGGACTTAGGACCAAAATATTGTATGGGTGGCCAATAGTGCCAAATGGGATCTAGAAATGGTTTGAATAAATTAATTAGGTCCTAGGAAAAAATTAGAATAAAGGTTGATAAGTTAGAATGAGAAAAAATTAATAAAACTATAGTTAGAAATTCAAAATTTTGAATACTAACGGTTATATGCAAATTGGAGGGAAAATGAGTTTTAAGGCATAAAAGAAATTCTAAACACTTCTAACCACTTGGGGTTGTTTATGGAAGTTTGGAAAAATGTTATAAACAACCTTTAATGCCTAGAAATCACAATTGTATGGACTAGTGAAGCATTTTGTACGGATTGTGAGGAATAAGGCAATAAAAGTTAAGGTTTTCTTACATTATCGGTGTCCATTTGATGTGATGTTGATTCAAAATCATTTGTATGGATCAAGAATATTGTATTTGAACATTTTGAATTATATTTATCTTCCTTATATCAATTTTTGGCAAATTATATTGACTGGTCTGTTACAGGCATTGGGGTTTGTATTGATTTGAAAGAATGAATTAAGGATTCATCCCAAAATTGTGATTATAGTGACTTGGGATGAATCCATGATTTTTATTATAATCAACTAACCTTATAAATGCAATAATGAAGGCAATAATGCAAGTGATCACCTTGAGAAGTTGATTTGTGTGTTGAAGGACTAAATTTGTGGAAAGATTCCTTAAGGAAATGCTTGGTTGGGAGCAACAACCATTAATCTACCTGAAGGAGATATAGTATTAATGACTTGGATAGTCTTGTATTGGCCTATGTATGGTGAATCAACCATTGGTTAAGCCTAGAAGTGCTTCGAGAGGGTACATTGAGGAGGCCCTAGTCTTAAGGGCTTGTTGAAGACCAAATTGGAACTTTTCTAGTTTCAGAGACCTTAAGGTCATTTTGAGTTGATTTTTATTTTTTTTGAGTCATACTAGAGGACTACTTAAAATTTCATAGCTAGAGGATAAATATAAGTTATAGTTTTTTTGTTAAATGACCATCTTTTTTGCCTAAAAAGGAGTCACTAGGGTGAGCAACAGATAGTGATCCAAAACAACCCTACCCAATCTTCTAGTATATTATGTAAACATGGAAAGGGTATCCAAAAATATAATTTATTTGGTCAGTGATTTGGGAAAAGTAAGAGAAAACAGGCAGAAACCATCCCAGCAAGACTAATTGAGGGGCAATTGGGAAGGTTCTTGGGTTGTTTGTGTCTCTTTGGCTATTTGGGTGTCTTGGAGGCTAGTAGGTTTGGAGTGCCTAAACCACTCAAATCATTGATAACTTACCACCACACCACTCCACAATTTGCATCATATGCCCGACTAAGCCTATTTAGAGGGCTACTAAGGTATAGGCCCAATTGTGAAAGAACTAGTAATACCCTATGCCCAAGTCCTAATATAAGTATTTAAATATGTTGAAAATAAGGTCTCGATCATCCTCTCCATCACCTATAGACTTGGTCAATATTTTGATGATCAATTTTTGCAACCACATAGAAATATACCACAACTGATTATGATAAAAATAGCAAGAGATTAGAATGTGCTATGGTGATTCAAATGATGAAAATAGGTTTGTCAATAAGATATAGGGAGGAAACTATTATAGTAATTTGAAGTTAACTTGGAAACAATCCAACCATAGGCGCTAGTTTCTTGAAACTATTCTAATGAAGATCATCTCTTGGTAATGAATTGAGAAAAACCTTGTGCTATCCTCTAAATCTTAATCAAAATCAACAAGACAATAGTTATGGTTAATAATGACCTAGGATTTAGTACTAATTAAAGTCTATAATTATTTATCACGGTAGGCTATATCAATCTAAGTGAATTTCTTATTCTGAATCCTCCAGATTGGCCATTCCATACATGAAAAACACTAAAATATTATGTTGTATAGGGATTTGTCTAATCCTACATTAGTGTTCTCACCTCCACAAAACCTATTATAATCATAACTAAAATTGTAATCTCTTATAGGAATAGAGGAAAAGGAGAATAACATAATGAAAAATAACTACCTTAGTTGTGAAGCATTTTCTTGAGTAAAGTTTTATATGAAATCTTGTCGAAGTCTTGCAAGTATTACCTGCGAACAATGATATCTTAGTATGAGCTATGAGCTGGATAAATAAGGATAAATTGAAAAAGTTTAACATAAAGTAGAAAATATAAAACACAAGTATAGAAGAATAGATCAGATCTAATAAGGAGATATACAATAGAACTTGGAAATGAAAGCTGAAGATGAGTTTTCTAGACTCCAACGCAAGGTGTTAGTAACCTGAGTATGTTTTGACAAGAGCCAATGTGAGGAATGTTATGAGCAAAGACAATATAATCAAAATATGTAGTCCAAAAAAGAATAAAGAAGTGTTGAGCACAAGTGGCATGTGATTTTATACTATTGTAAATTTGAAAATGTTTGGCATTTTCTTCTCTATCCATATGTCATTGTCGTGCTACAAAAACTTCTATTATGCACCTACACACATCAAAGAGAGAAAAACCTTGTGTTGTAGGGGCTTGCCTTGGTTAAGCCCCCTTTTTCTACTCCAACCACAAAAAAATCATGACGGTAATAATAAATGTATGTTATTAGCGAGTCAAGGAAAAAATAGATAACATAAATGATAATGATTACCTAAATTGTGAATCTGTTTCTTGTGTTTCGTACAAAGTGTTTATAAAGTCAAAAAAATGTTAATAAATAATATGATAAAAATAATTGCTTTAATTCCTCTTGGATTTAGAGGTTTTGTGTCATAAAGAGACACTTTCTAGAGTTTTGAGGCTTGAGGATACAAATAACTAGTATTTGCTTCGAAAAATCACCAACATTCTAGTGTATATGCAGGGGTACAGGCAGGGTACTGCAATTTGGTCCAAAGTACCAATACCTAAGTCTTTGGTATGTTTATGTATGGCCAAAAGGGTGTATATATCTATGTTTAGATCTTCTAGTGTTTTTGGTAAGTGTGGAGTTTAAAGACCAAAAAGGTCTCTACAGGGCTACAAGGGAGAGCCATTAGGCCTCTATAACAGTCTGAAGCTATTTAGCCATCTGGGAGTGTGGGTAACCCTTGAAACCTTGAAACCACTTTAATATAGCCTCATACACCTTAAAGACACCAAGTCCATCATTGGTTTGTATTGGGAGGAGTCTTGGTTGGGTTGAGTCTCTTGAAGAGTCATTTGGCATTGTGGGAAATAGTTCATTTGTAAACCAAATTTGAGTAACTTATCTTACCTACCAGTCCACCATCCTTTCCTTTGCATCAAGGGATTAACTAAGGATCCAAGAAACCAAACTTCTCAATAACACTACAAACATCACGACTGCTGCTTGTTGCTAGTTGGTCCCTACTCATTCTATTTTCTGACTGAGCGATCAAATTTGGGGAAGAATCAGCGTAGGCAAAGAGAAAGAGAGAAAAAATGGTGCAGTATAATTTCAAGAACAATTTGTCCCTTGGCTAGATCAATACTTCTCGCAATCTCATTGCCAAAGTGGCCAAAGACTATGTTAGGCTGATAAAATATGGGGACTCTCTTTACCGCTGCAGATCTTTGAAGGTTGCTACACTTGGATGGATGTGTACCATTGTTAAGAGAATTGGACCAAGTTCGGCTTACCTCAAAAAGGTGAGGCATCATATGGAAAGGTTGTCATCTATTGACCCAAATACCAGGACTATTTTGTTCTATGGGTACCCTAATGTTGTCAAGAGTTCTTTTATTAATAAGATTACAAGGCTGGATGCGGATGTGCAACCTTATGCTTTTAATACTAAGTCTATGTTTTTTGGGCATACTAATTATAAGTACTTGAGGTATCAGGTTATTCATACCCCTGATATTTTGGACCACCCCTTGGAGGACATGAACACCATTGAGATGCTCAGTACTATTGTCTTGGCTCATTTGAAGGTAGTTGTTTTGTTTTTCCTTGATGTTTCGGGGTTTTGTGGTTATAGTATTGCACAATAGGCAGCTCTGTTTCACAACATAAAACCTTTATTGGCCAATAAGCCTCTTATTTTAGTTTGTAATATGATTGATTTGCAACCACTAGAGACACTACCAGAGGAGAATCTAGAAACTTTGGATACTGTTTCTCATCCATTCACGGAATGTGCTAGTGATCGTATAAAATTACTTTTGTGAGACTGTGATCAATTATGAGAAGGTAAACAACAAGATAATATTATTGTATCTTTCATTTCTTTTATCCATTCATATTTTATACCTTCTCTTATATTGGATACTTTGCAGTGTACATAAAGGTAAGGCGGTGATTATTCTCGATGATCAACAGGTATAAGTCTTCTAGGCCTTACCCAGTAGCTAGGACAAAAGATAGCAGAGATCAAGAGACCATTATAGTTGGTCTTTATCTTTGGTCCATATTACTGACAAAATGTTTGTCATTTGGTTAGCTCATCAAATGCAGGGATTTTAAATAATTTAATGCATGATATTTTCATGTATAACATACATTATTTTAGTTTGACGCTGAACAAATTTATCTACTTCCCACACTTGTAAACTATGATGATAGCCATAAACAAGCATCCCCTCCCATGGCTTGAGTAATGTAGGCCATGGGAGGAGATTCTTCTTTATCACTGTCCTCATAGTTTGCAAGTGCATGAAGTAGATAAATTCATGCACCGTCAACTTAAATAATATACGTTATCATGAAAATATTCTATTAAATTCTTTCAAATCCCCTCATTTGATGAGCTAATGAAAGGTAAAACATTTTGTTAGTATATGGACCGAAGATGGAGACCAACTATGATGGTCTCTTGAGCTCTGTTATCTTTAATGTGTGTATTCGTCGCTTTTTCGATAGAACTTATATTTATTTCGACAGCAGTGCTATACGTCTGACGGGTTTTCCTATCGGAGAGTCGATGCCTATCCGTCGCACTTCCAACTGTTATAATGTTGGAGAGTGTCCCTTTTCGATAGATATTGGTGACGGGAAAGCTATCTCTTCGATGGGTTTACTGGTCAGAAAATCATTGCATATTCATCGCCAATCCGATAGACTCTTCGATAGATGTTTGTTGGAGTTCTGATAGATATATCGTATGAAATCCCATTGTAAAGTTGCTATTAATGTAGCAAGTTTTGACGGAAAAGGACGTCGAAATACTGACGAATATCACTTCCATTGCAATTTGCAACACAAAAATGTTGAAGGACACATCTGTCGAATTATCAACAAATAGGCGTTGCCAATCCAAAAAATGGCCGTCAGAATATGGCCTCAAATATACTAGTGGACTGGTACTCAGTTGACTTCATGAACCAGGATTTTGGCTCACAAAAGGAGCATGGAATGAGATCACTGAGGAAGACCTGTACAGAGTGACCAAGTACAATTAGGAAGGGGAAGCATTAACCCTAAGAACTATCTCCAATGCTATCATCACTAAGTTGACAAAATCAAAATTTGATAGTCAACTTATGAACGTGAATGATATCGAAGATGAAGGAGTTCAGTTCGCATCCGCTATGTTAGGTTACAAAATCTATTAGTCTAGCAACTTGAACAACATACCGGGAGGAGCCATCCATGTTGCTCACCAGATAATGCATGATCGCGCCAAGTATGATCTCTGTGGAGTGCTCCGAGGCCAAATGTTTGAAAATATGAAGAAGCTCGGCATTGTTAAGAAGAAATCCATGAAGTATGGAACCCTACTGGTATGTCTCTACTTCTACTATACAAATTTATTCCTGGGAATTAGAAATGTAGCATGGGGAACCGATTGACTAGTTATGCACCAAATAAGTGAAATGGCTAACCACCTGGGAAATCATTTTGGTAAAGTAATGACCGATTAGTTTGAGGTATTCCAACTAAGAATGCATGCCAAAGAGCAGGTGTCATCAACTATTGTTGACTCATGTAAGGATGATGTATGTTTTATGGTTTCTACCAATCACTGCATCATTCAAGTAGTGGAACTGAGAAAAGGATATGGTCCTGAACTGGGTTATGAGATCACCACCAACATAGCCAAGGCATATTCTGATGCCTTGACTCAAACTAACCTAGATCTCTTTGCCAACCGGTTTGGTACCTTCAAAGAGATTCAAGAGAATCTGAAGAAAAGGGCACCAATCATAAATTTCTACACAAAAAGGACCCCCACACCAAAGAAGAAATCGACGACTGAAAAAAACAAGATTCAACGGAAAAGAGCTCAACCGATTCCCAACACTCTAGAAGAAGAACAAGAAGGAACAGAAATAGAATAAACAGTTCCTCTAGTCAAAAATAGGACTTTGGGTAAACCGGTAAAGGAGGATCCTCCAAGGAGGAGAAAGAAAACAATGGATGAATTCGTAGTAGGATTGGGAGAATCTGGTGGAATGGGTTCTATCAAAAGAATATATCAATTGGCCAATGAAGAAGACAAGAGGAAAATAGAAGAAGCAATAGTTCATTGTATCTACAAATTCAACCTCTCGCCAATTAAACTTCACACGATTGTACCTAATGATCCCTAGAAATTCTTGAAGCTAGATGGAAAGCTTCAATGGACAGAGAAAAGGAGCTGAGGGTTTGAGCTCTACTTGAGGTACTGTTAGTGTGGAAGGAATAAATTGATGCCCGGCTCTATTAGTACATTGAAAATGCTCTTTTCCCATGACTTTGAGTGTACTTGTGAGTTTTAGGAAAAATTTAGAGCTCTAGGCTATGTCTAAAGGTGGATTTATTAGTTTTGATGTTATTGTCATGTGTTTCATGCATTATATTGGAAGTGAGACTTGTTTTTAGAGCATTCCCTTTGGAGATGAGACCTAATTGCGGGTCCAAAATAGTGAATAGTTAGCTTTTCATTAATTTGTTTCGAAGAAGGTTGGGAATTCCTCTTGGTATCTTATGACTCATCACAAAATACATCTAAAAATGGTCTCCTTTTGTAACCAAGGTCAGTAATTGGAGAGTTATTCTCTGAGGACTCATATTTGGGCTAGTAGGTCTAGTTGGGCATTGTGAAGGGAATAGTTGAATTTGGCCAAATGGGTATGATCTAGAGATGTACTAGAGATGGTTACAGACACATTAGGTTGCGAGGAGTCTAATCTCAAGATTCTAAGCCCTAGTTGGGCATGTTGCCATGATTGGTCTATGTTGCCATGAATCGGTCACCTCCTGGCTTGTGATTGTTGGAAACTCTTCTTTGTACCCAAGTAGCTAAATATTTGAAATCACTGTTGAGATGTCTATTTCATCATTGCTTCATTTGAATCAAAAAATGGCTTAATTAATCTTATTTTCAAATTACTAGCCAAATAATGAGGTATTTGTTCCAAAGTAACCCCATCCATAAATTGTGTGTCGTTAAATGACCAAAATGGTATCTCAAGGAGTTATGCCCAACTAAGCCTATTTACAGGGCTAATAAGGTATAGGCCTAATTGTGGAAGAACTAGTAATAGCAAGAGATTAGAATATGCTATTGTGATTCAAATGATGAAAATGAGTTTGTCAATAAGATATAGGGAGGAACCTGACACAGTAAGTTGAAGTTAACTTGGCAACAATCCAACCATAAGCGCTAGTGTCCTGAAACTATTCTAACAAGAGAAACTCTTGGGAATGATTTGAGCATAACCTCGTGCTATCCTCTAAATCTTAATCAAAATCAACAAGACAATAGTTATGGTTATTAGTGACTTAGGATTTAGTACTATTCAAAGTCTATAATTATTCATCGCGGTAGGCTATATCAATTTAAGTGAATTTCTTATTCTAAATCCTCCTGATTGGCCATTCCATACATGAAAGACACTAAAATATTATGTTGTATAGGGATTTGTGTAATCCTATGTTAGTGTTCCCACCTCCACAAAACTTATTATAATCATAACTAGAATTGTATTCTCTTATAGGAATAGGGGAAAAGGAGAATAACATAATACAAAATAACTACCTTAGTTGTGAAGCATTTTCTTGAGTAAAGTTCCATATGAAATCTTGTCGAAGTCTCACAAGTATTACCTGCGAACAATGATATCTTAGTATGAGCTATGAGATGGATAAATAAGGATAAATTGTAAAAGTTTAACATAAAGAAAAAAATACAAAACACAAGTATAAAAGAATAGATCAGGTCTAATAAAGAGATACACAATAGAACCTGGAAATGAAAGTTGAAGATGAGTTTGCTAGACTCTAACGCAAGGTGTTAGTAACCTGAGTATGTTTTGACAAGAGCCAATGTGAGGAATGTTCTGAGCAAAGATAGTATAATCAAAATATGTAGTCCAAAAGAGAGTAAAAAAGTGTCGAGCACCAGTGGCATGCAATTTTATACTCTTTTAGATTTGAAAATGTTTGTCATTTTCTTCTCTATCCATATGTCATTGTCGTGATACAAAAACTTTTATTATGTGCCTACACACATCAAAGAGAGAAAAACATTGTGTTGTAGGGTCTTGCCTTGGTCAAGCCCCCTATTTCTACTCAAACAACAAAAAAATCATGACGGTAATAATAAATGTATGTTATTAGCGAGTCGAGGAAAAAATAGATAACATAAATGATAGTGATTACCTAAATTGTGAATCCATTTCTTGTGTTCCATACAAAGTGTTTATAAAGTGAAAAAAATGTTAATAAATAATATGATAAAAATAATTGCAATGAAAGCCAATTAACATGTATTTAATGAAAATGATAGCAAATAAAGAATTTTAGTCGAAGAGGTAATGAAGCATAGTTACATACAAACAACATCCCTAAAACACAACAAACACATTGATGAATATAATGAATGCGCAATGTAATTTATAGAAAATATAAAATATGAAGACACACATACGACATAAATCATACAATAGACATACATGATTATGATATAATCCAAACATGTAATGTAAAAAGAATGAATGCAAAATAAATAGAAAACACACAAAATAGACAAGACATAGACCAAACACATAAAACAAGTTATACGCAGAGAAAACACACATGACATGCAAGACAATCAACAAGAATATAATTGGAAAGTTAACGAACAAAACACATTAAAGAAATCAATCAATAAACAATATCATTTTGCAAAAATTCAGAACATGAAGATAAGACACATAAGACATAAAGAATGCCTATAGTAGACATGATACAAACACATAACGCACAAAACATATATGCAAGTTAGGAAGAAAAAAAAACAAAATATCGAGCAAAGACATAAAGTAGACATGATGCAATGCAAGTTACAGAAAAAAACATACAAAACATAGAGCAAACACACAAATCATGTAAGACGTGAAGAAAACAAATAAAAGAACCAAGACATATTTCAAACACATAAGACAACAAGCACAATAAGGAAACATAGAATATAAATGATTATGATACACACAACAAGATATTAGAGATTATTATTCAAATTAAAAAGACACACAGATCACATACGCAAAATAAGAAAAAAACACATATGTCAAACATACAAGAGAGTTAAAATACACTGCATTCATGACATTTAAGATGTCTTTATTGAAAATGATAGAAAAATAGATTCATAGTAGTCAAAGAGGTAATGTGACATTCATATGTAAGCTCTTCACTTCAAACCAATTGTCAGATTCAAAATGTATTACACACACTGAGGAAATTTAATCAATACACAACATGCTGAAGAAATGTATAGGGCATAAAGTATACACAAAAAAGACAAGAATAAAACATGATGCAAACATGTAAGGCACACATGATAGACAAGACAATCAACAAGAATGTAATTGGAATATTAACGAATAAAACACATTAAATAAATCAATCAATATACAACATCATTTCGTAGAAATTCAGAACATGAAGATAAGACACATAAGGTATAAAGCATACCCAGAATACACATGATGCAAACACATAACACACAAAGCATATATATGCAAGTTAATAAGAAAAATAAAATAAAACATTGAGCAAACACATAAAGTAGACATGATGCAAACACGTAAGGGGCACAAAGCATATATGCAAATTATAGAAAAAACACACAAAACATAGAGCAAACACACAAAGCATGTAATAAATGAAGAAAACACATAAAAGAAGCAATACATATTTCAAACACATATGACAGACAAAAAAATAATGAAGCATAACTTATATAAATGATTATGATACACACATCAAGAGATTACAGATTATTATGCAAATTAAAATGACACAGATCACATACGCAAAATAAGAAACATAGATGTCAAACACACAAGAGAGTTAAAACACATGACATTCATGATATTTAAGATGTCTATATTGAAAGTGATAGGAAACAAAGATTCATAGTAGTCAGAGAGGTAATGAGACATTCATATGTAAGCTCTTCATTTCAAACCAATTGTCAGCTTCAAAATATATTACACACACTAAATAATTTAATTAATACACATCGTGCAGAAGAGACATACAGGGCATAAAGTATACACAAAGAAGACAATAACCAAACATGATGCAAACACATAAGGCACAAAGTTTGTATGTAAGACATAGAAAAAACACACAAAACAAGGAGCAAACACACAAAGCACATAAGACACAAATTAAACACACATAAGATGCAAGACATATAGTAAACACATAAGACATGGAAGAGAATTAGGAAGCATAGAATGAAAATGATTATGAAACGTATAGCAAAAGATTAGAGATTTCCATTATGATTCAAAATATAAAAGTAGATATATGAATGAGGTATACGGAGGAACTTGACAAAAAAAATTGAAGCTAACTTCACAACAATCCAGCCATAGCCACCTATTGCCTGAAGCTATTCTGACAAAAGAGAAAAATATATAAGATTAATCATAATGATTACCTAAACTATGAATCTATTTCTTGTGCTCCATACAAAGTATTTTTAAAGATGAACAAATGTTAGTACACAACATGATAAAAGTAATAAGTAACTAGATTACTAGATTACAAAACACAACATGATAAAAGTAATAAGTAATAATATTACTAATTCACAGAAGACAAAACACTTTATAATATCCTCACACTTATTACAATGATTGACTTTGACTTATTGATTGAGAAATATATAAGAAGATTAAAGAGATTGTCCATCCATGTTTTGCAAATGACAAAGCAATACATGATGCAAGCGCATCAAGAGCCTCATATATGAATTGTTGTCCATTTTTTAGTTTTTAATTTGGATAGATGTTTTTGAGCGTAACACGATCACTTCTGACCATTTCAAACCATATTGTTCTAATTTGGACAGTTTTAAGTCTATTGGTCAAATATTGTAAATGTTGCAAAAAAATGTTCTCATGTTGCTCAAAAAATTGTCAAGCAACTTAGCGAAAAATGTCAAAAATGTGATTTTTTTTTTAAAAAAATTGTAAATAGTTGACACAATTTATATGATGGAAAATGTACAAAGGCAACCTTCCAACTCAAGTTTCGGGTTGAAAAACTTGTTGAATATGAATTTGATGAATGAAACCCTCAATTTTGATGCATTTCTCATGTTTTTTTATTTATCTTTTGCTTTGTATGGACTGTACGATCCATATTATGATATGAAATCAGCTTTAATTGGTTGGCATGTTAATTTTCTTCTAGTCTCATCAATTTTCATTCGATATTTTGTAAGGTATTGCATTTTGGTGAAAAATTGGTGAAAACCCTAACCAAGGTAACTAGAAAGTGGAAGTAAATGTACAATTCTACTTTTCACTGCTAAAAAATTATCAAAATGGATGGGAAATTTTGTCAATATGTGTTCTAGCATATCTCAAATCTGTAGGTGTTGAAATAGAGGTTTGCACGTGTTTCAAATTCATTGTAAGTCTTATTTTTCTAATAAATCAGATTGTGTACACATTTTTCTGGCAAGTTTCGATGTAAGAAAGCATGGTGTTAGATTTTTGTGACTAGGGAAGCTCTTGGGAGTGTGAAGAAGACCAAATACACATGTCGTAATGTGTGTTTGACATATTTGTTGTGTTTGCAACCAAATTTGCAAAGATAGTCCTATGAATACAGACATGACAGAGATAGTACAGAAATCAAAGATTCAAAAAATCCAAGTCTAAAAGTGTTGAATGTTCATGTGCTTTGTTGAGAAAGGGTCTTACAAGGTCCTATCGGTGTAGGAGCAGCTAGTGCATTTGTGCTTCTATGGGGCCATTTTAGCGAAATTGCTTTGTTTTTATGTTTTAATGGTCACAAGGTAAGGTCTTTTAGACCATTTTTATTTGGATGGATCAACCTAGAGTCTTAGGATGCCATTTGAGGTCATCTTTTGAAATTTTCAATGAAGTTGTAAAATTTGCATTGAAGTTATAAAATTTGTTGAGCAACTTTTTCTTGCACAAATTGTCGTAATAAAGAAGCTTTGGTTTTTAGTTAACTAGTATTCAAATGGAAGTTGTAACCGTTGTTGATAATGTATAAGCATGTAAATACCTTGTGTCATCGACCAAGGGAGGATTGTATGTGATTTGGATGGTGAAAGCAATAAAACTATCTCTGACTCCATGCGCTTTTCTAAATTCCTTGTTGTTGCAGAGCTTTATACAGTCGTGCACACCCTAAAACTGATGTGAAACCTATGTGGTTGCATGGTCCTCTCAATCTTCTTTCATTTGCATATAATTTGGCCCATTTTCATTAATATTTGTGGAAGTTAGAGCGATTTTACAAAAAATAGTTTGGAAACCCTAGGTGTGAGGGTTTGAATCATAAAAATATGATTTGAGACCCATTTCATTGTTAAAATTTCTAATAAATTATTGGAATCAAAGGCCTTTGGATGGGTTTTATGTTACATAAGTTTTCAGAGGCAAGGGAGTGTGTTAGAGGCCATTTTTGTGATACACTAGCCTAATATCTTCATGTATTAGGCTTATTTCGCATACGTAGACTAAGGGTCTAACAAAAGGGTGAGTTGATGAGGGTTCAAAGTGTTGGAAATTATGGATTTGGACCATATGTGACATGTCTAAGGATAAAAAAATGAAGTTTCAAAGTTTGGGGTGAAGAAATCCAATACTTGCTTGTAAAACTGGTTCACGAGCACCAAGAACCCTCTAGACACTCATGACCCATGTGGTCTTTTTAATGAAAAAATGTAATAAGGCCATTTGGTTTCTTTTGTGTTTGATAAGGTTGTAGAGTTCAATAGTGGTCTCTTTCAATCATTCTACTTCATCTTGTAGGCTCTTGGTACCAATTGGATCCTTTTGTTCCATGAAGTGTTGAAGTGGTCAACTTTGGTCAACTATGCTAAAGTGGTCCAAAAGATGTGAAATAGAGGTAGAATATGTTTTAAATTTAGTTTGACATGCTTTTAGAGTTTTGGTCAAGTTTGAAGGCGTTTGTAACACAATTGCAAAAGTTGTCACTAAACATGTAAAACTTGTCAAGTTGCTTGAAAACTTTTCAAGTTGTTAATAAACTTTGTTGTTCCAAATGGTTAACCACTTTGCAGATGGTAGAATCTTTGGAAATTGATTTAGAGAGTTGTTTACATCCTCTTTTGGTGGAGAGATAGCAGAGTTGATGTAATGGCTTTGAAGTTTGAATGAGAAATTGTTGATTTTTCCTAAAACCGTGGTTGTAAAATTTTGTTGTTTTTTTGCTTGGTACAGCTTTGAATGCAAGTATCTTGAAGAAAATCATACATGGATGGAAACTAGAAGGAGTTAGATTTCTTTTGGGACTGGTTTGAGGTCTTTCATGCAAGATAGAGAAAGTTTGAAGCATTTCTTTAAAAACTGCTAGAAAACCCTCCATAACCATGGCTCATGTAGATAATCTCTTGTAACTCCTAATTGCACCATTATAAAATAACCAAAATGTGAGAATAGTATCTTTATGAGTCCTCTCCAGGATCCAAGTGGTTTGGAATGAAGATATGCAATGTGGAAGGAATAAATTGGTGCCCTGGCTCTGTTAGTATCATTGAAAATGCTCTTTTCCCATGACTATGAGTGTACTTGTGAGTTTTAGGAAAAGATTTAGAGCTCTAGGCTATGTATAAAGGTGGATTTATTGGTTTTGATGTTAATGTCATGTGTTTCATGCATTATATTAGAAGTGAGACTTGTTTTTAAACCATTCCCTTTGGAGACGAGACCTAATTCTGGGTCCAAAATAGTGAATAGTCCGCTTTTCATTAATTTGTTCTTAAGAAGGTTGGGAATTCCTCTTGGTATCTTGTGACTCTATTGGTGCTCAAAAATGTTGATCATTTTGAGGCCAACCAATAGGCACAATAGATGCCTTTGCAATTCTGGTTCGATTGAACCAAGGCTGGTAGGCCTAAATCGGATATATTGTCTAACTGCACAAACTACGTGCATAAACAACAAAGTTCTTCCAAAGGGGCTACTGATCCTTGGAAGATAAAATAACTTAATGTCCTAATTGGTAGATATTTAAAATATTTAGACTATTATATTGAAACTAATGCTAAACCTAATTTACTGTTTGATTAAGAAGATAGCAGATTAGATATATACTTCACAGAAAGAAATAAATGACAAAATCAAATAAATGAATAGACCAGTGCCTAATGCCAAATTGAAAATAGAGTCGACATTCAATACTATATGTAACTGGAGATAGTTTTAAGATAACTCATTTCTGCAGAACGAGACCATCAACCTACAAGATTTTATTTGAAAACAAAATTTACAACAATTTATACAATAGGTCCTAAGATTTTTAACTCAACTTAAGAGCCCAAAGGAAAGAATAACAGGTTCCCAGACCATGCTACCATTATTCAAATTGTATGAATTGATTATAAACAAATGCATAAAATAAAAAGCATATTAGGATACCCTGGTTAGAGAGTAATCCAGAAAATTGATTGAACATACAAGACTATATACTCAATAGGGTATAAGCACTTATCAGATATCCGTGCATAAGACCTTGGGACATTAAATTCCAGTCTATGAATAGTAGCCCTTTTTGCCGTGATAGAAATGTGTCCCTAATTTTTACAATTGCTTGAGTATAAATACAAATTTCAATGGTTTCCTGTGAAAGGACATACCCTTTCACAGGACCTAATCACACAACTAACCCTAAAATATACATAATAAACTATTACAATAGTTGTTTAAAAATATTTCCCGTACAAATTTATTAGTGCCATGCATAATAGTTTATTCTTTAATTTCCTGCACACACAAAAATACTCATTATTAGTTTATCTCAAATAAAATAAATAATGTATGTAAGATGTTGATCTTATAAAAACTATTTATTATTTATCAATAATTAATTGAAACTAAGTATCATAAAAATAAAAATGAAATATAATTATACTTAAGTCACAAAAATTATTAAATTATGAAGGACTTACATAATAAGACAAATAAATCATTATGCTTGTAATTATCTTTTTATCTCGAAATAAAACATAATGTACTTATTCAAGAATAACACCCACTTAATGAAAAATAGATTTAACCCTAAAAATGAAATCTATTCACTTAAGGGCTAACACATTAAGATTATAAAATAATTAATAATATCAAATATTTCAAATATAAAATGATATTACAATTATGAAAATGTTTATGATTAGGGAACCTTAAAGATTTAATTTTATAAAAGTAACCCTAAAACATACCTATAAAAAGATTAACTAAAAAATGGTAAAATGATATTACTAACACCCTAAAATTAAAGTAAAAGAAAAAGGTGAAAAAGTTACATTAAGGGATTTGAGACTAAAAAGGAAAAATTCAATCAATCATTACTCAAACCCTAATAATATATGAAAAATCAATTTACAAATTATACACAACTAAAGTTCAATAATAATAAAATGACACTAAAATCTTTTCACCTAAAAATATTAATGTTAAAATATAACCAAGGTGAAATGATCAAGCTACATGTAAAGATATGAAAATGAGGAAGTGATAAGAAATTAGGTCGAAATACAAACAAATTAATAAATATCAAGAAATGCATTCACTTCATCATATATTTTAAGTTTTTAGGGCAAAACACAAATTAGGGATAAGAATGATTATAAGTGATTATAACATGCAAAAATTCTCCCTAATAAACAATATCTATTTTAATAATTTATTTTGAAGGAAATATGATTATCTTATGTTTATATATTTATTCACACATATACTCTCGAAGAATAATGTAGAGTAGTTGGTAAGGGGGGTAGATTTGGGTAGTTAGGTAGGAAAAAGGAATGGGTAGAGAGGTCGAGTGTTCAACTCCCTCTCCCCATTCTTTTTCCTAAAAATTAGAAAATATGTAAATACAAAAAATATCATAATAATCACATTATTACAAAAGATAACTAAGAGATAGATAACTCCCTGTGTGAAAGGTTATTTTAATCTCTCACCTGCACATACAATAAAGATAAATAAATACTTTCTCCTAACCCTTTCAAAGAAAATAGATAGATTAACTAGTTAGGGGGTAGGAGGGTAGATAGGTAGGAAAAAGGTCAGCTTGAGAGGTCGAATGTTCAACTCCCTCTCGCCACCTTTTTTGTTCAACCTACTTAATTATATTTTTTTTCAATAATTATGTATTTAAAAATTAAATATGCATTTTTGGAAAGATAATTAACCACCTACCAAATGGAAATACATTTGCTCCTTTATCATTTTAATTTTTTATCAAAGGAAAATTATATAAAAATGAAAGTAAAACATCATACTTCCCTGACGTTTCGTATATATTTTTGCCTGAGTTTTTAGGTGCCAATAGACTCATCACAAAATAAATCTGAAAATGGTCTCCTTTTGTAACCAGGGTTAGTAATTGGAGAGTTATTGTCTGAGGACTCATATTTGGGCTAGTAGGTCTAGTTGGGCATTGTGAAGGGAATAGTTGAATTTGGCCAAATGGGTATGATCCAGAGATGTACCAGAGATGTTTACAAACACATTAGGTTGTGAGAAGTCTAATATCAGTATTCTAAGCCCCAGTTGGGCATGTTGCCATGCTTGGTTTATGTTTCCATGAACCGGTCACCTCCTGGCTTGTGATTGTTGGAAACTCTTCTTTGTACTCAAGTAACTAAACATTTGAAATCACTGTTGAGATGTCTATTTCATCATTGCTTCATTTGCATCAAAAAGTGGCTTAATTAAGCTTAGTTTCAAATTACCAGCTAAATAATGAGGTCTTTGCTCCAAAGTAATCCCGTCCACAAATTGTGTGTCCTTAAATGACCAAAATGGTATCAAGGAGTTATGCTGGTGCAGGAGCACCTATCCAATCACCTAAGTTCGCCTTGGAACCAAATGAAATTAGAGGGTCACAAGAATCCTTGAATGTTAATTAGGTTATATTGAAGCCAATAATGGCAATTTGTAATAATCAATTTGATTTAAAAGTTAAATGTTCTGAAGTCCTGGTAAGGACTTACAACCAAAATATTGTATGGGTGGCCAATAGTGCCAAATTAGATCTAGAAATGGTTTGAATAAATTAATTAGGTCTAAAGAACAAATTAAAATAAAGGTTGATAAGTTATAATGAGAAAAAATTAATAAAACTATAGTTAGAAATTCAAAATTTTGAATACTAACGGTTATATGCAAATTGGAGGGAAAATGAGTTTTAAGGCATAAAACAAATTGTAAACACTTCTAACCACTTGGGGTCAGTTATGGAAGTTGGGAAAAATGTTATAAACAACCTTTAATGCCTGGAAAACATAATGATATGGACTGGTGAAGCATTTTGTACGGATTGTAAGGAATAAGACAATAAAAGTTAAGGTTTTCTTACATTCTCGGTATCCATTTGATGTGATGTTGATTCCAAATCATTTGTATGGCTCAAGAATATTGTATTTGACCATTTTGAATTATATTTATCTTCCTTATATCAATTTTTGGCAAATTATATTGACTGGTTTGTTACAGGCATTGGGGTTTGCATTGATTTGAAAGATGAATTAAGGATTCATCCCAAAATTGTGATTACAGTGACTTGGGATGAATATATGATTTATATTATAATAAAATAACCTTATAAATTCAAGAATGAAGGCAATATTGTAGGTGATCACCTTGAGAAGTTGATTTGTGTGTTGAAGGACTTAATTTGTGGAAGGATTCCTTAAGGAAATGCTTGGTTGGGAGTAGCAGCCATTAATCTACCTGAAGAAGATATAGTTTTCATGACTTGGATAGTCTTGCATTGGCTAATTTATGGTGAATAAACCATTGGTTAAGCCTAGAAGTGCTTGGAGAGGGTACATTGAGGAGGCCCTAGCCTTAAGGGCTTATTGAAGACCAAAATGGGGCTTTTCTAGTTTCAGAGACCTTAGGGTCATTTTGAGTTGATTTTTATTTATTTTGAGTCATATTAGAGGACTACTAAAATTTTCATATTTGGGGGATAAATATAAGTTATAGTTGCTTTGTTAAATGACAATCTTTTTAGCCTAAAAAGGGGTCACTAGGGTGAGTAGCAGATAGTGCTCCAAAACAACCCTACCCAATTTTCTAGTATGTTATGTAAACCCAAAAAGGTAATCCAAAAATATAATTTATTTGGTTAGTGATTTGGGAAAAGTAAGAGAAAACGGGCAGAAACAGTCCCAACAAGACTAGTTGAGGGTGAATTAGGCCTAATAGGTAGTTTTAGCAATTTGGGTGTTGGGTGTTGTGTCAAAGCCCAAAAATGATTGAAGCCTACTTAAGACATCTTATTTAGACATTTTCTATCAACCTTGGTCATTGGGAAGGTTCTTGGGTTGTTTGTGTCTCTTTGGCTATTTGGGTATCTTGGAGGCTAGTAGGCTTGGAGTGCCTAAACCACTCAAATCATAATCTTTTTTGATAACCTTACCACCACACCACTGCACACTCTACATCAATTGGTATTAGATCCTATGAGTATACTAGGTTGAGAAGTTGGAGAAATATTTTGGTGTCTTTTGTGTACTTAATCCTTTGTTGAGGCCTTGGAGTGTCTATTTCCTCCTTGAGTATTCCAGAGTTGATCTTTGCATTAGAGATGTCAGAAGGAGAAGAGGATGGGATCCCTCTGAGGGTCACAAATGCATAACTTGATAAGTTGGTAAGAGAACAAATGACAGATAATATAAAGCTAAGAGAAGAAGTTGGAAGGTTGACAAACCTTGTGAACAAACAAGGACATGGAGAAGACCATGAAGAAGATGAAGAATTTGCAGCAACAAGAGAGGAACCAGTTGATCCTAAAGATGCAAGGTTGGAAAGAATATTAAGGGCTATGAAGATTGGAGACTCAAAGGTAAAAGTTGAACTTCCTATGTATGATGGAAGAATGGATGATGAATTCTTGTTAGATTGGTTCAGTGCTCTTGAAAATTGCTTTTATTGTGATGATGTTGAGGATAGAATGAAGGTAAAAATTGCTAAGTCTAGATTGAAAGGACATGCATTATTATGGTGCGATAACTTGCAGGTTGATAGGATGAAGAAAGGTTGGTCTAAAATCTTATCATGGCTAAGAATGATGGAGAAGATGAAGGATAAGTTCCTTCCTGAAGACTACAAGGTCCAGTTATATAAGAAGATGCAAGGACTGAAACAAAAGGAAATGGATGTCCCAAAGCATAGGAAAGAATTTCATAAGTTGGATACAAGAGCAGTACATGATGCAAATGTGGAAGTGAAAGTTGTAAGGAACCTTGGAGGATTAAGGTACAACATTCAAGATGAAATGTCTATGGCTACACCTAGAACCTTGGAGGAGTGTTTCAAATTAGCCATGAAGGCTGAAGATAAATGTAAAAGGAAACAAGAAAGGCAGGGTAATGGAAGAGGACAATCCATTCGAGGAAGAGGAGGTAGGTTCAATGAAGGACAAAACATCAATGTCAAAGGAATGGAACCCATGGTGGATACTAAGACCGGACAAAGAGGTGGAGGCAAATTTTCAGCAAGTAGAGGCAGTGGTGTCTTCACAGGGAAATGCTTCACATGTGGTGGAGTTGGACATCAATCCTTTAGATGTCCTGAAAAAGAGAACAACTTTAGAGGTGAGAGGTGAGTTTGCATTACAAAAGAGGACAATGAGAAGAAGGAAGATAGAGAACCCTTATATGCTGATCCAATATTGGAAGGTGACTTCTTGATGGTGAGAAGAGGTCCACATAAGCAAGCAAAGCCCAAGGTATCAATTTTTAAAATAAATTGCATGAGTAACGGTAAAGTTTGTAGGATGATTATTGATTCTAGTTCTTTTGATAGCCTTGTGTCCTATGAAATGGTGACTAAATTGGCATTGAGAAGGTTTTATATTGAGAGACCTTATAAAGCATCTTGGGTTAATAGTGAACAGAATATTATCATAAGGGAGAAAACTTATGTTGATTTTTCTATTGGAGGATATAGTGATAGGGTGTTGTGTGACATCATTCCTATGACTTTTTGTCATATTATCCTTGGAAGGCCATGGAAAGCCTCTAGAAATATAGTACATTATGGCTTAACAAATGTTTATGTAGTGCACAACTATGGTAAGAAATTTTATCTTATTCCTTTGCCGGTTGCTAGCATTGAAAGTGAAAGAATTTTGTGTTTCAGCACAAAGATGTATATAACCTTGCAGGAGTAGGAGGAGAATAGCAAGGAAGGGGTAGGTCTAAAACATAAGCCTTCCTTAATGGTTATGAAAAAAAAATTTACTAATGAGAAATGCAACAGCTCTGATTTGCAATAGTCAATGCATGGAAAAGGAGTGTTGGTAGGCACACTTTGGTGTCCTATGATGTCATCAATGAAAGGTGATATTGCTATGTTCATGAAGGACATTTGTAGGGGTCATTTGGATCCTCAAACTTAGAAAAAGAGTTCAATAAGGCAGTCCCATGTTGACTGTCCTCAATCAGTAGAGAACAAAGTCATCCTTAGTGGTGACAAGAGAAAAGTTTTGTTTTGTGTTTCTAATGCTTTGAATGTAGTTAATACTCGTGTGAAGGGTGAAAATTTGTAGGTGAAAGGTTGCAGACATCCATCTTGAAGAATGGGTGGCAAGAAGACAACAACTCTTCACTCTTGGGACAAGAGTTGCTTTGAAGGTGGGGTGTATAGTGGAGGAGCACCTATCCAATCACCTAAGTCCACCTTGGAACCAAATAAAGTCAGAGGATCAAAAGAATCCTTGAATTTTAATTGGGAAATATTGAAGCCAATAATGGCAATTTGTAATAATCAATTTGATTTAAAAGTTAAATGTCCTGAAGTCATGATAAGGACTTAGGACCAAAATATTGTATGGGTGGCCAATAGTGCCAAATGGGATCTAGAAACGGTTTGAATAAATAAATTAGGTCCTAGGAACAAATTAGAATAAAGGTTGATAAATTAGAATGAGAAAAAATTAATAAAACTATAGTTACAAATTCAAAATTTTGAATACTAACGGTTATATGCAAATTGGAGGGAAAATGAGTTTTAAGGCATCAAAAAAATTGTAAACACTTCTAACCACTTAGGGTTGGTTATCGAAGTTGGGAAAAATGTTATAAATAACCTTTAATGCCTGGAAATCACAATGGTACAGACTAGTGAAGCATTTTGTATGGATTGTGAGGAATAAGGCAATAAAAGTTAAGGTTTTATTACATTCACGGTATCCATTTGATGTGATGTTGATTCAAAATCATTTGTATGGCTCAAGAATATTGTATTTGACCATTTTGAATTATATTTATCTTCCTTATATCAATTTTTGGCAAATTATATTGACTGGTCTATTATAGGCATTGGGGTTTGCATTGATTTGAAAGAATGATTAAGGATTCATCCCAAAATTGTGATTACTGTGACTTGGGATGAATCCATGATTTGTATCATAATAAAATGACCTTATAAATGCAATAATGAAGGAAATAATGCAAGTGATCACCTTGAGAAGTTGATTTGTGTGTTGAAGGACTGAATTTGTGGAAGGATTCCTTAAGGAAATGCTTGGTTGGGAGCAGCAACCATTTATCTACCTGAAGGAGATGTAGTTTTAATGACTTGGATAGTCTTGTATTGGTCTATGTATGGTGAATCAACCATTGGTTAAGCCTAGAAGTGCTTGGAGAGGGTACATTGAGGAGGCCCTAGCCTTAAGGGCTTGTTGAAGACCAAAATGGGGCTTTTCTAGTTTCAGAGACCTTAGGGTCAATTTCAATTGATTTTTATTTTTTTTGAGTCATATTAGAGGATTGCTGAAAATTTCATAGCTGGAGGATAAATATAAGTTATAGTTGATTTGTTAAATGACCATCTTTTTGGCCTAAAAAGGGGTCACTAGGGTGAGCAGCAGATAGTGCTCGAAAACAACCCTACCTAATCTTCTAGTATGTTATGTAAACCCAAAAAGGATATCCAAAAATATAATTAATTTGGTCAGTGATTTGGGAAAAGTAAGAGAAAATAGGCAGAAGCCATCCCAACAAGACTAATTGAGGGGCAATTAGGAAGGTTCTTGGGTTGTTTGTGTCTTTTTGGCTATTTTGGTGTCTTGGAGGCTAGTAGGTTTGGAGTGCCTAAACCAATCAAATCATAATCATTTTTGATAACCTTACCACCACACCGCTCCACAATCTACATCATATGCCTGGCTAAGCCTATTTAGAGGGCTGCTAAGGTATAGGTCCAATTGTGAAAGAACTAGTAATACTCTATGCCCAAGTCCTAATATAAGTGTTTGACTATGTTGATAATGATGTCTCAATCCTCCTCTCCATCACCTACAAACTTGGTCAATATTTTGATGATCAATTTTGGCAACCACAAATATACCACGACTAATTATGATAAAAATAGCAAGAGATTAGAATATGCTATTGTGATTCAAACAATGAAAATATGTTTGTCAATAAGATATAGGGAGGAACCTGACACAGTAAGTTGAAGTTAACTTGGCAACAATCCAACCATAGGAGCTAGTGTCTTGAAACTATTCTAACGAAGAGCATCTCTTGGGAATGAATTGAGCAAAACCTCATGCTATACTCTAAATCTTAATCAAAATCAACAAGACAATAGTTATGGTTATTCATGACCTAGGATTTAGTACTATTTGAAGTCTATAATTATTTATCCTGGTAGGCTATATCAATCTAAGTGAATTTCTTATTTTGAATCCTCCAGATTGGCCATTCCATACATGAAAGACAATAAAATATTATGTTGTATAGGGATTTGTCTAATCCTATGTTAGTGTTCCCACCTCCACACAACCTATTATAATCATAACTACAATTGTACTCTCTTATAGGAATAGAGGAAAAGGAGAATAACATAATGGAAAATAACTACGTTAGTTGTGAAGCATTTTCTTGAGTAAAGTTCCATATGAAATCTTGTCGAAGTCTTGCAAGTATTACCTGCAAACAATGATATCTTAGTAAGAGCTATGAGTTGGATAAATAAGGATAAATTGAAAAAGTTTAACATAAAGCAAAAAATATAAAACACAAGTATAGAAGAATAGATCATCTCTAATAAAGAGATACACAATAGAACCTGGAAATGAAAGTTGAAGATGAGTTTTCTAGACTCCAACGCAGGGTGTTAGTAACCTGAGTATGTTTTGACAAGAGCCAATGTGAGGAATGTTCTGAGCAAAGATAGTATAATCAAAATATGTAGTCCAAAAAAGAATAAAGAAGTGTTGAGCACCAGTGGCATGCAATTTTATACTGTTGTAAATTTGAAAATGTTTAACATTTTCTTCTCTATCCATATGTCATTGTCGCGCTAGAAAAACTTCTATTATGCACCTACACACATCAAAGAGAGAAAAATCTTGTGTTGTAGGGGCTTGCCTTGGTCAATCCCCCTTTTTCTACTCCAACCACAAAAAATTCATGAAGGTAATAATAAATGTATGTTATTATCGAGTCGAGGAAAAAATACATAACATAAATGATAATGATTACCTAAATTGTGAATCCCTTTCTTGTGTTCCGTACAGAGTGTTTATAAAGTCAAAAAGATGTTAATAAACAATATGATAAAAATAATTGCTCCAATTCCTCTTGGATTTAGAGGTTTTTTGTCATAAAGAGACAATGTCTAGAGTTTTGAGGCTTGAGGATACAAAAAACTAGTAGTTGCTTTGAAAAATCACCAACTTTCTAGTGTATATGCAGGGGTACAGGCAGGGTACTACAATTTGGTCCAAAGTACCAATACCTAAGTCTTTGGTATGTTTATGTATGGCCAAAAGGGTGTATATATCTATTTTTAGATCTTCTAGTGTTTTGGGGAAGTGTGGAGTTTAAAGACCAAAAAGGTCTCTATAGGGCTACAAGGCAGAGCCATTAGGCCTCTGTAACAGTCTGAAGCTATTGAGCCATTTGGGAGTGTGGGAAACCCTTGAAACCACTTTAATATACCCTCATACACCTTAAAGACACCAAATCCATCATTGGTTTGCATTGGGAGGAGTCTTGGTTGGGTTGAGTCTCTTGAAGAGTCATTTGGCACTATGGGAAATAGTTCATTTGTAAACCAAATTTGAGTAACTTATCTTGCCTACCAGTCCACCACCCTTTTGTCTGCATCAAGGGCTTAACTAAGGATCCAAGAAACCAAACTTCTCAAGAACACTACAAACATCACGACTGCTACTTGTTGACAGTGGGTCCCTACTCGTTTTGTTTTCTGACTAAGCGATCAAATTTGGGGAAGAATTAGCGTAGGCAAAGAAAAAGAGAGAAAAAATGGTTCAATATAATTTCAAGAACAAGTTGGCCCTTGGCCAGATCAATACTTCTCGCAATCTCATTGCCAAAGTGGCCAAAGACTATGTTAGGCTGATAAAATATGGGGACTCTCTTTACCGCTGCAAATCTTTGAAGGTTGCTGCATTTGGATGGATGTGTACCATTGTTAAGAGAATTGGACCGAGTTTGTCTTACCTCAAACAGGTGAGGCATCATATGGAAAGGTTGTCATCTATTGACCCAAATAATAGGACTATTTTGATCTGTGGGTACCCTAATGTTGGCAAGAGTTCTTTTATTAATAAGATTACAAGGCCGGATGTGGATGTGCAACCTTATGCTTTTACTACTAAGTCTATGTTTGTTGGGCATACTATTTATAAGTACTTGAGGTATCAGGTTATTGATACCCCTGGTATTTTGGATCACCCCTTGGAGGACATGAACACCATCGAGATGCTCAGTATTATTGCCTTGGCTCATTCGAAGGCAGTTGTTTTATTTTTCCTTGATGTTTCGAGTTTTTGTGGTTATAGTATTGCGCAACAAGAAGCTCTGTTTCACAACATAAAACCTCTATTAGCCAATAAGCCTCTTATTTTATTTTGTAATATGATTGATTTGCAACCACTAGAGACACTACCGGAGGAGAATCTAGAAACTTTGGATAGAGTTTCTCATCCATGCACAGAATGTGCTAGTGATCGTATAAAATTACTTTTGCGAGACTGTGATCAATTATGAGAAGGTAAACAACAAGATAATATTATTGTATCTTTCATTTCTTTTATTTGTTCATATTTTATACCTTCTCTTATATTGGATATTGTGCATTGTACATAAATGTAAGGCGGTGATTATTCTTGATGATCGACAGGTATAAGTCTTCCAGGCCTTACCCAATAGCTAGGACAAAAGATAGCAGAGATCAAGAGACCATTATAGTTGGTCTTCATCTTTGGTCCATATTACTGACAAAATGTTTGTCATTTCATTAGCTCATCAAATGCGGGGATTTGAAATAATTTAATGCATGATATTTTCATGTATAACATACATTATTTTAGTTTGACGCTGAATGAATTTATCTACTTTGCAAACTTGTAAACTACGATGACAGCCATAAACAAGCATCCCCTCCCGTGGCTTGAGTAATGTAGGCCATGGGAGGAGATGCTTCTTTATTGCTGTCCTCATAGTCCACAAGTGTGCGAAGTAGATAAATTCATGCACCGTCAACTTAAATAATATACGTTATCATGAAAATATTCTATTAAATTATTTCAAATCCCCTCATTTGATGAACTAACGAAAGGTAAAATGTTTTGTCAATATATGGACCAAAGATGGAGACAAACTATGATGGTCTCTTGAGCTCTATTATCTTTAATGTGTGTATCTGTCACTTTTTAGATAGAACTTATATTTATTTCGACAGCAGTGATATATGTTCGACGGGTTTTCCTGTCGGAGATTCATTGTCGATCTATTGCACTTCCAACCGTTATAATGTCAAAGAGTGTCACTTTTCAATAGATATTGGCGATGGGAATGGTATCTCTCCAATGGGTTTACCGATTGGAAAATCATTGCATATCCGTCGCCAATCCGATAGACTCTCCAATAGATGTTTGTCGGAGTTCCGGTAGATATACCGTATGAAATCCCATTGTAAAGTTGCTATTAATGGAGCAAGTTCTAATGGAGAAGGATGTCGGAATACCAATGAATATCACTTTCATTGCAACTTGCAACGCAAAAATGCCGAAGGACACGTCTGGCGAATTATCAACAAATAGGCATTTCCAATTCAACAAATGGCCGTTAGAATATGGCCTCAAATATACTAGTGGACTGGTACTGAGTCGACTTCATGAACCAAGATTTTGGCTCACAAAAGGAGCATGGAATGAGATCACGAAGGAAGACCTGCACAAAGTGACTAGGTATAGTCAGGAAGGGGAAACATTAACCATAAGAACTATCTCCAATGCTATCTTCACTAAGCTAACAAAATCAAAATTTGATAGTCGACTTATGACCGTGAACGATATCGAAGATGAAGGAGTTCAGTTCGCATCCACTATGATAGGTTACAAAATCTATTAGTCCAACAACCTAAACAACATACCGGGAGGAGCCATCCATGCTGCTCACCGGATAATACATGACCATACCAAGTACGATCTCTATGGAATGCTCTAAAGCCAGATGTTTGAAAATATGAAGAAGCTCTGCATTGTTAAGAAGAAATCCATGAAGTATGGAACCCTTCTAGTATGTCTCTACTTCTACTATGCAAATTTCTTCCTGGTAATTGGAAAGGTGGCATGGGGAACCGATCGACCGGTTATGCACCAAATAAGTGAAATGGATAACCACCTAGGAAATCAGTTCGGTAAAGTAATGATCGATTACTTTGAGGCATTCCAACTGAGAATGCATGCCAGAGAGCAGGTATCATCAACTATTGTTGACTCATATAAGGATGATGTATGTTTTATGGTTTCTACCAATCACTACATCATTCAAGCAGTGGAATCGAGAATAGGATATGCTCCTGAACTGGGTTACGAGATCACCACCAAGATAGCCAAGGCATATGCTGATGCCTTGACTAAAACTAACCTAGATCTCTCTACCAACCGGTTTGGTACCTTCAAAGAGATTCAAGAGAATCTGAAGAAAAGGGCACCAATCAAAAATTTCTACACAAAAAGGACCCCCACACCAAAGAAGAAACTGATGACCAAACAAAACAAGATTCAATGGAAAAGAGCTCAACCGGTTCCCAACACTCAAGAAGAAGAACAAGAAGGAACAGAAATAGAAGAAACAGTTCCTCTAGTCAGAAATAGGACTTCCGGTAAATTGGTAAAGGAGGATCCTCCAAGAAGGATAAATCAAACAATTGATGAATTCATAGTAGGATTGAGAGAATCTGGAGGAATGGGTTCTGTCAAAAGAAGATATCAATTCACCAATGAAGAAGACAAGAGGAAAACAGAAGAAGCAGTAGTTCATTGTATCTACAAATTCAACCTCTCTCCTACTAAACTTCACACGATTGTACCTGATGATCCCTAGAAATTCTTAAAGCTAGATGGAAAGCTTCAATGGATAGAGAAAAGGAGCTAAGGGTTCGAGCTCTGCTTGAGGTACTATTAGTGTGGAAGGAATAAATTGATGCCCCGGCTCTATTAGTATCATTGAAAATTCTCTTTTCCGATGACTTTGAGTGTACTTGTGAGTTTTAGGAAAAAAATTAGAGCTCTAGGCTATGTCTAAAGGTGGATTTATTGGTTTTGATGTTAGTTTCATGTGTTTTGTGCATTATATTGGAAGTGAGACTTGTTTTTAGTGCATTCCCTTTGGAGACGAGACCTAATTATGGGTCCAAAATAGTGAATAGTCAACTTTTCATTAATTTGTTCTGAAGAAGGTTGGGAATTCCTCTTGGTATCTCATGACTCATCACAAAATACATCTGAAAATGGTCTCCTTTTGTAACCAAGGTTAGTAATTGGAGAGTTATTGTTTGAGGACTCATATTTGGGCTAGTAGGTCTAGTTGGGCATTGTGAGGGGAATAGTTGAATTTGGCCAAATGGGTATGATCTAGAGATGTACTAGAGATGTTGATAGACACATTAGGTTGGGAGGAGGCTAATCTCAAGATTTTAAGCCCTGGTTGGGCATGTTGCCATGAACCGGTCACCTCCTGGCTTGTGATTGTTGGAAACTCTTCTTTGTACCCAAGTAACTAAAGATTTGAAGTCACTATTGAGATGTCTATTTCATCATTGCTTCCTCTATATCAAAAAGTGGCTTAATTAAGCTTAGTTTCATATTACCAGCCAAATAATGAGGTCTTTGTTCCAAAGTAACCCCATCCACAAATTGTGTGTTGTTAAATGACCAAAATGGTATCTCAAGGAGTTATGCCTAACTAAGCCTATTTAGAGGGCTACTAAGATATAGGTCCAATTGTGAAAGAACTAGTAATACCCTATTCCGAAATCCTAATATAAGTGTTTGACTATGTTGAAAATAAGGTCTCGATCCTCCTCTCCATCACCTACAGAACTAGTCAATATTTTGATGATCAATTTTGGCAACCACATGGAAATATACCATGACTGATTATGATAAAAATAGCAAGAGATTAGAATATGCTATTGTGATTCAAATGATGAAAACAGGTTTGTTAATAAGATATAGGGAGGAACCTGACACAGTAAGTTGAAGTTAACTTGGCAACAATCAAACCATAGGCGCTAGTGTCCTGAAACTACTCTAACAAGAGCATCTCTTGGGAATGATTTGAGCAAAACCTTGTGCTATCCTCTAAATCTTAATCAAAATCAACAAGACAATAGTTATGGTTATTAATGACCTAGGATTTAGTACTATTCAAAGTCTATAATTATTCATCGCGGTAGGCTATATCAATCTAAGTGAATTTCTTTTTCTAAATCCTTTAGATTGACCATTCTATACATGAAAGACACTAAAATATTATGTTGTATAGTGATTTGTGTAATCCTATGTTAGTGTTCCCACCTCCTCAAAACCTATTATAATCATAACTACAATTGTATTCTCTTATAGGAATAGAGGAAAATGAGAATAACATAATACAAAATAACTATCTTAGTTGTGAAGCATTTGCTTGAGTAAAGTTCCATATGAAATCTTGTCGAAGTCTCGCAAGTATTACCTGCGAACAATGATATCTTAGTATGAGCTATGAGATAGATAAATAAGGATAAATTGTAAAAGTTTAACATAAAGAAAAAAATACAAAACACAAGTATAGAAGAATAGATAAGGTCTAATAAAGAGATACGCAATAGAACCTGGAAATGAAAGTTAAAGATGAGTTTGCTAGACTCCAACGTGGGGTGTTAGTAACCTGAGTATGTTTTGACAAGAGCCAATGTGAGGAATGTTATGAGAAAAGATAGTATAATCAAAATATGTAGTCCAAAAAAGAATAAAGAAGTGTCGAGCACCAGTGGCATGTGATTTTATACTCTTATAGATTTGAAAATGTTTGTCATTTTCTTCTCTATCCATATGTCATTGGCGTGCTACAAAAACTTCTATTATGCACCTACACACATCAAAGAGAGAAAAACATTGTGTTGTAAGGGCTTGCCTTGGTCAAGCCCCCTATTTCTACTCAAACCACAAAAAAATCATGACAGTAATAATAAATGTATGTTATTAGCGAGTTGAGGAAAAAATAGATAACATAAATGATAATGATTACCTAAATTGTGAATCCATTTTTTGTGTTCCGTACAGAGTGTTTATAAAGTCAAAAAAATGTTAATAAATAATATTATAAAAATAATTGCAATAAAAGTCAATTAGCATGTATTTAATGAAAATGATAGCAAATAAAGAATTTCAGTTGAAGAGGTAATGAAGCATAGTTACCTACAAACTGCATCCCCAAAACACAACAAACACATTGATGAATATAATGAATGCGCAGAGAAAACACACATGACATGCAAGACAATAAAAAAAAATCTAATTGGAATGTTAACGAACAAAACACACTAAAAAAATCAATCAATACACTATATCATTTCGCAAAAAATTAGAAAATGAAGATAAGACACATAAGGCATAAAGCATGCCTAGACTAAACATGATACAGACACATAATGCACAAAGCATATATGCAAGTTAGGAAGAAAAACAACAACATATTGAGAAAACACATAAAGTAGACATGATGCAAACACATAAGGGGCACAAAGCATATATGCAAGTTACAAAAAAATACACAAAACAAAGAGCAAACACACAAAGCATGTAAGACGTGAAGAAAACACATAAAAAAGCAAGACATAATTCAAACACATAAGACAACAAACACAATAAGGAAACATATAATATAAATGATTATGATACACACAACAAGAGATTAGAGAGTATTATTCAAATTAAAAAGACAGAGATCACATATGCAAAACAAGAAACACAGATGTCAAACACACAAGAGAGTTAAAATACATGGCATTTATGACATTTAAGATGTTTATATTGAAAATGATAGGAAAACAAATTCATAGTAGTTAGAGAGGTAATGAGACATTCATATATAACCTCTTCACTTCAAACCAATTGTCAACTTCAAAATGTATTACACACACTGAAGAATTTAATCAATACACAATGTACAGAAGAAACGTATAGGGCATAAACTATACACAAAGAAGACAAGAATAAAACATGATGCAAACACATAAGACACACATTGCATGCAAGACAATCAACAAAAATGTGATTGAAATGTTAACAAACAAAACACATTAAACAAGGTGCTCATCATGTCCAATTCCATATGTATCACTCGATCTTCTAGGTGACCTCAACAGTTCTTCAAAGTATCTCATAGCTTCATTGGTCTTGTTCGTCCTTTCATTGAGTTCTTTTTCTGATCTTAGTTCATTCTTCAGTTGACTATTTTATGATCTCATATTTGTGATTTCCACATCTTTCTTGTCCAATTCTTGATTAACAAGTAGCAGTTGATTTACCATGTCCAATTGATTATTTTTCAACCTCTGCATATCACATGTTCTTTCATCAAGTCTCATAGATATTTGTCTTGTATCTTCTTCAGCCACTGTCTTATCTTCTTCAGCTTTCTTTTTATGTTCAACAACATTACAGACTCTTACTGATTGTATTTCTTGTTCTCTCTTCAGATTTCTGATGTCCTCATTCAGTATGTTGTTTTTCTCCAGCAGTTCTTTTATAGCTTTGTCACTTTCAACAAAGTTGTCACTATCAAATAGTCTTTTAGTCTCCTCTTATTGGTATTGAGTTTCAGTCTATTGTATTTCTATTTCTCTTCTTCTTCTTCTTAAGGATTTCTTCAGTTCACCTCTAGCTGCTTCAAGTTGTTGTAATGCATTCTTAATATCAATCTTCTAATTCTCTATGATCTTTCCCAACTTATAAACCTCCATCTCAAGATCTTGTCTCACAAGTGGTTAGACTTCTTTAAGAAACTAGGCTCTGATACCAATTGTTGGAAATCTATTATGAGAAAGTGAGATATTGAGAGGGGGGTGTGAATCATATATCAACCATTCATTCCATTTTGACATAAACTAAATTGCATAACATAAGCATCGAATTTAATACTATAACAGATCTAATATCTTAATCATCATCTATGAAAATAAAACATAACATAATGATTTTGGTTACCCAAAAACCCTAGAAAGGTAAAATTGGGGTGGGGATGATAGCCACAAATCTTCACTACTACAGTATTAAATTTTTCCTATTAGGGCTACAAGTTTGACCATAACACAATGATCTACCATGTGAGGATTCTTCCTTGTTAAGAGCTTTGAGACTTATACAATCTACCTTGTAAATATACAATCTACTTATACAATCTACCATGATTCACCTATTAGAATGTCTCAGTACCTGATCCTTCAGTTTGCACAATGATGCCGATTATAGATCTTCTCCTTATAGTATAGATTTTATCTCCTCTATCAAATATATCTTTGTTATGTCTTTCACTGCTCTGCTCAGTCACTGAACTCTGTTTCTGATAATCAAAACACTTTTATGTTCTACAAGTATGAGATCTTCTTCATACAATTCTCTACTCTCATAATATGTTTTAGGGTTCGGATCTCATCTTATATAAATAATTGATCATCTTCATGATATGATATCTACAATCTAGATTGTCTACTTTTTCCACTTAACCATTCCCTAATTCTGATTGGTTACATGAATTTCATAGGGATTAATGATTACAATTCTAAAGCATAATCACCTCCATGATTTCCTCTATCAACAATAAATATCATGTAGATGTCAGCCAAAATCATTTACCTAAGTGTTTGTGCCATAATAAACACATATGTCAAATTTGGCTTACTCGGCATTTGATATCTCTGGCACTCAGAACTCACTGTTCTTCATAGCCTGGTGCTCGGCACTGATATCTCTACATAAGTCAGCATAAACTGGCTCGGTTAATACTGAAGTACTCGGTGACCACTATCTTGCTGGACAGTAACTACTACTCGGTAAATGTACAATATACATGACTTGACCTATACATGGTGACTCGGTCGTAGTGATGACCGACCAACATTGCATAGAAAATGACTAAGTGTAAGACACTAATAGACAGCAAAATTTAGGGATCAACATCATGACTACTACACTTTCCTTACTATGATTAAATACAATAGTTTAGAAAATATAAATAATATTTTATACATATTTTTATATTAAATCTTTACACCAATAATGTACTTATTATTACTCAATAAAATGATTATGAAATTCACATCATATATATATAATCATACAATCATATAATTTACCCATTACAATTTTAATCTAGTAGATAGACCCAAAATAATAATTATCTCAACACTTCATGTCAAATATTTGTATCAAATGATATGCACCAATATACTAGTAGATTAAGAATGATTTATCTTCCTTTTTGTGTTTATTTCTCTTTCTTCCTCTTTCTGCCAATGATTCCATTGGAATGTTTATTGGTCTAATTTAATATCATATGGTAAAAGATGGAAGAGGTGTGTCTCTTCATCAAATCCTTAATGTAAACCTCTTCATCATACATTTTGGTTAATTAGTCTCTAGCCTTAATGAATGACTCACCTTCATGGAACCGTTGTCTAAACTATCTCTTCCTATTGGAAGGTGATTTATGTAGATGTTTCTAGTGATACATGGATCGTTGTTTAACCATTTTGTAGTTTTTTGTTGGAAATAAATTTGTATAGTTTTTGATACTAATCATTTGTAAGACATGATTTCTACTTATCATTATTAATAATCATTACATATTTAATTTATATTATAATCATCGTATCACATTCTCCTGTGCTAATTGGATAGATTGCGCCCTCATTGCATATTTAATACCTGTGTGCTAATGGTTCGTAATAATCCAATGATAATTTTTTATGTTTCCTTTTTAGGGATGCTAGTTACTATGTAAGTTAGTGCCTCCATAAATTTCTAATTACTGCTTAATAATCGATCCATTTTCTCTATTTTTTTGGTTGTTGCTTATTGTAGATTATGTGCTAATGATGTCTAGGATAAAACCATTTATGTGAATCCTCCTTAGAGCTCCTGATATGTCAAAACCATTTCTATGAATTCTCCTTAGAGCTCCTTACACGTCATTCCTCTTGTTCAATAGTTCACTATTGTAATATCATTTTTCTTTGAATGGTTCATGACTTATGTAAGTTTGATGTCTCCATGTTTAATTATTGACCTCATAACTAAAGTTGATATTAACATTCTATGTTTTGTCTTGGCCTTGAACTTTTCCCTGTCTATGAGGAAAAATTTAGGGTCTCCAAACTAGGGACATGATAGTTTACAAAGCAAGGGTGCACTATTTTGTGATAACATGTACCTTTGGAAAGAAAGGAATAATATGATTTTTAGGGATCAATCAAGGAATAGCATAACTATCAACATCTTTGAAAAATATTAATGTTGTTTCATTTGAATATTATAAGTTCATGCCTAATTATCAAGGTCTTAGAGAAAAAAAAATTGGGAATCAAATAAGTTCTCACAAGATTTATTAGATTAAAATCTTTCTAAAAAAGGATAGTAAATGACAACAACTTGATGAAGGGTCAAAAAAATAAAAATTGATGGTTTCTCTAAAGGGAATATGGGAATTTCAGGAGCTAGAGAAGTGATAAGGGATAGTAAGGGTATCTTCAATGAAGGATATGGAAAAATCCTTGGGATAGGCTCTAATAATAGAGCTAAGGCCTTTGTTTCCTTACACAGACTAAAAAGATCAAAAGTGCTAAAGGAAAAAAAAAATCATCCTTGAAGGAGATTCTAAATTAATTGTGAACATCCTTAATGATAAAGTGAATTTCCTCTAGGATATCAGTAGTCTAATGGATGAAAGCAATGAGAACCTTCAGAGTTTCCTTCAATCCAAAGTCTATCAAGTTTACAAGGAAATTAGCAATAGTGCAATGGATAAACTGGATAACTTGGGTTAGAAGTATTGATTGGGCCATCTTGAATTTCTCTGAATACCCTTCTAAGTTAAAAGAAATCCTTTCTAAAGAAAGGTTTTAGAATTACCAAAATGGTAAAAATTATTTTTTATTTTTTCATTCTATTTTCAAATTTAAAATGTGGATGTGGACACTTTGGAAGATGTGACTTTATAGGGTGAGGTGGCTTAGACCCCTTGTGATAAAAGGGTCTAGCTCTACCAATATGGAAAATATTCTTATAAACCCCTTCATGGGTGTAATGAGCCACAAGGGAACCCTCTGAACATAGTATACATACATTAATAAAAAATTTAAAATATTATCTTGAACATTATTAACATAAGTGCATAAACATAAGAACATTACTTAACCAATAAAGAAACATATGAACAATTTCCAAATGATCACGCACAAGTGGAAGTATTAAACACTTCCAAAGGTTCCTTGACAACCCCAAAATGCTCCACAAAAATAAATAGACATTCCCTACAATATCTCGCTAGAGCTTGTACAACGTCCATTGGAGTACATGAGACCCAACCAGACTATTATCCATAGTGGACAGTTGAGAAGACTAGGTATACCCTCAAAATTAGAGACAAAAAGGTTAATTTTAAACACCATTTGAAATGTAATTCTAACAAGCTCAAAACAGTACTATTAATACATTATAACCATCGCAAGGATAAAGGATTACCAAAATACTAACCAAATTTCACCCAAACCCTATGCAATACCAAGATATAATGAATGTGTATGTCTACAAATGTAAATGTGTCGTAAAAAGGGATAAATATTTAGTAGGAATTTATGTATTCATAGTAAGAATTTATATATGCACAAAGTGTAATCACCTAAAAATGGACAAGATTAAATCATGTGACCAACCAAGGCAAAATCAAAATAGTTAAATCAAATCAATCTAAAATCAAAGCAAAATTGCAACCAAGCCAATAATCAAATTTAATTGAAAATCAAAAGCGATAAAATCAATTTAAATCAAATGAATTCAATAAATTGTGCAATTAATCTAATTAATTGCATAGTTCAATTAAATCGAATAAACCCATTCAAGGGGTACACATGGCTAAACATATTAAATAAATTCAATTAATAAATCCTTATTTTCCCTCAACCACCAAATGGGAGTAAAATGCATCAACCAATAGGATTTAAGGATCAAGCTCACATGGATCAAGCTCAAATTGAATCTCCATCACCCATAAGGAGAGAGCATCTTGTCCACCCATTTTGTCTCCTTGTCCCAAGCTTTGAGGACAATTTATTTAAATGGTCTCCAAAGGTGGAACCATGGACCAAACCTCAACTCAACCATGATCAAATCAACTCCACCCCCTACCCTTTCCAAAATCTATAAAATGAAGGCATAATTGAAGCACAAATCATCCACAAATCTGAGAATAACACAAAACCTCTTGCAATTTATAGCTAGAAATTTAGGCTTATTTCATTTGGAATTAATCTTTTAGCTTTGTTTATCATCCTTTCTCATATTAGGGTTGTCACTAATGGAAGCTTGTTGAGAGCTTTGCATTAGCAAACCTAATTAGAGAGCCATAGAGTGCTCAATTGTCATTTAATTTGCTTAATTAGATTGCTATTTGTGGTAATTTAGTTGTTATTTTGATTTATTGACAATACTAACCCTATGAAGGTGTTTTCCATAGCACACAAAATGGCGCCCATCGTGGGGCTTTACACCTCATTTATTTTTAAATTTAGAGAAATTATATGTTTCTTGCAAATCCTTGTATTTTTCTCTATTTTTCAGGTTCTATAGCACATTTAACAGTTTCTGCAGTGCGTACACTACTTCCTGCAATGTGTTTGAGGTCTGAATCGGTGCATCTACAAAAAATTTGTGCACCTTTACGTAGTGAAACCGCGCGTTTAAACCTTCTATTATCATGTCTTACCTTCTATCAGCACGTATGCCCTAACTACCAAGCACTTCCAATTTATTATGCAACACATTTAAATTTTTCTTTACACATCTTTGCCAGTTAAAACAGTGCATTTAAATTCTTTCACAATGCTTTTAATTTATGTTTTTGCGCTTTCAAGTTATTCTCCCACGCGTTTAATCATTTTAACAAGGCTTTTAATAGGTTATGTTGCGCTTTTGATTAAAATTAGAATTGGCAGAATCTAACTTTCAGAAAATGATTTGTCTGTGTCTACAGGATGACAGGTCATAAAAAAATCAAGAATCCAAAGACTAGATTCAATAGTGAGGAGAAAGCTTTGTCCAAAAGAATAAAAAAGGAGAACATAACCAACATCAAGCTAGTTTTGGAGAATTCACAGCAAGAAACTGAGGTATATGAACAATATTTGAAAATTGTAGAAGCATACAAATCAAAATTTGTCTCATTAAATTGGATTTATTTGCCTTAATCAATTTGTTTCAAATTTGATAAATAAGGCTTAGATTTCAATATTCTTCTTTTTTTCTTCATTTTTCTTGTTTGTGTTGACTAACTTGTTGGAGAGGAGGCAAAAAGGAGAGAATGATCGCCACTAGGTGAGTGAAATAATGACAAAATCTCTCAAAAATGCCCTTAGCCTTTGCTAGCTACAAATCAAGCTAAGCCTCAAACTTGGTCAATTTTTCTTTAAATTGTGGCCTTGTGATTTTGCTAAAATCTAGTAAGTAAAATAGCATAAAGGATAAAATCAAGCACTTAATCAAACAACCCCTTGTTTGTGGAGGAGAGTAGAAATACTTAATTCCCATTAGTTAGTGGGTTTTGGATAAATTCAACCTTGTTAATCATGCTTGGGAAATAAGAATAGATAGGGATATGTTCTTCACCTGTTGGTGAATCAAATCCCACAACCTATCTCTTAAATCCATTCTATTGCTTTACATATGAACATGCTAGATCTTTAGTGGGTTCGCCTCCTGAGATTTTCCTTAACAAGGCCGGTGAGAGGGACAACCCAAAGTGGGATACATTTTCCTTTACCGCAAAATTCCAACCCACTATAAAATAAAATGCATGCATCCTTAATGGGGTGTGTGACAAAAGGATATTAAACTTTCGAACTTCCTTGAGTAGTCCTTCAGGATTGCGCAAAAATTTGATATACCAGTGGTGGGAAGCCTCCTATTTTGGGGGGATAAAACTTAATGTCCATTTTGAATGGAATCTTGATTAAATACCTTGTTAACTTAGCAAAGCCTACCTTATAAATTCATGCATAAGAACCAATTTGACAACTAGGTAGATTACTTGGAGTTATTTTTTGTGGAAAAACCTGTGATAACGTTCTTACATATTCAAACACTTCTTGTGTAGAGGGTTTAAAAAGAACAAGTGTATTTGTGATTGCTTTGTTTGAAGAATATGTACAAGTAAGAGATATCCATTTCAAAAAATCATCTTATACTTTTAATATCTTCATAAAATAAACAATCATCAAGTTTGGGGAAAATAATTCTAAATCAAACATTTGTTGAATGTCAGTTTCTACACGATCTCATAGACTCAAATTATCTTTACAAGAAGATGGCACTTGCATTGTAAAAGAGGTCCCCGAATTTGAATCTCAAAACTCTTTCATAAATCACGACCAAGGGGATAGTCTCCCAAACCTTTTTGAAAAGAGAATTGATCCAATGGATAGAAACTCTACATTTCATGATTACATCCATGGAGAAAATAATGAAAATCAAGGAAACATTAACCATGCAAATCAAGAGCCTAAAGAAACACTCGAAGATAAAGCCAATATGGCAGCTCAAGACATCGAATTCCTTGAAGTTATAGACAAACTTATAGAGAGAGATAGGGAAAGATATTTCCTTAATTTAGCCCAAGCAGAGGTGAAACTTCCACATGACTATGATTTTGACCAACTTAAGAAAGATAAGGAAGATAACAATCCAATAGGTGATATGAATAAATAATTAAAAATGTTTCAAGCACAAATCGACCTAATGAAGAAGGCAGTCGAACCTAAGCCATTTTCCATCAAGGCCTTGTGCCCATTTCCTTTTGATAAGAGCTTGGTTATGGCACCTTTCCCAATAAATGTGGTCTTTCCAAAATATGACAAATATACGAGTAAATCATACCCACAAGACCACCTTAGAGAGTTTTGTGCTCTAAGTATTGAATTCATGCACGACATGACCTATCTAATGAGGCTTTTTCTGAGAAGTTTAGGAGGCCAAGCCATGGATTGGTTCTAAATAATTCCACAAGGGATAAAGACATTTGAGGAATTAGCCTCCAAATTCATGACTCACTATTCCTACAACATTGAGCACAAAATCACCATGCTTAATCTATGTGATACTAAACAATGAGATGGTGAATCTTTTTGAGGGTTTCTCCAAAGGTGGAGAACAGTCTTCGCACGATATCCATTAAGTATACCCAAAAAGGAAAAGATGGAAATATTTATGAATAACCTAAATGTGGAGATGAATTATAGGCTCCAACTTTAATGTCCCCTACATTTGAAAAGCTCATTGAAAACGGGATCAAATTTGAAGAAGTGTTGGTTAAAAGAGGGGAAATCAAGTTATTCAAAGATAATAAACCCTATATCAACACTAATAACAATCATAATTTATTTGATTATAACAATAATAAAGGAGCCAATAATCACAATGATAAACCAAGACTGGTTGAAAAACAAGAATAAAAATCTTGTGAATGATGGAGTTGTGGAAGCATACAACTTAAAGACTAGTCCCTTTAACTTATTGAGCGGGTCAAATCCAATGTATAATATCAACCAAATGACCAAAGCTCCTTATAAAAACAACACCAAAAATTCCAAAAATAACAACAACAATTCCTTTAATAATTCAAATGTCAACAAACCTAAACCATTCTTTTCCACTTATCAAAAGAGAAAATTCACCTTCTTAGGTGAACCTTTGGAAAATGCATTAAGGACTTTGGTGGCCAATAAAATCATTACCCTACCTGAATCAAGTCCATATGAACCCAAAGTCAAGCCCAATTGGTGGAATGATTCTCATCATTATGAATACCATCACAACAAAGGACATAAAATGAATGAATGAATGCATGAAAATAAAATACCTTGTCCAAGATCTAATTGATGATGGAACCATAAAAGTGGAAGGGCCTCAAAATAATGAGGACCATATGGCTTTTAAAAACCCTTTCCTAAATCATGAAAAAGGGGAATCATCAAATACCAATCATAACCACAAAAGAGGCAATCATAAGGTTAACTTCGCACATACTTATGATAATACTATCAATACTCTAAGTGGTGATGAGCATTCCATAAATGTGATTGTGGTAAAAGAAAATCCAAGGGAAAAATATCTAATGTTGTAATTAGGGGGCAAGCATCAAAGATCACTTTATCAAGAGGTGCCCCAAGAATTATTTTACCTAATCAAACCTCATCTTCATCTTCGAAGAAATATAATTTGGTAGACCAATTGCAAAGAACCCTTGCTCAAATCTCTATCTTAGAATTACTCAATCTTTCACCAACTCATAAGGACATTCTATAAAAAGCTCTAATGGAGACTAATGTGCCTTTGAATTTAGATGCAAACAAATTCCAAAACATGGTAGGTCATCTTGTTGCACCCCATTGTCTATCCTTTTGAGAAAAAGATGATATGTCTTTAAACCACCTGCAAAATCTTCCTTTGCACATAGAGGTCTTGACCACAAGCATAGAGTAAAAAAAGTCCTCATTGATGGGGGAGATGACCTGAATATTTGTACCTTAAACTTGGTTAAATCCTTAGGATTTTCTAAGGAAGCTATTGACCCAAAGAAAAATATAACCATAAAAGCTTACGATGACAAAGAAAGAGCTTCCAAAGGTGTCATAGTACTTCCCATCCAAGTTGGTCCAATGCAAAAAGAGACCATTTTCCAAGTCCTTAACCTAAAATTGACTTACAATATCCTATTAGGAAGGCCATGGATCCATGAAATGTAGGTCATGCCTTCAACCTACCATCAATGCCTCAAATTTCCCTATATGGGACAAGAAGTCATGGTAAGTGGGGATTTGAACCCTTTCCAATATTGTAATAACATGAAGCATATCAATGACTCCTTAGTCCCACATAATTCAAAAGGGTCTATCTCCCAAATAATAGAACAAGGGAAAAGTTCAAAAGATCTTCCATCTTTGAAAGGGAAAGAAAAGGAAGAAAAAGAAAGTAGTGTTGTTCAAAATCACCAAATTCCCACTAACTTAACTAGATCAAAAAAAGGAAAAGATAAAGTTAGTGAGGAAAGTTCTCATGAGGAAAAAAAATAAGATCAAGCAAGATCTATCCAAATTTATACCAAGGATGCCCATTATCAAAAGATGGATCACATTATGAAGAATTTTGAAAAGCAATGTCAAATCAAACATAAAGGTGTAGGTGAATACTCATTATCTATGATGGATCTACCCTTATCTCCCAAATCCCATGGAAGACCATCCAATCTACCCCATAAATAAAATGACCACTTTGTGAGGGAAAGAACTTCTTCATTAATGGATGAGGAAGATAATGAAATCTTAAATTGGCTATATAAGTTTGAAGAATCAAGTGCACATGAAAAGCACATTCAAAACATAAGCATTCCCACTCATCAATGTGGCAAAGGATTTCAAATAATGCAGAAAATGGGATATAAAGGACAAGGGCCTTTAGGTACAAGAAACAAAGGACTAATAGAACCTATTGAAATCACTCCATTATATAGAATTAAGTGCACATGAAAATCACATTTAAAAGATAAGCATTCTCACTCATCAATGTGGCAAAGGATTTCAAATAATGTAGAAAATGGGATATAAAGGACAAGGGCCTTTAGGTACAAGAAATAAAGGACTAATAGAACCTATTGAAATGTCATGGAGAGATAGTAAGGAAAAGAATGGATTAGGGTACCTAGAACAAGGGTACACTCAAAATAAACATCCCTTGGTCTATGATCAAATCTTGCAACTAGGTTCCCAAAGTGATGAGGATTCAAACAATTGGGAATGGGATTCATTTTCAAGTAAATCATGTCAAGATAAAGATATTTATGTCATACATACCTATACTCCTAGCTGTATGTGACTGAATGTGACCTCTAAATCAGGCACAACACAACATGGTCATTATTCACTTGATAAAATTTTAGAGAGAGTATGAAGAACTCAATCCAAATTTCATGGTGAGGCGACCTGTTGCCTCCTATGTGAATGGGGTGTTTGAATACTCTCAGAACGAGAGCCAACAGCCGAGAGACCAATTCAACAATGGAGGATTTGAAAGTAAATATGAGCAAAATGAAACTAAGCTAAGAATGAATGCAATTTATCTAAGAGCTTGAAAATAAAGATGAGATGCAACTTAATCTAAGAACTTGAAAGAAATATGATATTAAACTAAGAACAAATAAGCAAATTTAGTCTAAAATGTGATGCAAAGATTATACTAATAATGAGATATTAATCTAATAAATGCAATAAAAGCTTTGAAAACAATGAGATATAAGACTAAAAAAATGCTATAGTGTAGATGCTCTCAAAAATTTGCCCCCTTGAATGAGAAAAAGAGGTTCATTAAATAGACCAAGCCAGAAGAGGAATGAAGAGTTTCTTGATTCGAAACGGTGGACTCTTCATTCCTAATTGAGACAAAAAAGCATGATTTATTTAATTAAAAGAATGGAATTTGCCACATGTGGGGAGGTGACCTTTCGAGTAATTTGAATTATTAAATTCAAATAAAGAGGTGTCCATTCAATTAACTAAATATTTATTAATTCCTTTTTGATGGGTATTTAGCTAAAGGGGGTGGAGTTTAATTTAATTAAAAGTACTTAGGACTTCATAATTAAATTAATGTATCATAGAGATTATTTAGCCAAATAAAGTCTAGGACTTAGGAATTATTTTAGCGTTTGATTATTGCAATTTATGGTCTTTGCAATTGACATCAAGTCAAATTAAGTCAAGCACGAGAGAGAAAATTGCCTAGGGAACTAGGACTTTGGTGATGTAAAATCGAGATAATGCACCAAAATTGATGAAATTAAATAGGTGCCAATTTTGGGGTATTACACTAGCAAGGGAAAAGAACAAGCCTCGGGATCAAATCAAAATCAAACTTCAATCTCTAGCCAAGAGGTCTTAGATAATGTGCTAAGTCAAGAAGCTGAAGAAACTCAATGGGTAGGAGAGCCTTACGTACCATCATGGATACCTACTATAGGAGGATCTAACCCTAGGTTTAACCCAAGAGATTTTTACCCTTTAGAAATCCAAGAGGATTCGAGTGAGAAATATTTTGACCCTGGTTCTCTAGAGTATCTAGAAGAAGCACATATCATAGATTTGAGCGATACAATGTTCAAACTTTCAAACGAGGTCATGTCCTTAAATGCTATCAAACCAAACCAAAACTTCAATCCCTTGTCCCTTATCTATCCAGACCTAATTGAGTAGGATTCCATCGAACCTACCATCCTCCCCATATTCTTGAATGATAACTTGATGTCCCAATACCTTAATGTGGTTAACCCTTCTTCTACCATGGAATATCAGGAAGAAGTGACAAAGGGAAGTATTTAACCTTTCAGTTCAAAAAAAAGTAAAAAAAATAAAAAATGGAAAGAATCTAATGTTGAAAACCACATTGTGGCAACATTATATCAAAAAGAAAAAGAAATAAAGAACATTCTGAAGGTGAACACCCAACAGAGGAACCTAAAGAAGAAATGTTGGATACTTTTCCTGAGCACTACGAGGAAAGATCACCTATCCTGATTGATCCAACAGAGAAAGTGAACATCGGGTCAGAATCAGAGCCAAGAACATACACTTAGCAGCATCACTATATAATGAAGAAAGAAAGGATTTCATCAAATTCTTCAAAGAGAAACAAATCAATTTTGTGTGTTCATATGATGATATGCCCAAACTAGATCTAAATTTAATCATGCATCATTTGAATATCAGAGAAGGAGTAAGACCGGTCAAGCAGAAATTGAGAAATATGCATCCACACATAGCATTGCTTATGAAAGTGGAGTTAGAGAAATTGTTGAAAGTAGGGTTTATAAGAGCCATTGATTATGCTGAGTGGATCTCAAATATTGTACCTATTTCTAACGTAGATAAATCTATCATAATTTTCTTAGACTTTAGGGATCTCAATCTTGCATGTCCTAAAGATGATTTTCATCTACCAAGCATAGACATTATCATTGATCTAACAGTAGGACATTCCATGTTCTGACTTATGGATGGGTTTAGTGGTTATAATCAAATAAATATAGCACCTGAGGATCAAGAAAAAATTTCATTTACATGCGCATGGGGGACATTCTATTGGAATGTTATGCCCTTTGGTCTCAAAAATGTTGGAGCGGCCTATCAAAGAGCCATAACAATAATATTTCATGACATGATGCACAAGTTTCTAGAAGACTATGTAGATGATATACTTGCCAAATACCACTCAAGGGAGGAAAATCTACCCATATTAGAAAATATATTTGTAAGATTGGGACAATTCAAAGTAAGGTTAAATCCAAAGAAATGTGCATTCGGTGTACAATCAGGAAAGCTATTAGGATACATAGTTTCCACAAAAGGAATAGAGGTAGACCCTACCAAAGTAAAGGCAATCATGAAAATGGGGGTACCTCAAAACATCATTCAAATGAGATCCCTTCAAGGAAGGATTCAATCCATTAGGAGGTTCATATCTCAATTAGCATAAAAGTGTCACAATTTTACTCAACTCCTTCACAAAGACATAGTTTTCAAATGGGATGAGAAATGTGAAGAAGCATTTACATTATTGAAGAGGTACCTAATGAATCCTCCAACTTTGATGCCACCAATCAGAGGCAAGCCCTTAATTTTATATATCTTAGCAATAGAACATGCATTAGGGGCACTCTTGGCTCAAGAGAACAAAGTTGGAAAGGAAAAGGCCATATACTACATAAGCAAAACATTGGTGAAGTAGTTGAACTACACCTTCATTGACAGAGCAAGTTTGGCCATAGTTTTTTCTTCCCAAAAATTACACCATTATATGTTATCTCACAAAATTTGACTCATTGCAAAGATTGATCCTTTGAAATACCTTCTTAGCAAAACAACATTAAATGGAAGATTAGCCAAATGGGTAATGGTCTTAAGTGAGTTTGACATAGAGTGTATAGACCGAAAATCTATCAAAGGCCAAGTAATAGAAGATCAACTAGCAGAATCACCTTTACAAGAAGAACATCCAATCCAAGTAGAATTTCCAAATTCTGAAATCATTAATGTAGAAGCAAAGACATGGAAATTATATTTTGATGGTTCCTATACACAACATGGATTAGGAGCAAGGATTTTATTGATTACTCCTCAAGGGTCCACAATTCCAAAATCATACAAATTGCTATTCCCATGCACAAATAACATAGTTGAGTATGAAGCATTGGTCATCGGCATAAAGTTGGCATTAGAATGGAAGGTAACAGAGCTACAAATCTATGGAGATTCCCAACTAGTTATTAATCAAATCAATGACGAGTATCAAACTAAAGATGATAAGTTGATACCCTACAAGAACATGATTGAGAATCTCAATAAATACTTCACTCTGATCATATTTAATCAAGTACCGAGGGATAAGAATAAAGTAGTAGATGCAATGGCTACTTTGGCATCACTTCTCCAAATACTAGATCAAAGTGCCAGATATGAATTCCTGGTAGAAGAAGTTGAGCAACCCACATTTGAGCCTTCTCATCCTCATACCATTTTCTTACTAACGTGACATGACTCACCCTGGTATGGAGCCATTTACACATACTTGAAAGACCAAATCTTTCCCATGGACCAAACCAAAAATCAAAAGAAAATCTTTATCTGACAAGCCTCTCGCTATACCCTGATATCTGACACGTTGTATCGCAAGAGTCTAGATGGAATGCTTCTAAGGTGTCTAGAGAAAGAGGAATCAACCATAGACTTACAAGAAATTCACAAGGGAATTTGTGGGTCACATTCGAATGGTTTAACCCTAGCTAAGAAACTTCATAGGATAGGATAATTTTGACCTTCTATGGAAAAGGACGCTTGTCACTTTGCAAAAACTTGTCATAAATGTCAGTACCATGGGAACTTGATCCATGTACCAACACAAGAGCTTCATCCTATGACTACACCTTGGCCCTTTTATCAGTGGGGTTTGGATTTGATAGGTATGATTTATCCACCATCTTCGAATGGTCATAAATTTATCATTAATACGACGGAGTATTTTACCAAATGGGTGGAAGTTGTACCCTTATCCACTACTACAGGAAAACAAATATCCTTGTTCATATTAAATCACATAATCTATTGATATGGTGTTTCTCATGCCATCATAACAGATAATGCAAAACATTTCAAGAATAAGGACTTGAAAGAACTATGTATAAAATTTCATGTGGTATACCACTCATCCTCAATATACTACCCACAAGGCAATGGGAAAGCAGAGGCTACAAACAAGAACATCTTAAAAATATTGAAGAGAATTGTGGACAATTCAGGTAGAGATTCACACATTCAAATAAACCCTACTCTATGGGCTTATAGGACAAGTATCAGAACACCAACATGAGCTACACCATTCTCCCTATTTTATGGAGCAGAAGCAGTTTTACCTTTAGAGGTAGCAATTACATGTTTAAGAGTCTCATTGCATGGGTTACTAAGTGAAGAAGACTATAGAGTGGCTAGGTTGCACAAATTAGAGCTATTAGATGAAAGACAACAACAAGATTTTGACCAATTAAAAGTGTATCAGAATCGAATGTCAAGGAACTATAACAAGCGCATCAAATCAAGGACATTCCAAATAGGTGATCTAGTGTTGCGATAAAACCCCAAAAATCAAGAAGTGAGAGAAAAGAAAGGAAAATGGGAAGCAAACTGGTTAGGAACTTTTGTGATCACTTCATCTTTTGGGATCGGCACCTATAAACTAGCTGATTGTGAAGGAGAAGAGTTGCAAGAACCTATAAATAGTATACAACTGAAGAGGTTCTACATATGAAGCAAATTGAAAAGGGATAAAGAAAAAGAGTATCAAAAAAATCAGATGAAAGAGAATCCTATTTATTGTACATAGTGAAAAGAGATCTTGAAAATATCAAAAACATGGAAAAACAAAAAAGAGAAAACAAATAAGAAATGCAGAAAAGATAAAAAATAGTGGAAAATTGAGCCTGAAGAAAGTTAAAAACATTTAGAAATGATCCTCAAAAAGATGTTGTCTTGGTGAAAACCTAGAAAATAGGCACCTTGATAATATAAAAATTAAAAAAATTAAAAAATTTGAAAAAAGAGAAAATACAAAAAAAATGAAAAAAGATAAAAAGTGCCTTGGTGAAAACCTAGCAAATAGGCACCTTGGTAGCAAAAAAAAGGAAAAAGCTTGCAAAACAAAAGGAGATAAAATTCATTCAATTGGTGAAAACCTAGTAAATAGGCACCATTAAAAGTCCAAGTCAGTCTCATACCTAGTGGTCATCCTTATAAATATTACATTCACAAGCATTTGTATATGTGGCATAATAAAACCCCACAGTTGCATTTGCAAGTACCTAAAGATGTCATCACCTAATCTACAAAATGTCCCAAGTCCAACAAATGCACTTACATCAAACTAGGGGAAAATATACTCTAAAGGAGGAAGGATTCATCAAAGCAAACATCAATCTGACACCAAAATCATTTCATCAAAGCACAAATGAAACACTTACACAATCACATCCTATATCCAAACATCAATCGAACAAACACAAAATTTTGATCCAAGATCTCACAAAGACCTTATCTTTATCAGGATTAAAATTATGAAATGGATAGAACTATACTTGAAATATGGATTTGAAAAATGATGCAAAATTTTTCTAAGTGTTAACTTGATTGATGAAATCATGTCTTTCTAGCGAATCGGTGAAAGTTTTTAAACTAGACAAGCTATGATGAAAGCATGATATTTTATTGGTTTTTGACTGACTATCTTAAAGTCAAGGTTTAAAGTATGTATTATTTGTCTAAGGACATGATCATCAAAGAATCATCGAGGACATGTGCATATGATAAACCGAGATCTTTGTTTGTTTACGCAACAGGATACCTTGGATATTTTGATGTTAAATATCATAATACCAAAATCCACTTGCAACATAGAATCCGATGAAATCGGTATTCATACTCTCGTGATTGATTTCAATCAGTGATAGTTGTCCCTGTATGCACCCTAAAATGGTCGCCTAAACTTTGGGCCCCCATTCATCAATTTATCATTTCCTGAATCAATGGTTTGCAATATTTTCAATTGAAATCAATTTCCTTGATCAAATCGTAATTAATTCAAATATTTCAATATTTCCTAAGGTCTAATCATTTTATCCTAAGTTTTATTTAATTAAGAGAACATGCTCCCTTTTAATTAAATAAAAAAACTTTTTAATTAAATAAAAAAATCTTTTAATTAAATAATAAAATCACATTATCCTAAGCCACATTTAATTAAAAGAACAAATCTCTTTTAATTAAATAAAAAAATATTTTAATTAAATAATGGAAACCACTTTGCTAAAAATAATAAATAAATAATAAAATAAAAAGAAAAAGAAAAAGACTTTTTGTCTACACATTGAATGCACACTTTCCAAGATGAGTGGAATCTCCTTTTGCCTCTTAATCTCTTCCACACATCTTTTTGCCTCTTAACCATGTCCATTGATTTTGCCTCTTGAGAATCTTGAGCACATGGATCAACCAAGATTTAATCTCCACCATTTCTCATTTCTTTTTGCCTCTTAATCTTGACCATCCATTCATTTCTAAATCCTTTATAAGGAGCCCTCTCCTTCTCATTTAGGCATGGAGATTTTGTAGATCCATATTTTAGAGATCCAAGATTTTATGTTATTGTTATGTTGCAGGTTTGGAGAACGATTTTGGAGGAGAGTTTGAGCACTTGACCTTGAACATTGCAACTTCTCTTTTCTTGTATTCTTCTCTGATGCCTCCATGGCAATCCATTTAGATTACTCTTGCACTTGCATGGTAGATTAGATTCATATTTCATTTCATAGAATAATCTTGCATGCGTATTTTCCTTTCATAGATTAGTTTGCTTTCATGCATTTTTATCATATAGAATAACTTCCATTTTCATTTGCATGCATATTTGATGATCATGGAGACTAGCATTCTTGCTTTTCCTCTTTGAATCTCTTGTTTTATGGTGTACTTTCATGGGCACAAGCTAGGTCTAAACTAAGGGCCTCTATTATAAACCCTTGCACTCTATGAATAGAGAGCTATGAGTCAAGATTTGAGACCTCATTCTTGAGAAATCTTGGATATAATGACTCATAGAAGTGTGTCAACATTTTAGCACACAGTACCAAGAATGGGAAAGAAATAAAGGGTAAGGGAAAGAAGTATTCATATCATCATGGTTGAACTAATGATGGTTGTGCTATTTTTAGGGTTTCAAATCTGCTCAATGATGAATATAAGCTCCTAAATTTTTGAATAGTGACAGGTAGCTACATACATCTTAGATTAAATGCATTTAGGGTATTTGCCTTTCTTAGTTTGAAAATAGATTTGAAAAAGAGAAAAAGAAAAGGGAGCAAAGTTAAATCAAAAATCAAAAATCAAATGTTCATCAAAAACTTTATGTGATAGAGTGTGTTGGAAATAAAAAATAAAAAATAAAGGTGTCTTGCATTAGATCAATTGCATTTAAATCATGTCACATTTAATTTCATCTCATTCATTATGATCTTGCATTCATTTAGGGCATTAATTTTAGTTCATTGCATTAGGTTGCATTCACTTAAATACATTATCATTATAGTTACATATCATTGAATTCATTTTAAAATTGCATCTGCATTAGTTTGCATACATATAGTTTGTTCCATTCATTATCATTCTTATCATATCATTAACTTCCATTAAGATTGCATTGCATTAGTTTGCATTCATTTTAATTATTATCTTGTAGTTGCAATAATTACCTCATTAGGACTTTATTACTTGCATTCCATTAAGTTCATTTTAAAACATTACATTTCATATCATTGATACATTGCATTTTTCATATAAGTGCATTTCACTATATCATTGCAGTTACATCTAGATCATTATTTCATCTATATATCATATATCATTGCATTTACATCATCATCATTAATTCATGTATCATTTACATCATTTACCATAACATCCATCATTAATCATTAAAACATTAACATCCATTACATTTGCATCTCATTTACATTACATTGCATACATCCATAATTTCAAATAAATGTATTTATAAATATCATCACATAGCATTAATCAATAAACCATTAAATATCATCATCTTATATCATAAACATTAAACCATGTATCACATGCATCCATATATACATTAAACCATGTATCACATGCATCCATCTATTCTATGTCATAAGTAAGACAATCATTTAAGCATACATAAACATGTGCATTCATATCATAAACCGCATTTGAAAAAGCATAAAACAACGCATATAGAGATAGAATCGTGTAGATATGCATATCATATAAAGCACCTATAAAAAATAACTCCGACACATGATGACATCATATAAATAAAATCTATCAATAAGTATCATAATCCATAATATCATAAAAAATCATTAGTATATGAGAATCAAATTTCAACAAAGCATAACGAGTATCAAATCATTAAAAACATCAACTGATAAAAGAATAATGTGAGTCCAATGTCTCAATATAAAAATGAATCATCATAATGTACATCAAAAAATGAATAATCATATCAAAGTCTCAATTGCCAAAACCACCGACACCATCCGGACTAGGATCAGTATCAAGAGCTCTACTCGAGCTAGCCTATAGCCTGTGCTAACTCATGGAAGCCATGAAGGCCTGCATCATACTACCCAGTTGACTAACTTGTTGTCTAATCTTTGATACATCAGATTGTAACACCCAAACATCAGCATCAGACGTTAGAGCCTTTGTAGGAGGAGCCTAAGTAGGAGGATCCTATAGAGGAGCCTGTGGTGGAGCCATAGAAGAATATGGAATAGAAGAAGATGGAAGAACATAAGAAGATAGCATGGAAGAAGAAGAAGGAGCCTATGTAGGAGGAGCCTGTGGAGGTGGAGGTGCCCGAGGACCCTATGCTTGATCTAGCAAAATTTGTGCTACCTATGCATCCATATTAGCAATGACCTATGCACCAACCTGCCTGTAAAATCGCACCCTATGCTGGCCCCATCTGGCCATCCAGTCCACACCAACCTGATGAAGGGGTCTATAAGGTCCACCCCTCACTCTCACCTACCCATCCCTCATTTGTACACCACCTCTGGGAGGAATAAGAGTAGCAGCAATAACATGTATAACAACCCTACCTCCTCTATCACCCCGTCGGCCCTAACAACCTCACCTCTGACCACCACCACCATCACCATCCCCACCATCATCATCAGACTCCTCCTTAATCCCCAGTACTTTCTCAACTAGATTGGTGAACCTGGAAAATGGGTTCTGAATGAACCATGATGCATAATCATCAGTCATATCTGCATCTACTATGTGATCTCTCATATCCCACACAAGGTGGGGTAGCTGCAAAACCTCATCCTGAGATGTTCGGTAATTAATCTAAGGGCCCCATAAGGACCTCTCGACCTGTACTCGAGTGTATAAGGCTAATCCCTAAGGCATACCCTGTATGCGGCTGAACTGGCATAGAACTCTCAAAAAATAGAATCTCTCAATGATCAAGGGTGTCTGCCCTATCATCCAGCGAGGCATGCACATAAATGGAAACTTTGTTGTATCCTTTGGCAATGCCTCACAACCAATATATGGTCGCTAAACGACTTGATCAATATCATCTATAATGCGGCACCAGTAGTCTAACTTTCCCAAATGGGCCTGCACCACCATACCCTCGTACATCCAAGCAAATGACCAACCTAGATCATGATGTTGAGCTGATATGGGATGAGTAACAAGGATGTGCTCCCATGTCCACAACTGCAATAAAACCACCCCAATAGAAAGAGTGGCCCCACGTCGATAGACAACATCATGGAGCTCATGATATAATTTCGCCAACACGCAAGAGCCCCAATCAAATCTTCAAGGATGCGCAATCAAATCCTCCAGTATCCTGCCACACCCAATGGAAAATTTGTGACCACACCAATCAGGAACAAGAAAACCGCCGACAAGAGCACCCAAAACTACAGGAAGAATGAGAAAAGATGGAAATTGTGCCCACTGAATACTCTCATCCCCAATTGTGGGGTCTATAAATAGGCATCTACAAACAGTCCCTTCATAGACCTAAGTGTAGTAGACAAGCTCCCCATGAGTAGGAATGTGAAGTAACCGATAGACATCGTCGGGAATGATGGTCATCTCCCCCATCGTAAAATGAAAGGTATTATGGTCAGAGTGCCAACGCTCTACCACAACTATGAGTAAACCTCAATTCACTTAGAATCAAGGGAGAGAGAGAAGGACAATCCACATTGACCTATGACTTGGTGTTCTGCTCCACTCAAGTCATCAATCATGCTAAAAGGTAATGGGTACAAGCCACGAACATCGAGCTTTTTAAGCTAGGCCTACAAAAGAAAGTTAAACACATCATAAATCAAAATCATTACATATTGGATCATCTTAAGTCAATCAAACAATCAAACCGAATCAAACCACAATCAATTTTTCTAATTCTATTTAGAGAGGACAGAAAATTTAACATCATCCATCAGCTAAATCAAGATTGACCATCAAACATTCAATATGACGTGACTAGAACTGACATCATATGACTCATTATCAACTAGACCTTATACCTAAGCTAATCAACTGATTGACGACATCAGACGAATTGAAAAACTGACTCAGAAGCTTGCAAATTTGACCAAACAAGGTACACGCGCTATTTTACTACTTAAAAGCATTGAAAATTAAAAGCACAGTTTAAAATAGTAAATGCGCTGCATAAATTATTAAACGCGCTACAACAATGTGTACGCGCTATAGAACTTAGTATGCGCTATAGGATATCATTGTACGCGCTGCTAAAAATATCAAAAGCGTAATTAAAATTATACGCACTACAGGAAAGGGTGGTTGTGAAACGTGCCCTAGTTCTAACATTTGTACGTGCTATTGAAAGAGGTGTACGCCCTATGGAAAATTGTGGATGCACTTTAAGAAGGTTGTACGCACTACTAAAACTAGTGTACATGCTATTAAATTTGAAAAAGGAAAAAATAGAGTTTTTCCTAGAAAAATCTAATTTTTTCCAAATTAAATGCAAAAATATGACAAAGCAAGTTGTCGGGGTACATACCGGAGGTTTGTAGCCAGGTGGACGTAGATATGGATGCTCTTGCTCAAACCTATGTTCGCCAATTGGGATCACCATTGTCAAAAGGCTCAAAGGGGGATCAGAGGAAAAGTGAAAAGGGAAGGTAAAAATGAATAGTAAAAAGACCTTTTACCCCTATATATAGCCCAGTTTGACCTAAAAGGGGCATTTTTTACCAGAAAATGACTAGGGACCCAAATTTTTTACCCATTCAGCCAAATTAGGAGCATTTGTCATCACATCAATGCAAATACATTATCGAAAATGAAATCAAAATTAATTATTATTCAAACTCATTTAACGCAAATTGATAAAAAATGCAATATCCTTCAACCAGATCAAATTTCATTTCATTTCCGAGGGGGCATACACTTGTACAATCAAGAGTGGCATCATAATCATCAAATTAGGAGTATGACATCAAATTGAAATTTAATCTTTTATTAGGAAATTTTTTGCTTATCAATCGAAAGGGGCATCAAACATCAAATCAGATCAAATCAGGCACCATATCAGACAACCTATCATCAGATCAACCGTCGAGGACTTCAAATCGATCAAATGCATCAATCCTATTATCCAAATCTGCATCTTCTATCAAGCATCGAATCAGACATCAAATTTAATCAGGACTTCGCATAAAAAAAAATCAAGACATTCTTTGAACCGATACGCTTTGCACATCAATTCAAAGAGGGGCATTTGTAATCACCTGAAAATGGACAAGATTAAATCATGTGAGAAACCAAGGAAAAATAAAAACAATTAAATCAAATTAATCTAAAATCAAATCAAAATTGTAATCAAGCTAATAATCAAATTTAATTGAAAATCAAAAGCCATAAAATCAATTTAAATCAAATGAATTCAATAAATTATGTAATTAATCTAATTAATTGCATAGTTTAATTAAATCAAATAAACCCATTGAAGGGCTACACATGGCTAAACATATTAAATAAATTCAATTAATAAATCCTTTATTTCCCTCAACCACCAAATGGGAGTAAAATGCATCAGCCAATATGATTTAAGGATCAAGCTCACATGGATCAAGCTCAAATCGAATCTCCATCGCCCATAAGGAGAGAGCATCTTGTCCACCCATTTTTTCTCCTTGTCCCAAGCTTTGAGGACAATTTATTTAAATGGTCTCCAAAGGTGGAACCATGGACCAGACCTCAACTCAACCATGATCAAATCAACTCCACCCCCTACCCTTGCCAAAATCTATAAAATGAAGGCATAATTGAAGCACAAATCATCTGCAAATGTGAGAATAGCACAAAACCTCTTGCAATTTATAGCTAGAAAGGAAAATCTAGAGCTAATTAGGCTTATTTCATTTGGAATTAATCGTTTAGCTTTGTTTATCATTCTTTCTCATATTAGGCTTGTAACTAATGGAAGCTTGTTGAGAGCTTTGCATTAGCAAACCTAATTAGAGAGCCATAGAGTGCTCAATTGTCATTTAATTTGCTTAATTAGATTTCAATTTATGGTAATTTAGTTGTTATTTTGATTTATTGACAATACTAACCCTATGATGGTTCTTTCCATAGCACAAAAAAAGTATGGGATATTTGTACAATTTCATAAAAACCTAGGAGAAATTCAAGAAACAAAAGGTTCACTCCAACTTATGGCCAAATGAAGATTCCCTGCGCACTGGGGAGTACCAGATACAAAAAATCAAGGTCAAACTTACTCAATAAGCTCACTATAAATAGGAATGAACTAATATATTGAGAATGATACTATAAAAGCACAAGTACTGAAGTAAATGCATAATAATAGAGAAGAGCACATCATGCTCAATACAACACAACTAATTCTAGTTCACCACCTATATGTATGTCCCCAACAGTGCTGTGTCATGCCACCCGACCATGTAGTACCCTCAATCCAACCCTAATGTATTGAGGAAGATAGTCACATGACCCAACCACACATATTGCACACATATAGAGTAGGCTTACAAATACATCATAAAGTGCAATAATTAGGGGATGGCATAACAATTTAAAACTAAAGTAAAACATGTCACATATCGACAAGGTCACTACTCTTACCTAAATAGAGGTTTAATATAGACTCAAGAGTGGGAGTATCATCGTAGGGAATGAGGTGAACCATACAGATTCGAGCATTCCATCTCATCAAGGAATCTCTACTTAATATTTCAATCAAAATTTGTAGATGGAAAAGCTAATACATATCTTCAATTAACATGTGTAGACAATCAAGTATTATGTCTTTGATCAACATCCTTAGATGAATAGATATAATGCCTTTGAATCAATGTCCTTAGATGTCCGGAGAAAGAAACACTTTCAAATCAACATCCTTAGATGGTTAGGTAGTCTAATCGACATTGATTGATAAATCTTGTAATTATGTTTAAACCTAATTCATTTATTAAGTTATCAGCTCTTATTAATAACTCTTTAAGGGTTACCTTGGTGACTCCTTTTTGTTCCAACCCACCTTAGAGATCTACTTCACTCCACTACTCAAACATGAAATGATATCATCTTGTTATGCAATGAGCACAATGTAATTAATGTAAAAAAGGACTCCATGTCCAAAATTCATAAAAAGATAAGATAAGATCAATTGGCCTTAAGAAAGAGTATGGGTCTCTTAATGTCCCATCAATGAGCATAAATTTATTATGCTAATGATGCAATCTCAACAACATGCATCCATATATTAAATTTGGGCTCAACTAAAGCATGGAGTGTGCCAAAAAATAAAAGAAATATACAAGGAAATCGCACAAGGTGATAAAAAGACTCAAAGAACAAGCTTCCATTGTGATACAAGAAGCACTCTATTGGTCTTAGATAAAGAGCATGAATCTCTTAAGATATTTTCAAATAGGCATAGCTCAACTACATCCAAGGATGTGGTCTAGACCACACACATCAATAAATTCAAGATTACAAACTTAACAATTCAAGAAAGCCTATAAACCAAGACAATAAGTCAATGCACAAGCATGCTCTATTGGCCTCATCACCAAGATCACATATCCCAAGATGGTCTAACATAAAAGAACACAAGATATTGACATTCCTATAAAATCCAAATATAATTCACCAACAAAAATCAAGCATAATCATCTCAAAACATAGTTACAAAAAAGGGGGGATCAATAGTATGGTACAACCCAAATGTCATTTTCAAGACAAAATAAAATAAAGATCATGCATGCCACACACACTCAATTGGCACCATGGCCAAGAGTAAGGATCCCTAAATGATCCTAATATGTGCTTCATAATGCAAGGCCATAAATTCAATCCCAAAGGCATAAATCACAAATAAATGCCTTATAAAGAAATAAGGGACAACAATGAAAAGGGTATGCTCAAATGGCCATAAAGCTAAGAGTGTGAATCTGAAACCTCTTGAAAAAATTATTTCATTAATAAATTTCATTATTACACATATTAATTGCTCATCAAAATAATGAAAATCTAACGTTTTTGAAAAATGCACCCTGGACCAAAACCAATCCCAAGCCAATTTTGCCATTGGAGGCCATGGAAAATCTTCAAAAATAAAAATTTGAAAATAGAGAAAGTAAAGATACCCTCTAGTTCTAAATTTCCCAATATCATGAAACATCTTTCAAAACCAAATTTCATCAATTCTAAAAATTTTGGGCAACATAACATTGCTTTCACATTCATTTAAAATTTTGTAAATACATAATTCCAAATGAGCATTGAAATGAATAAAAGAATTGAGGGATGATTAACATCTCATCTCATGAACTAAATGGAACAAGCATCAAGTAAAAATTTAAAGAACAAAGCAAGATATAAGGTTTTCCTACCTCAAATGGAGAAAAACACAAAAATGGAGGAGGAAAATCACATAATATGTGAAAATGAATGATATTCCAAGCAAGGTGGAGAAAAATGACATGAATCCAATTACTTGTTGTATACGCCTAAAAATGGTCAAAGAAAATATTAATTAAATTGAAGTCATTTGGATTAATTAAAATAAAAAAATCAATAAACTATGTAATTGAATTAAACCTTGATTATATAGTTCTTTAATTAATTAAATTCAACACATTCATAAATCATACATAGCTAATTTAATTATTTCTTATAATTAATTCCTCGTAGAATCTCTCAAATACCACTACATTACAAAAATTAAATGGACCAATGAGAGACAAGGAATGTGTGCACATGGATCACAAATAGGTTTTTCTATCTTGACCATTCGAAATGGACACCTCATCAACCCCTAATCCTAATCACACCTTCATCATGGTTAATCTAACTCACCCCCTACACCTTGAGAAATCCTATAAATAGGATGCATAATTAGAGTAAAATCATATATTATCATTTTAGGGTAATGTTATCATGTCATTTTATGCATTTATCATTGAAAAGTATGGTTATTATAGGTAATTGTAATTAGACTCATCATCTAGAGTAGAATCATAATGAAGCATCATAGAGATATTAATCATTTAACATAGAATCACATCTCATATCATTGAATTCTCATTTTATAGGTTGTCACTTGAGGATAAAATTGTAGCTAAGAGCATAATTCAAGTCCCTAAAACTAGAGATTCATAGAATGTTCATGATTTGTTTCAATTCAATTTCTTAACTAGTTGTTTATCTTGATTTTGAATTGATTTATCATATTAATGTTTTATGAAGGTTTGTATATTAACATTCTAATTAGTTCTTAAGCTCTTCTTTTGTAGATTTTGTAGGTGAAAGTTCAAAGAAAATGCAAATGGTCACCTTTGACAGAAATAATATCGCCTTTGCATAGAAGATTATTGGTATCACACTAAAGAATATTGCTTCTGCAATCAATATTATTATTATTTATGAAGGTAAAAACAGGTTTTGAATGGAACCTGAAACCATTTACATTAAAGTAAAAAGATATAGCATGAAAGTTTACCAAAAAGAGATGCCTGCTGGAAAGACAAAAGTAGGACCCAAAATACTACAAGAAACAACAACAAAGCAAAGAAAAACAGTTACTAGCACTACTACCAACAACACCCAGCTACCAACCAGACCATACTAATTATTTTTTTATCATTTTCTCCACCTTCATCTTCAGGTCCTCCATCTTCTGGATAGCATCTTTCAGGTCCTTCAATTCCTTTGTCTTTTCAGGGATCTTCCTCTGAGTGCTCCCTCTAGTTCTCATTCCAGGACCAACATTCCCAGCATCCCCCTTAATGGTAATTGTCGTATTTTCCAGCTGGCTTTTTTCCAGGTAGTTGTGTAGCATATTGAGGTTCATGACAGTCGCACCAAGTCCCTCATTTATGTGACTCGGGACTTTGTCAATCATGTTCCCATTGTTACTGACTTTAGCCTTTATGTCTTTGACCTTGTTATCAACAATCTTATTAACTTCAGCAGCAATATCCTCATTCCAATTTTTATTATTTACCTTATCCAAAACCTTATTCTCCAGCTTCTCTAGCTTAGATGTCAGGGTGATCGTAGTTTTTTCCATGGCCTGAAGGTGGAGCTTCATCTCCTGCATCTCTCGCTTGATCCAATCCAGAGAAGCACTCAGACCATCAGCTTTGTTTACCTCATCCTGCTCAGTAGCACCCAATAGGGGATCTAAGGTGTCCTCCTTGTAGTTCTTACCTTCCTGAGTGATAACCTGGTCTAGGGCCACATTAGAATCATTATGATCCTCTTCTTTTTCATCCATTTGCAGGGAGTTCTAACCAGCCTCCTTTTCCTCTTCAGCCTGGCCCTCCAGGAGGCCCAAATTTTCCCCCTTTTGGTTTTTTCTATCCTCTTTACTAGCCAGGTCAATACCATTCTCAATGTCAGATTGAATATCAATTTTTTCTTCTTCAGCAGGGAACTCCGGAGCATCATTTCAAAGATTAAAAAAAATAAAAAAATAAAAAATAATATCATTTATAAGCAAAAGAAAGTCTCTTTTGATGCAAACTATAGTGCTTATTATTTTTCTAGCATCGTTGTTAAATAAAATTGCATCACATGTAATTTGTTCTCTAACATTTTTGTTCTTTGTTGCAGGTTTTCTTGACAGGAATTGAATACCATCACTTTTGACCCAAATAATATTGCCTTTGCACTGAATTTCATCACCTTTACACAAAATATTATCACCTCTAGGACAAATAAAGTTGCCTTTACAGCATACATCATCACTATCAATTAAAAGGGAGTCATCTTTTCATATAATTATGTCATTGATACACTTAATTATGTCACCTTTGCATAGAATGTTGTCATTTCTACATTTAATTATGTCGCTTCTAAATAAAATTATGTCACTTTCCATCTTAATTTTGTCACTTCTAATTCAAAGAACATCATGTTTACTTTGCAATGTCACTTTTACATCTGATTAAACTAAAATAAAATATAGAGCTAATTTGTGTTATGTTATGAATTGCAAATGGAAAGTAGTTAGAAACTAAGGAAAGTTATTTGCAGAACACCTGATTATTACATCCAAAAGGCTATCAAGAAGGCTAACTTGTGTGCTAAATAGGTATATTGGGATAATGAAAAAGTTAAGCTTAGTGAAGAAGGAAAATATTTTAATAGATATGTTAGCATTATTAACATATATCAAGATGAATATGGAGTAGAAATCAACTTGGATACTTATCCTTTGTGAATTATATTTGATTTTATTATTAATTGATTTCGTAACCTTGGGTTGAGTGTGTTGGACTAACATTTATGGTACTTAATGAGGATGCTAAGGAGCTAGAACTATTCTAAGGTAAGTAAAATGCTAAAAATATATTTAAGAAAATGTGCAATAATTGGCAAAGGCGCACGCTCTTAAACCCTTAATTTTTTATGTTACCTTCATTTTAAATTGATATTGCAGCTATTTACTTTCAACACATAGAATAATTAAAATACATTCTTATTTATGGATTTGGGATAGTAATCCTATGCTCTCACCTTTCTAGGTGATAAAAATGCCAAACCTATCAAGAATCTCATTGGTTAGATAAGGTCTAAAAATGAACCGCATTCTCTTTATGCTTGGAGATAAATATAATAGGGATATGCTCTTGCCTTTTAGGTGATCAAAATACTGAACCTATCTTAATCTCATTTCAATTTCAAGTTTGTACATTTTTAGCTATAGAGGGCATGTCTCCTGATATTTTCCTTATGAGACTGATGAGAGACAACGAACCAAGTGGGATACAACCATTTAATCCATGGTAATCCAACCCACTCTAAAATAAAAAGCATGCATCCTTAATAAGGTCAATGATGAAATCTTTTAAACAATAGCCATCCTCGAGTAGTCTTTCAAAATTGGACAAAACTCCACTTACAGTGGTGGGAGGCTCTTGTAATGGGAGGTAAATTTCAAAAGTTTTTCGAACAGAATACTAAATAAACCTAGTTAAATAGAAAGCTTACATGATTATCCATTGAAGCCAAAATTGACCATAGGTAGCTTGATTGAATTTGTTTTCTATGTACAAGATCCATGGAAATGATCAAGAACATACACTCAATGTATAGATTGTTAGGGCCAAAAACAATTTCTTTAAGTGTGTTTGTCATGTTTATGATCTTAATAAATAGAATAAATTATCCTTTTAAAACCAAAAACACAATTGAAGATCAAAATCGAAAACACTTCTGCATACCTTTTTTTGAATAATGTTCCTTCCCATTAAGACGGGTTTTTTAAATCCACCATTTTCAAACACTCAAACAAAATTGATAATACTCTTCATTGTTTCAATCAAACTACATCAATTTTCAAGTGTTTTCAATCTATCTTGGTTTTGTTCTTGGAAGTTTTCCATAAAGGATTATAGGTCTTTATAACTAAAGAGATCTAGGTCAAAATATCAAGTATTCATCATAGATATATATATCTTTCTCTCTTAGAATTCATCCTACGACACACTTCATTTAGGTTAAACCACCATTGGAATTCTATCATATCATTTTTTTGGATAAACTCAACTAGGATTTTAAGCCTAGTCAACTCATTCAAGAGGATCTTCCTTCAAGAAGTGTTACAAAGTTAATTTCATGCCTATAAGGACAAGGTCTCACCATTTAAAAACCTCTCAAGATCATTAAAAAAGGTCATAATAGAAGAAACGTCGCTTCCAAAGAAGACTAAATCTCAACCACACATAGACCTAAGACAACTAGTTGATCAAATCCAACATGAAGATCAAGCACAAGGAAATAAATCAAATATGGAGTGACAAGAGAATAACTGGGCAAGGGCTAGGAACAATAACACTAACAACAACCATAAAAATGATGAAAATGAAGAAATAATAGAGGAAAAAGTAAGGGAATCTCAAAAAAATCCTTTATTTCAAAAGCTTATGGAAAGAGTACTTGAAACCAACAAAGAAAGGTACTTTATGACCATATTCAAACTAGGGGCTAAGTTACCTCATGACTATGGTGTTTCACAACTAAAGAAAGATTAACATGAGGTAACCCCATAGGTGATTTAAAAAGACACATCCAATCTATTAAAAAACAACATAATGATCTTCAAAGGGGATCTTCTATGAATAAATATACCCTAGAAGGAAGTTTTCCATTCCCATTTGACAAGATCTTGGTTATGGTACCTTTACCACCTAATGTAGACTTTCTAAAATATGACAAATACATGGGAATAACATATCATCAAGATCACATTAGGGAGTTCTTTACTCTGGGTATAGAATTTATTCATGAATAAACATACCTAATGAGAGTCTTCCCAAGAAGTATAGGTGGATAAGCAATGGAGTGGTTTTCCAAATTGCCACCCAATATTAAAACCTTTGAAGAATTAATTTCAGAATTTGTAGCATAATACTCATATAACATAGAACGTGAAGTAACTATGTTAGAATTATGCAACACCCAAAAAATAAATGGAGAGTCATTCTTAAACTTTCTACAAATATGGAGAAGGATCTTCTCTAAGTATCCTAGATATGTACCTCAGAAGGAGAAAGTGAATATCTTTATCAACAACTTAACTAGCAGGATGAACTTTCATCTACAATTCTAATTTCCATCATTTGATAAAATAATTTAAAATGGTATTAAAATAGAGGATTCCTTGATAAGGAAGGATGGACTAAATTTTTACAATGACAATAAAGGGGTTTCAACCAATAACAACAACTACAACAATAATAACACAACCAACAACAAAAGTGATAAACCCAAATTTTGGTTGAAAAATAACAAGAAGCACCTAGTAAATGATGGAGTGGTAGAGGCTAATAATCTTAAACCAAGACCATTCTCTCTTTTGAGTAACTCCGACAATCAAGAGAATAATTACAACCAACCAAACACCTCATATAACAACAACAAAAATCAAGGCAATGATAGACCAAGAACTTCACAATTCACTTCACCTAGAAGGGACTTCATGCCATTGGGAGAACCTCTTGAAATAGCTTTAAAAACTCTTGTTGTCAACAAGATCAACACTCTACATGAGTCAAGAGGTTACAGACCACAAGTAAAGCCTTCATGGTGGAATGACATAAACCATTGTGAATATCATCAAAACAAGGGTCATAAAACAAATGATTGCATGAGGTTGAAACACATTGTCCAAGATCTAATTGATGATGGCACTATTGAAATAGATGGACATAAAAAAATGAGGGCCACACCACATTTAAAAATCCATTCCTAAATCATGAAAAAGGAGAAACATAAAATGCAACTAAAAAAAAAAGTTAATTTTTCTCATACATATGACAACACCATCAACACATTGTCAGGTTTTGACAACACCATTATTGTCATAATTATCAAAGAAAAACAAGAAAAAGAGTTTGCCCATGTGATCACTAGGGGAAATCAACCAAAATAACATTGAAAGGAACATCTAAAAAGGAAATTATGAATGATCTTTCATCTTCTTTAAAACAATACAACTTGGTTGATCAACTCTTAGAAACACCAACACAAATCTCAATATTGGATTTATTAAAAATCTCACCATCTCACAAAGAAATTTTGGAAAAATCCTTGGTTGATACGACGGTCCCTAAAAATTTGTATGTAGACCAATTCCAAACCATGGTAGGACATATCATTGCACCATGTTGTTTATCCTTTTTTGAATAAGATGAAATGTCATTGATGTTGGCAAGTTGACTTTACTAATATATATGATTAAATCTGATGTTGTCATTATGGCAACAAATTCATATGAAGTTTTGGTGTCAGCGCACTAAATTAGAAGATCAGAATCTAGCTAAGTATGGAAGATAGAGTAGACAGAGAAGCACCTAATGATCAGAGCATCGATGCATGTGTGTATCATCAAGTTTTGGTATGCGCCCTTAGAGATAAGCTTTTAAGTATGTTACTATGCTAAGTCTAAGAACGCATGGTCAGATATGACAGCATGAAGAAGTTATAGCAAGTCTAAGTGACATAGTCAGTAAGCGGCAGAATAGAACAGAGTATGGAGCCAACAAATAGCTTTTTGTTTAGCGTTTATTATTTTATTTTGTAAAGGCTATGCACCTATTGTAATAGTTATCTAAACATGTTAATATCATTGTATGTAAACACGCTTGAGCCAATTAACTTGGAAGTGTTGTATGTGTTAAGTTATAGGCTGACCTAGTAGTTAGTTTTGGTTGTGTCTATTCAGCATGTATATATATGACATGCACTTTTTTATTTGGTAAGAAAATGGTATATAGAGATGAGCAGAAGTATGCAAAGTATATATTAGAGTAGTAAGAATGATATAGAGCTTTACAAGAGGTTAAAGCATCAACACACAAAAGGAACTGATTAGACAACAGTGTCAAAGCAGTAGTTCACCTTGCAGATATAGTATATATTTGATAACCAAGAGGTTGTAGCCTTCTTCATTGAGCAGTGAGCCATCCACCCCTAATAGGGTTTGTTACTGATAGACTCTTAACCAAGTCATTATACTCTGCATTGTAATGACTGCTCCTAATAGGGCAAAGGAACATTAACAAGTTCACAATACAAAGTACAATTATTCATGGGTACTAATTCCCACCGGGGTTTTCCTCTGGCCAAGGTTTCCCCGTAAACATATCTTGTGTTATGTGTTATGGTTGAATACTTCATTTTCTTTACTATTCATTTCAGTATTTAAGTAATAGAGTTAAGTTTCAAGAATGAGAAATTAATTATAGAACATTGATTCACCCCCCAGTGTTCCCATTCCTAACAATTGGTATCAAAGATTTGGTCCTCTAAAGATAAGTTTAACCACTTGAGGAGATCATGGTTTTGAAAGAGGTAAAACATCTGAAGAAGAATCTTGAAGCAACTCTTGAAGATCTTGACAGATCTGAAAAAGAAATTAAAGAACTAAAATTGAAGGTCACTGGTTCACAAGTATTCATCAAGAAACTAAGAAAAGATTTGAAAGATTGTTCAACTAATGATTGGGACAAATGGTCAAAAAGTTGAATGAAGAAAATACATCTCTGAAATATTAGATTGAAGATTTGGATGAAAAGCTAACTACAAATCAGGAAACCTATGAAGAATAGATGAAAGAAAACAAATAGTTGGATGAAGAACTTAGGCAAGCAAACATGAAAATCTTGGAGTTAGAAAACATCAAGAAAAAGATGGAATCTAAGCTGACAGTTGCAAGGAGCCATATTGACAAATTGCACACAATTTCTGATCTAATAGAGTCACAGTTGTATGCACAGAATATTAAAGGAGATACCAGTGGTATTGGATTCAATGAAGCACAAAATCAAATCAATTCTACGCGAGAAAGAATGAAAGCACCAAAAGAATCTATAGAAGCTAAGAAGACTGAAAATCATACTGAAGCTAAAGCAGAATCGTCTAAAGATGAACGCAAGCTAGTAAACTGAACTTGTTATGCTTGTAACAAGCATGGACATATAGCAAGAGATTGTAAAGAGGTAAGACCTTTCAATGGTTATTGTTATTCATGCAATAAATTTGGTCATAGAGCTATGAATTGTAGATCAAATCAAAGAAGGCAGACACAACACAATCAAAGACATCAACCTCAACAAAGTGTTAGAAGTCCTCTGAACATTACATGTCAGATATGGAATTACAATGGTCACACATCTAGACAATGTAGTATGGTAACTCACATCAATGTGTCGAAGAATATAAGGCCTCCAATAATTTGTCACACTTGTAAAAAGGTTGGACACATCTCAATTTTTTGCAGATCACAAGCGCAAAGACAAGAAAGACCTGATAAGTCTCAAGGATCAATATTGGATGAATCTGGAGAAGTCAAGTTTGTGAAAGCTACAGAAGATGCAAGCAAGATTTGGATGGAAGTAAATAAATATAATGTCAGTGCCATAGTAGTAGATGTATCCTCAGTGGACGCACCTTCTACTTCTAGATAAATGACCCTCATGGTTATAGGGGGAGCTAGATAAGCTCTAAACCCCTGTGCATCTGGTATACTCACCATCAGGGTATGCACCTTTGGTTTTAGTTATTTGGTTGCTAGTTGATGATGTATGCAAGATTGCACAGCTTGATTGACAACAAGAATGGAGATTGGAATTTATTGATCGCAACTCATGTTTACGTGGAAAGCATTAATTGTAGAAAGTTGATTTATAAGTCATCAGAGATCTATTATCTTCACTTTTGCATTAGAGATCAAGCCTTTGGAGAGCACAGGAGATAATAGCAGCTAGTATTGAAGGATTGAATTTGTTTTCATCAGCAAAAAAGTGTTTAAACTATTGTGGAACCCTATCTCGGACACGATGTTTCAAAAATCCTTTGAAACCCTACTTAAGCATTGAATCAAGTAAGTGATGGCCACTCCAGTTGTATTTGATGTCACAGAGAGGAAGAGATATGTGTTCAAAAAGCATCCATTTAAGTTAGTCCTAGATGACCTAGAAGGAGCATTTTCTAGAACTCTGATGGGAGTTATGCATGTAGAAGATATTTGCACCTACATTTATTGCAAGAAGGAACTTGTAGGAGTAGACAAGATAAGGTCACATATAGAAACAATGGTTAATCTAGACATGACATTCAAAGATGAATTCACACACTTATCAAATATACCAATAATTGAATATGCGACTGCATATGAGTTATATGAGTCAAAATAGATCAAGATCCTTCTTAGTAGAATTCATGATGATCTATTTTGGATTGGATATGTTCTTGTTCGCATAACTACATATCTCATTTATGAGATGACCAAACTTTCTAAGATCGGTGTCATTCTTCCTACTGGTAAAGATGTTAGGAAACAAGTTGAGCAGGCTTGTAAATCCCAGAGTGACAAGTGCGGCATGACAATTGAGCCTATAGAGGAAAATGATATCAAACTAATGGCTATGATCCTTGGATACAAGTTTCAGCATGCTAACAAAGTGAACAATGTATCCGCGTCAATAATTCTGGTAGCTATAAGGATTGTGAGAGAGAATGGAGAGTTTAACCTTTGTGAAATCCCACGCACATAGTTTTTAGACAACATTAGAGCCATAAAGCATGACAAAAGCAAAGTGTTCAGATTTGGTTCACTGATCATCTACATGTACTTTCACATTGTTGGTAAAGTCTCTGATCTTTATCTTGACAAGAGCCTTCCTACATTGCCTCAAATCTCACTTAAGGCAACATCAGAGAGTACCTTGAAGGATTTCATGGATCTTGAAATCAAAACATTCATAATTAAGATGCATAGAAGGTATAGGATACCTGAGAGTCTAGTGGAGAAATACAAGGACAACATATGCTTCGTGGTGGAAACTGATATCACTTGCATGGGAGTAGTTGAGCCTAGGACAAAGTGGATTCATCCACTTGGATATGAAGCAGGGGAACACATTTTTGAAGCTTATGCACAAGTACTCCTATCAACACCTAAGGATCCCAATGAACCTAGATGGGGAACTTATGAAGAGAAGTGAGACAAGTAGACTCTGTCTTATATAGTGTTGCAACAAAGAGAAAAGCATCAAGGATTACTTCAGACATTCTGAAAATTCATGATGTCACCCAAGAAGACTTGGATAAAGAAAGGGAAGCCAAGATTGCCATGCAACTTGAGAGCGCACCCTCATCTGAAGTGAAAATAGAGAAATCAGATGATCTTAAGGAGAAGAAGAAAAAGACTGATGATAGCACCTCTGCGCCCACAACCATAATTGATCTAGAGTCTACTCCACCTCCCGAGCCAAGTAAGATGCCTAAGAGGAAGAAAAAGACCGGCACAAGCCACCCATCCTCAAGAACAACCAGAAGAAAAAGGAAAAACACTCAAGCACCTCCTGAGGTAGGATTCAGACAAAATCTGCAAGTCTTGAGAACTAGAGTAGTTGATGAAGGAAGGATAGATCAAATAGAAAAGTTTTATGAAAAGTATCATGAGATTGAAAAATCAGAGATTCATTCTATGATTATCATGCACATGATTAAGTTCAAAAAGACAGTTTTGGAACTTAAGACAGTCATTCCTGATAATGTATGGAACATTTTGGATTCTTTGAAGAGACAAGCCATAGAAGAGGATTTTAGGATAAGAGAAAAGACACTGGATGACAACCTTCCTGTCTATTCACTAGAAGATAAAATATTGTTGCTATATTTGGTAAAGCCACATCTAAGAACCAAAACCAGAACTCTGCAAATAATGAATAAGGATTATGAGTTAGTTGTGAAGGAAACATAGAAGGCATTTGAAAAAGTATTCTTGGAAAGACACATGTATGATACCTTATGCACCTGCAACCCAAGCTCCCTTCGAGAAAGAAAAGGAATCAGAGATCCCTAATGCACCTATGACAAGTCCACATGATTCTGCACCCATGCCTAAAGCTAATGATGAAACAATAGTGATTGATAATGTTGAAATCACCATGGCTACAATAGACAATGAACTAGATAATTTTGAAGAAACTTTTGTCAGTACTAAGGAAGTTGAGATTCTATGCGGTGAAGAATCACCTAAGCAGTAAGAGGAAGTCCAAATTGAGGACTTAACAGAACAAGAAGAAGAGAAGGAAGTTGAAAAAGAAGAGCCTTTTGTTGAGATACCAGTTAAGGTAAAAAGTGAATTCATGGATCTAAGTCAAGGAACACTCCTTACTCCTAAATCATCTATTTCATTATTGTCAAGTTTGACACCTGATACAACAAGCCTAGACTCTTGGGGAGAAGAAGATCTGATGAAAATAAGTGTGTTAGCTATGGAAAAAGCAAAAGAGAAACAAGTAATGAGAAATCCATTATTTGTAGAATCAGTTAGCATACTAAATAGTCTACTACTTGAAGATAAGAAAGTGATAAGTGTTCATTCAGTGGATAATGTTAGCAGCATCCTATCAAGTTTCAAAGCAAATTTCTCGAGTCTAGAAGAATCAACATCAAGAATTGCAGAAGATAAATATATCTAGAAAAGGTTGAATGAATTGATAGGAAACTTCTCACTTGACCTTAATTCTCTAAAGGTTGGTCAAGCTATGTTGAAGGAGTTAGCAACAAAAGGAAGGAAAATAATTGCTGACTACATGAACAAAGACAAGCTCACCTCAGACCTATCTAAGAAGATTCAGGAAGTAGAATCTATGATGGAAGTAGTAAGAAAATCCATGGAAGATCCATCTCAAGATATTAACATGTGCAATAATGTCTATCAAGGACAGATAGATAAGATTGAGAAGGTAGAAAAAGAAATGGCAAAGATAATGGCTAGACAAACTTAGCTAAGACATGCACTAGCGCCCTCTCTAGATGTGTTGAATTAGAACATCAAGGAGATAGATGCCACTATTGTAACATATGGTCAAGGTCCCTGCATAGAATTAGAAAAGATGGATAAGCTGACCTATTCATTATGCACCCATCTACAGACAATTGATGCACTCAAGGTTTTTTGGCAGCAAGAAATCAAGAACCTTCAGATTGCATACCCAAATGTACTTTCTATGTAAGTACTTAGAGATTCATTTTTTGAGAACCTTTGTCACTAATGTCAAAGGGGGAGTAGAGCATGAGTAGAGTATATGGATTAAGGGAGATAGAAGAATAAATGATGTACAGTATACAGTATAGGATAAGATAAAGGATAGCAAGTTTTTGTGTAAAGATGTAGTTTAGCAACTTCTCCATATTCCTTTGTTGGCATTAATGACAAAGGGGGATATTGTTGGCAAGTTGACTTTACTAGTATATATGACTAAGTCCGATGTTGTCATTATGGAAATAAAGTCATATGAAGTTTTGGTGTCAGTGCACTAACTTAAAAGATCAGAATCTAGCTAAGTATGGAAGACAGAGCAAATAGAGAAGCACCAAATGATCAAAGCATCAGCACACGTGTGTATGATTGAGTTTTGGTATCCACCCTTAGAGATAAGATTTTGAGTATGTTACTATGATAATTCTAAGAACGCATGGTCAGATATGATAGCGTGAAGAAGTTACAACAAGTCTAAGTGACACAGTCAATAAGCAGCAAAACAGAACAGAGTATGGAGCCGACATATAGCTTTTTCTTTTGCATGTATTATTTTGTTTTGTAAAGGCTATGCAACTATTGTAATAGTTATCTAAACATGTTAATATCATTGTATGTAAACAGGCTTGAGCCAATTAACTTGGAAGCGTTGTATGTGTTAAGTTATAGGCCGACCTAGTAGTTAGTTTTGGTTGTCTATTCAGTATGTATATATATGACATGCGCTTTTGTATTTGGTAAGAAAATGGTATATAGAGATGAGCAAAAGTATGCGAAGTATGTATTAGAGCATTAAGAATGATATAGAGCTTTACAAGAGGTTAAAGCATCAACACACAAAAGGAACTGATCAGACAACAATGTCAAAGCAGTAGTTCACCTTGTAGATATAGTGTGTATCTAGTAACCAGGAGGTTGTAGCCTTCCTCATTGAGCAATCAGCTTTGGAAATGAGCCATACACCCCTAACAGGGTTTGTTACTTATAGACTCTTAATCGAGTCATTGTACTCTGCATTGTAATGACTACTCCTAACAGGGCAAAGGAACATTAACAGGTTCACAATACAAAGTATAATTATTCATGGGTACTAATTCCCACTGGGGTTTTCCTTTGGCCAAGGTTTCTCTGTAAACATATCTTGTGTTATGTGTTATGGTTGAATACTTCATTTGCTTTACTATTCATTTCAATATTTAAGTAATAGAGTTAAGTTTCAAGAATTAGAAATTAATTATAGAACACTGATTCACCCCCCCCCTTAGTGTTCCCATTCCTAACAATTGAATCATCCCAAAAATTTACCGTTGCATATTAAAGTCCTTATTCACAAGCATAGAGTCAAAATAGTTAAACATATATACTCTAAACTTGGTTAAAGCCTTGGGATATTCTGAAAATATTGTTGATACCAAGAGTAAAATCACCATAAAAGATTATAATGATGAAGAAAGGTAATCTAAGGGTATTGTTGTTTTTTAGGTTAGAGTGGGTCCAATCAAAAAAGAAATGGTGTGCCAAGTACTAGATCTGAATTTATCATACAACATATTGTTGGGAAGACCATGGATACATGAGATGAAAGAGATACCATCAACATATCACCAATGTTTGAAATTCCCTTATCTTGGGTAGGAGATAACTAGTAGTGGTGATTTGAATCCTTTTCAATATTGTAACAACATCAAACTAGTTATCGATTAGTTGATCCCACATAATAGAGAAGCCTCTACATCAGATGGTGAAAATATAGAAACAAAAGAAAAGACTCTTAATTTAGAGGCATCAGCTAAAGGGGAAAAAAAAAGGAGCCTAGTTCATCTAACACAACTTCATCATTCAAAGAGAAAGAAACATAATCAAGCTCTTCAACATTTGACAAAGGGAAGGCAAAAGAAGATAATAGATCACATTGCTTAAACATGACCATACTTTTGAAAGATTTTGAAAGTAAGTTGCAGCTAAATGATAATGGGTTGGGAGAATATTTATTGTCAATGACAAATTTACCACCTTCTCCTAAGTCTTATTAGAGACCTTCAATGCCACAAGTTAAAGAATCACTACTTCCTCAAAAATACAATGACAAAGTGTTATCCTAAGGAAATTTCATCAATTTAATTTGTATAAATGAGGGTAAAGGCTACCTCTTCTTATTCCTTATGGATACTGATATTGGTAAAACAATATCCATCGGCCCCTTTATTTTCCAGCATATCCACTTTGACATTTCCTTCTCGATAGATATGATTGAAGGTGCATCTTTTTAAAGTAGTAATTAGGTTGATGGCATTGGCTATAAGAGATTTAAGTATCTAGTTTGGCATGTTTCCTTTCCTTAAAGAATTAATAATTATTGTTGCATCACCTTCCACTTCTAGTTTCTCCATTTTCATGTATTTACATATTCGAAGTCCTTAGATTACAAGGGTTGAGAGTTATTACATATTATTGGAGGCTTGACCAAAGGATTTAGCTAAAGAATCCATTTCTTTTGAGTTCTCATCATGGATGTTGTAACCTATACCTACCTCCCCAGGGTTACTCCTATAGGCTCCATCAAAATTTAGCTTAAACCATCCCTTTTGAGGAGGTAGCCATTTACATTCTTTCCTTTTCTATTTAGTATCCTAACTACTAGGTCCAACAAAAAGGAGAAATTTAAGACCTATCCATCTATTTCTAATATTTTCATCCTAATATTTCATATTAGAATCCTTACCATTGTGATTAAGGATCCTTTTATTGGTGATCCCAATGGTAGATGCTTCTATTTTATTGATGAGTTGTTCACTGGACATATTTTTGTCCTTAAATATACACCTATTCCTTTCCTTCCAGATCTCCCAAATCATGGTATATGGAGTTATTACCCATAGCATATTGTAGATGCTATGTTTGTGAAAATTGGTCTATCTCTGAAACAAACCCAATATGTTATTTGGGAGGACTATTATCTATCCCAATTTTTTACATAAGCATTTCCAACATCTAAGGGAGTATTCACAATTAATAAAAACATGATCCACATTTTCTTTCTCTTTCTCGCATAGAGGAGATTTGTGTGGTCCCTCAAAACCCATCCTAGTAAACCTATATGTTGTTTGTATTTTATTTTTTAGGGCTATCCATGAGAATAGTCTAGCTTTAGGTAGACAATACTTATCCCAACACAAATTAAGAGGAATTTCTATTTTAGGCCTTAACTATTATTTCATTAAGATGTTGTAGCCATCCTTTCTATTACAATTTATAGATTTGGAGCAGCCCCAAACTACTTTATCCAAACCTTTCTTAAAAGACACATTTATTTTTCTAAGGAGATCAATAAGAACCTTCTCATTTTTTGGGATATTTGTATTTTCTAGTGATTTCCAGTTCAACCTAAAGATATGTCATCATTTGGGGACTCAATATAATCAGCCACATACTTTCCCCAAAGGGCCTCCAAGATCCTCTTGGAGTTTTCTAGCTTATGACGGGATTCTAGTGCCTTATAACCTTTCCAAGAATGTCCCCAGAATAATGCTTGATTTCCTTCATTCAGGTTCCAAGTTAGTTTATCCATAATGAGTCCTTTACAATTCATCACGAAGTTCCAAATTTTAGAGCCCTTTGGGGGGTTATCCATTCTAAACAAGGATGCAGACTCCATCCATTTTAGATACTTGTGGCTGAGGATATTCACTCATCTTAGATTTGGGTTGCAATGCATCCTCCAGATTAATGTCTCCTAGGGATTTTCTTTGATCCCTAATGTTCTTAATCCCTAAACCCCCTTCCTCTTAAGGTTTGAATATTTTGTCCCATGCTACTAGGGCTAGTCTTTTCTTATCCTAAGAGCCCTTCTAGAAAAAAATTTCTAAGCGCCTTATCAATCTTCTCATGTATTTCCACTAGTAAGTTAATACAAGATAGATGGTAAATAGGTATGGTTGAGAGAACTGATTTTAGCATAGTGGCTTTTCCTGCCAAGGTTAGCCATTTTCCCTTCCAAGAATTTATTTTATTTTTAATTTTTGAAATAATGTGATCCCATAGCTCCTTAGATTTGTTGCCTTTTTCTAGCAGGAAGCTAAATATTTGCAGGGAAGTTCTCCTTTTTTGAAATTCAAGATATTGCATATGTCTCTTTCTAAGTTAGGATATGTGTTGAAAAATAAAATCTCAGATTTAGCTTCATTGACCTCTTGACCAGAGGATTTGGTGTAGGAGTCTAAGATGGATTTAAATATCTTTACTTCATCACTTCTACTTTTACCATAGAGCATGGTATCATCAAAAAATTGCTAGTGATTTGTAGGTTCAAGACCTGAGTTAACTTAATTCCTTGGATTCTCCCATCTTCCTTGGCTTTAGTAATTGTTCTGTCAAGTGCCTCTACCATTATAATAAAGTAGAAAGGAGAGATGGGGTCCCATTTCCTAATTCCTCTTGAAATACTGAAGAAACCCTTTGGTGTTCCATTCACAAGGATGGTAATCTTGGGTGTGGAAATGAATTCAAATATCAAGTTAATCCATTGTTTGGAAAACCCAAAAGATTTCAAAACTTTTCATTAAAAATGTCAATCTAATTTTTCATAGGCTTTGTTGATATCCATTTTGATCAGCATACTAGGATTTTTGTTTTGTTGTATGGAGTGGATAGCTTCTTGAGCAATGATTACTCCATCATATATGGACCTCCTAGGGACAAACCCTATTTGTTCCTCACTGATGATGTTAGGTAGAAATTTTTGTAATCTATTTTCCAAAGTCTTGGTAATACCTTGTAAATAGTGTTGCATAATGATATGGGCCTAAAATCATTAAATCTATCAAGTTTGTCCTTTTTTGGTATCAATGTGAGGAATGTATTGTTCACTTCTTTGAGGAGGTTTCCTAAATTTCTTACCCACTCCAATGCCTCTACTACTTCATCCCCTATGAAATGCCAATATTTTTGAAAGAACAGAGCTATAAAACCATATGGTCCTAGAGCCTTATTAGGCTGCATATTTTTTACTTCCCATTCTAATTCAGTTTTAGAGAATTTAGATGTAAGTATTCTATTATGATCCTCTAATATTATTTTAGGTATATTTTTTAAAATGTCTTATTGGTTAGAAAAGTTCAACCCATTCCAATTGTTCAAAAAAAATTCAAAATACTTAATTGCTTCTTTAGTAATCAGTTTAGGGTGTTCAATCAAGGTGTTGTTTCTATCCTTGATTTTGGTAATTCTATTGACATTTCTTTGATACTTGGTACTATTATGAAATAATTTAGTATTCTTGTCTCCTGCCTCCAGCCAGGTCTCCCTAGATTTTTGCCACCAAAAGATTTCTTCTTTTGACAATATGTCTTCATAATCAATTTTTCATTATTTTCTTTTAAATATCTAGTTCAGAGTCCATACCTTTTTCAGTCACCATTATGTTAAGATTTTCCAATTCTTGTTCAATTTTTACTTTGGTCTCAAAAATGTAACCAAACATTTTTTTGTTCCAATCTAACAATTTCCTTTTAATGGTTTTCATTTTAATTACTAGGCAAAAGAGTTTAGACCCATTACCTGGGTTTCATTCTATCATTGCTCCATTAGTTAATTAAATTTTCATTTTTTAGCCACATCTACTCAAATTTAAAAGTATATCTATTGGGTTGGATGTCTTCTATTATATTGAGTTGGACTAGATAATATTCAAAACCTGAGTATGGTATAATATCTGCCATAATATTATATGGAAAATTAGCCAAATTCCCTTTAAAGAGGAATCTATCCAATTTCTCTGCAATATTATTGAAACCCAATCTTCTATTATTCCAAGTGAAACCTTCTTTATCATATTTTATCTCAATGATATTATTTTTATCGACCCCCTCTCTAAAGTTATATGTGGCTACTAATAGTCTAGTGGATAACTGTAAGCTTCTGGTTTGATTGTGTTAGATTTTTTAGCATCAACATTTCAGATGACACTCCGTGATCCATCATCAGAATGAAAGAGAGTGCCAAAGATTAAAAAAGTAAGTAGAAAACTAAGAACATCTCAAAATATATAAGAAGGGGAAGAAAGAAGGGAATATGCAGATCGAGGAGGAGGGAAGAAGAAAAAGAAACACAAGGAAATAAAAAGTCTAGAAAAGAAAGCAACACAAAAAAGGAGATAAGTAGATAAATAGACAAGAAATGAATAAGAGAGATAGAGACTATATATATATAAAACCAGGAAACTAAAAAATAAAAATAAGAAGTAAAACTAAGAAAACTAAAATTTTTTTTAAAAAAGATTAAAAGAAAAAAGAAAAGAGAATGAGAGGAAACCAACAAACTAAAAAACCATAAGGAATGAAAAATAAAATAATAAAAAATATTAAAAAAATGCGCAAACCCTAAAATACCCACTAAACTAAGAAAACAAACCAACCAACATACAAAAAAGACAAATATAAATAAAAAGAACTAGGAAAAACAACAAAAATAAAAACAAGCAAGCAAATAAGAAAATGACTAAAACAAGCTAGCAAAAAGGAATAACTAAGAAAAACAAAAACAATCTAGCAAATAATTAAAAACTAAAAAATGAAAAATGACCTACTAAAACCCTCA